>CM030360.1:167399714-167792214 GCA_017893485.1 Hemerocallis citrina | reverse complement strand
GAAGCATCAAACATTTCCGATGAGATCCATGGAGCTATTCTGAGATAGCAAGCACTAGCTCCTAGTGCGACTTCATAAAAAGCAATCATTGAGAAGATCGAAGAAAATGAAACGCACGTGGTGGTCATTATAGCGGTTCCTTCTGATCCTAGAAAACGTCCGAAAAAACCGGCTACGGAACTACCGATCAAAGGCAAAAAGACAATAAGTAGATACATAAGATCGAGTGTATTCATCAAACCAAAAAAGCAGACAATGAAAGAGCGGCCTGTCATTGAGAAAGGAGCGACAGGGCTAATGACTCTAAGAGGCGATCGAAGTGAGTGGTTTGAATTATTTGAATCGATGTGTTAAGCATATAGCTAGCCTTCCGTGCATGCTATTAAAGAAAGTTGCCAGGATGGCTCTTTCTCGTGTATAGTAAACTCCACTCTTAGAGAAAACTCAGATTTTGTCTTTCTCTACGAGACGCCGATGAATATGGAGATAAGCAATTCTTGTGAATGGAAAGCGCATACATACACCGAGTGAAGACTAAAGAATAGGAAATGCTAGTCCCACTAACTAAAGGATTACTAGACGCAATCACCAGAACTAAAGACGATTCGAATGATTCATTCGAGATAGCCTTGTCTGTGACTCGAGTTGTTGGAGTGGCGCTCCTCCCGGCTAAACCTATAGTAGCATCATTGCGCCTTGTGCTTTTTCTTTCCCAACTCTATATTGGCGGGATAATCGATTCCCGAACTCTTCGGTATCTCGCTAGGTCCCAATGTCTTTGACTCGATTAAGAGGTACTTTCGGTCTATCTATTTCCGAAATAGGTTCTAGTATTATACTCCTAACCCTTTCGTCACGATCCAGTTGAGATATCGATATGAGAAAGAGATCAAAGAAAAAGGGGTTCGAAAGCATGCGCCTGATCTACATAGCCGAATCCAAAAAGGCAACTCTACCATAGTGACTCGGGTAAACTTCAAAGTGAACTAGAGCCTGAGAGCAGGTGACCAAAACAAAAAGCCCCACCAGTTTAGGAAAAAGACTAAGCATACAGGTAGAGAAAGTGCTCGAGCAGAGACAAAGCTAGAAAATTTGTCGTCTGCATCCGAAGGTATCCAAGGGAAAAATCCCCTGACGTCCAGTACTGGATAAGCAAGCAGATGTCACTTCCCCGCCACTAAAAAAAGGGGAGGAATGCATTCCGACCTGGTATATGGGAAGAAAAGCACATAAACGTCGCTCAGTCCGCGAGCTAGATTATCTTCTTTTAAAGAAAGAAATTCTCCAGGGGGTTGGATGAAGACCTGGTAAGTATAAGAGAAGAGTCCGCATATTAGGCCTTCTTACAGTTCACCATTGACGACGAAGGCGACGAGTGGAGTGTCAGATTAGTTTGGAAGAGTTCGACAAATTCTATGGGATTGGGGATCCAGAGCAGCACCTAAACCCTTTCACAGGTGTGACAGCTCATAAATAAAGAGATATTGTTGTTTAAACAGTTCCCTCTATCTCTAACCGGGCCTGCCTTAAGTTGGTACAGCGGTCTTCCCACCGCAGACACACGACGATTGGATTAGATTCATCTTCATCTATCTGAAAAAAGAATTTCCAGCCTCCCGGCTATTCTATAGAAGTGAAAGATGAAAGAAGTTTCTCTCATATTCACTTCTATAGAATAGGTAGTTCGCTTAGCCGCAGCTGCAGCCATAGATCTTGCCCGGAATGCTCCCAAGGTTCATCGGTCGGACTCCTCATTGGAAAAAGAATGGCAAAGGGTGGTCTACGATTAGGGCTTTCAGGGAGGGAAGGGCCATTTTGACTGGAGCCATGGACCCAAAGCTAGTGCCGTCTTTTTGCTTTTTCTTCAAGGCAACTAGCTACGGTGGAATCTTTCACTGCAGCACCTATGCTACGGACCGGCTTAGATCTCGACCTCGGTCGAATGGTTTTCACTTTGGCTACGTCAGAGAGAAGAGGTCCTTACCTCATTCCCAGCATGCTTCACAGCCCTCAGTCCCTAAACTTTATATCCGTTTTAGTCCTCAAATGCTTGCATATTTAGCTCGGCCAGCATGTACAGATTGACGCGAATCGAGACTCCTTTAGAAAATACCCTGCTTATCCCCGCCTTACGAGCAAGCTTATAAACCAAGCAAAGCAGCAAAGACCGCCTACCTTGTACTGCACTCTCCAAGTATTCACATACTGGCCTTGTGCAGCTAGAGATGTAGGCAAAAGATTGACTAAGCGAACTAGTACTTTATCCCCGGCATCTCGGCACCGCTGCAACTGGGGCATAGCATAATAGGATAGCATCCTCCCCTATTGCCTGCTAGACCCAATGGAAAGGAGTGATTCAAGGCCTTTCCCTTCGCATGAGCTATGTCCGCATCTAAAGTCTTCGCTGGAGCAGCTATTTGAACGACTTCTTTCTTTATTAATATACAATGACTCAAGAGAATCCCTTCTAGGCTTCACTAGGTTAACTCCTATTTGTGGACGATAAAAGAAAATCCAATCTTTCAGTTCGCTTACCAACCGGTGAACCGGACGGAGGTTCTATTCGATAGTTGATTTAGCACAATCTTGTCTTAAGCCCTTCTTTCAATTGCACGCTATGTGATCTTTTCTCTTTTCATTACTTCCATGGTCTTCTATTCGACATTCTTATTAGAAAGCTTCGGCATCCAGCAAACGGAGGCTCGAAAGCTTACGTGCGCAGGAGCTCCGTTTTCTTCGCTTCCTTGCGTGCTTTCTCAAAGCAATTCTAGCTTGACGACTTTCTTTCTTAGAACTTTTTTATGGATTTATAAATAGCTTTGTCACCAATTCATTCTCATACTCTAATTAGAATGAATTGGTTTTGGTTTTGACTCTGCTCTCACTAACGTCGTAGAAAACCATTCATCAAGCGACCAAGCAAAATGTACTCTTTCTGTACCCCGCGTATGAGGAACAATTCCCTGCACTCTCGTAGTCAATTCTGCTTTCCTCGATGAACTGATGAACTAAAGTCCAGGCTGGGAAAAAAATACCCATAGATGTAGAGCGCGAGAAAATCATTTCTCTCTCAAAGCTAGGAGGTTAAAGAGCTGTATTAATAGCTGCTTAAAGTCTGAGCGCTTTAGGAATGACCAGTAAGCGTAAACATCCGAAGGCTATTTTTGTGTAGTCGTCTCCGGCAAGCCGCCTTAGCTGAGAACCTTGCTTCGCCAATACTGCTAGAAGAAAGACACGACTAATATAAATAAGTTGATACGGGAGAATACCCCGCTTGTTGTTCCCTCTCGAAGGGGGTAGGCTTGTTTAAGTCTTTCTTATTCTTGCGCCTCTTGTTTTTTAGCATTAAAGCTGGTTGTTTGAGTTCTTTCCGTCTCCTTTAATGCTTCGCCCATGTTGAAAGTCGAGATCAGGATGTATTAATTATTTATATTTTTTTAACAGTTTGCGTTTCCTCTTTCCTGTTCCAGCGTTAAAGAGTAAGGTAAGGTCTTTCTTTTCCGTACCGAATAGTCCGTTTAGTTAGCTATCCCATCTTGCTTCGCCACTTATGCGGGACGATAGAAACTACTATCAAAGCTTTCTTAAGTTAAGGCGCTGGGCTTAACTAAATAATGGTAGCTGGCCTTCTTCTTTCCTTTACTAATACTAAAGCAGGGCTCTCTCCTTCCTCCCGCTCTGGTTAGCACGGTCAAGCTGGTTTAAGTCTTTCTTTCCCTTCCGGTCTCTTTTCTTCTTTCCGTTCGGTTCGGTAAAGCTTGTTGAAATCTATCCTATCCGTTCAGTTTTGTTCCGAAAGTCCGGTGGATCAATCTATACTTTAAGTAAGCGAGGCCTATAGAGAGCAAAGCGACAAAACTCCTCTTCTTGTTGCAGGAAGCGTACCGTACCATGTACGACTTTTTATAAGCCAGCTTTGTAGAGCAGATCTCTTTCCGGTAGCAGTAGCAGGTTTGAGACCGGGTGAAGGGGATAGAATTCCTTGTCTGGTTTCCTCGCGTGCCAACCCCAAAGGGGATTTCAAGAATGCCCGCCGTACTTCGTACCCTTTGACTACTCCTGAGATATGGTAGAAAAATTGGGTTATGGTGGAGAGTGGGGAGTGCACCAATTGCAGCAGAGAACGACCACATTACAACATGAATTAAGACAGACGACCGAGAAAGAAAGGCGACGCCTTTTTCCAAGTGGTTTATCTTAGCATGCTAGCCGCTGCTTCATTTCGTATAGCGATAAAGCTTTCTCTTTCTTAGCGCTCCACCCCGCGGAGAACTCTGGTTGCGCTTTGGTTGGCTTTCTCTTATAGTCTATTTTCTCTGACTTGACTCAGCTTGACCTACTTGACTCAGCGGTTAGAGAAAGGGTGGACAATTCGCTAGAGCAGCAGGCACTGTAGCGAAGCTGATCGCAAAAGAGGGGAAATCGGCCACATTAAGATTACTTGAACTATCCGGAGGTATCTGCTCTCCCAGGTCTATGCTGGGGTATCAACTCTCTCTCAGGTCTACCCTGAGGTATCATCTCTGTCTCCGATCTATCTGGAGGTATCTGCTCTCCCAGGTCTATGCTGGGGTATCAACTCTAGTCAACCGAAATTATTGTTGTTAACATTTTCTTTTCATATTATCGCCACCCTTTATCATCACAGCATCTCATCTTTTATTTGAACTTACTAACACACAAACAATGATCACCATCCCACTTGCCCTTTCAATGTACATATAAGAAATATCACTGTAATTAACATATAAAATCATCATATCTTATTATTGCGTAATATTAATGCGCCACGATATTTATTTTTCCATAACATCCCACATTAAGAATACCATGTTATTCATTATCTCATTGTATCATATATAGGCATACGCCAAGTTATAACATTAATAAAATAACTACATTATGTTATTCCATATCGTAAAAGTATCAAAATGTATACTTCATCACATTATAATATCATACTATTGCTCATTAATTCACTTCGAACATAATTATAATGTAAACATATACCCACTTACTAATTTCATCAATTATCACATCACGAGTCAATATCATGATATATATATATATATATATATATATATATATATATATATATATATATATCACAAACGTACACCACACATGCAGGTTTCCAAGAAAAAGGGGCCAAAGTCACTTATTTCCTCTAATTAAATATCAAAATATCCAATTATAGCATACTAGCTCATACACCATGTTCCATGTAAGTAAAATCACCTATAAGGGCCTATATGTCCCAAAACATACACAAAACATGCACTATAATTACACGGGTTTCCAAAACATGATCACAATCACTAATTTCGTCTAATTACATCTTATAACATCCATCCATAGCATGCTAGCCCATACACAAGGCACCACATATACCAAATTACCTATATCGGCCTATATACCCAAAAACACGCACAAAACATGCACGGGATAAAAATATGCATAAACAATTTAATATATTTAGTTTTTATACTTCAACACGTCACATTAACCCATAATATATGTTTTATATACTTAAAATAATTAATTTCACCACATCACAAAAACCCGTTTTCGGGCCTCAAAAATCTGTATTTTCATTGAATAACAATTTTTGGCATAACTTCTACAAAATATATCAAAAAGCCACGAAATTCGGCCACAATATAAAATATTTATAAATACAACATACTCACCTGACGGATCAAGCAAACGATGTCCCACATCCGCCCGGTAGCCAGTCGAAGTTCGACTTTTTCCACCTAATTGGAAAATTATAGAACCGATTAGCTTAAAACTCAAAACTGGACCAACGGACCTCCAAATCCGAATCCGTCGACACCCACACGTCATAAATGGCATAAGTAGGTGATCTACATCGACGGATTTCAAATTCGAACCCCAATACAAGAACTCACATATTGATCGGAGGCTTTCTAATAGGAAAATTTCCTATCTCCTAATTTCTTTAATCCCTTCTTCCTAATTTCTCAAATTAGGGTTAATAATAATAATATGACTCAATTACACCTCCGACCTAACAAATTCTCACCTAAATCTCGCTCGGGCATTTCACCGAATACCCGGCGTACACTTTTCACCTATAGTCCATTTCACTCAATTTAATTGAGCTTAAGCCTATAAAAATCATCCTAAATTTCTCATTAAACCTCTTATAACATTTTTTCACCCTCCAATAATTTTTCTACCATCAATGGAACCAATTTTCCTTTCCAAATTCACAAACCCTAATTTATCAACAACTTATAAAATCTCCAAGAACTTACTAATTTCTTGCCCCTACTATTCCCAACCTCTTCTAATCGCCCCACCATAATATTCCTACTCAATAGAAATTAACCACACTTAATTTTATACAAATAAATAAAATAGGGTATACCTTTCCGGAGTTATTTCTCTAAATCAATGCTACCAAGGTGTAAAGGACCCTTCCATTAGTCATCCCCCCAAATTAATTGAAAAATCATGGAGAAACGGGATGGATTTAGGTGGGAGAGAGAGAGGCTGATGGGTTTTGGTGGGTTTTGGTCGGGATCAGGAAAAGAAAAGTAAGAAGGAGGAAGAAGAAATGGGAGGGTTTTTTTTATTAAAATAAATAATTAATTAAATAATTAGGAGTTTTACATATAAGCCCCCAATCTCAAAAATATTTCAAAGAAGCCCCCAACTCTTACACTTTAAAAATACTAACAATGTAAAATACATAAAATTGTCTCATAATAATCCTCCAACAGTATAAAATAAAGTAAACAATATTTCTTCACATAAAACTCAACTCATAACCCCCAATATATCAATAATACTGATCCAACTCAAACATCAACACCAATATCATTATTTAAAATAAAATATACCTCAAAAGATATTAAACAGGTATTTTCGGTATTTTAAAATTCGAGGTGTTACACCCACCTTCCACCTCACGTGGGCTTCAAATTCAAAGTAGCTAACACCCACTGCCAAACTCATCTCATCCCCAATTAAATATCTCAAACTCCAAGGCCCATAGAAAACTCCTATATGCCCAACAACCCCCTTATATATATATATATATATATATATATATATATATATATATATATATATATATATATATAGGGAAAACTTCGGTTGAGCACTACTCTAGTGCTCACCGCGTGAACACTAGGCCTTCGGGCGTTCATATCGAAAATCCGAACCGTTCACATTGATCTACACATCTAAATTAGTCTAAATATGTAAAATCAAATCATTTGAAATTCATTTGCCCATCCATCATGTGACTATAAAAACAATGATTTTCAGCCATACAATTTTGTAACACTTCATGAATGGGCAAATGAATTTCAATTGATTTGATTTTACATATTTAAACTAATTTAGATGTGTAGATCAATGTGAACGGTTCGGATTTTCGATATGAACGCCCGAAGGCCTAGTGTTCACGCGGTGAGCACTAGAGTAGTGCTCAACCGAAGCTTTCCCTATATATATATATATATATATATATATATTTATATTTATATTTATATATATTCTCCTAATATAATATTATATATATACTCTTAAGTACGGGGTGTTACACCCACTTCCTCAAAATCTCAATTTTTGCCGGCCCACTAGGGTTCCCACTCAACCCTCAACCTCTAGAGTCTCGCAACTCAAGAAACTGTCTCAATCATTTCCTTTAATCACACAAATTCAAAATCGACTAACTCACAATGAGGATTTCCCTCAAACCAATAATCGACCAAAATACCTCCATGTTCATACCATATCCACATAATTAGTTAAGAATCTGAAACTAAACATCAATTAAACTGGGATTTTACATCTTTGAAACAGTAGAAAAATTTGAAATGTGATACTTTTGGAATTTGAGAATATTTACTTTCTAAAACCACAAAATATGAGTTAAATTCTACTAAAAATAGAAAGTACACACTCTTTGAAAGTAGTAAAGTCTGAAACTATTTACTTTGCAATACTGAAAATCATTGTTTGCAAATTCGAAGAAATATTCGTTCCAAGAAAGGAAAATGCAGTAAAACAAATGGTGAACAACCCAGCCATGACAGTCGACTGACTGCAGCAGTACAAAAGACTGCAGTCGACCGACTACAATCGAATGGCAGACAACCAGTCGTTGCAGTTGACCGCCGACCAGTAGTGTAACGCTGCGATCGACCGGTTGCAGTCGACTGCGGGGTTGACTGACATGCAGTCTGCAGTAAACAGTCAACTAGTGCACGACTGTAAGTAATGAAACAACTCCAAGAATATACATATATATATATATATGTGTGTGTGTGTGTGTGTGTGTGTGTGTGTGTGTGTGTGTGTGTGTGCACTGTATAACTTTGACAAAACACTGAGAAATCCATGCATATACATATAGATTGAAACCCAAAACCATAATATTAAATAGTGAGATTATAAGAAAACTCTTCATATGAACAATGTAAATATTAACAACACAGTTATGATTCTTTCACATATAGAGAATTGGATATCTATATGTCAATACTGAAATCTACCATACAATTGGCATACATTAGTCGATATATTCCAATTCAAAACTTAATTAACTCAAAATCTTCCATTATTTATTTAATCCTACCCCAAGTCTATGATCAATTCTCTCATGTGCAATATCAGGAAAACAATAACCACTAATTCTTTACCCATTCTTGTCCATATGTGAACCCATTACTTAATCACATCCTAGTTCACACATGATATAATTGCATTAAAACAAGCAACTTTCATAAAAAAAAGATTTAGATTTTTCTAATTTAGGCAAAGAATCATACGAGTCTCATACAAATTAGGGGAAATATTCACGCAAAATGTAGTAAAACAGATGGTGGAAGACTCAGTTGTGACAGTCGACCGTTGTAGCGAGTATGAAAAGCAACGATCGACTGATTGTAGTCAAATGGCAGCAGCCAGTCACTGTAGTCGACCGACCCGCTAACTGTGAATGTTGTTGTCGACGACTGCAGTCGACCCTGCAATCAGCTGACATGAAATTTGGGAAATACCCAGTTTTGCACATATATGATTACTCAAGCATAATATAGGAAAGTAAGAATCTTATGCATTACTACTCTCTAACATTCTTCAACCATCTATGCATGAAAGGTCACTCATTGTCACGCCCCGCTTCCCAAAAGGAATACGGAATATGAGTAAGTGACAAAGCCCAATGAATAATTCTCATCAATATAAGCTGTAAGGATCGACTCAACAGCATAACAGGAAATATAAAAGAATATACAACCACGCATGCATGAACAAATTATTAATCAACATAATTTATTTGAAACAAATATAAATTCCTCATATAAAAGGAGATCTGGAACAAAAGTAAAACTTTGGAACAATAAGCCTGTTACATGTTTCAAGTAGCAACAAGAATTAAATAAACTCAAACACAAATAACTAAAGCAAGATTTCCCATGCGAAGCCTAAAATGTTTGCTTACCAACTCCTGCAGGCAATTGATCTCCAAAACCTGTATTTATCATGTGGAAGAAAAGTAGCGAAACAAAAGACAGACGCTCGTTAGTGCAAGTTACGGGCAGCAAGTAGTACAAGCAACGGGTATGGGAAACAAGTGCAAGAAAGTATGAAACAAGATTTGGAATCAAAAGTATACAACATGACATGGCAGGGATGCAACAAGTAATAAAGTTCAAACAGACTGGCAAGCAAGTCAAACGAATCTAGTAACAGGATCAGGTAACAAGTAAGCATGTAATTTGTATCAAGTATCAAGTAACATGTGAGACAGGTGACAAGTGTGTACAAGTAACATGTGATTCTTAAGTCTATTATTTAATTCTATCTAGGTAGCACTTCATGCGTTCCAATTATCTACCACATGGTTGCTACATACAAACAGTTACGTTTAGGCCTAGTGGTGGATTTTATAGGGCTGTGTACTCAGGCATCAAGTATCAAGCAAGTAGGTTTATGAATCGGGCAATCGTATGACTAGTTCATGAGTCAAGTAATAACATGACAAGTTCATGAATCAAATAATAATATAACTAGTGCATGAATCAAGTGATAATATAACAAGTCCATGAATCGAATAATCATACAACTAGTTCATGAATCAAGTGTTAATATAACAAGTCCATGAATCGAATAATCATATAACTAGTTCATGAATCAAGTGTTCATATAAAAAGTCCATGAATCGAATAATCATATAACTAGTTCATGAATCAAGTAACAAGTGGGAAACACGGCCCCCTTCCGAGTACACTTACCTATATTGTCCACTACTATGGTCTTTCCATTAAACCCTGGCTTGATTACTTATTATTATCAAACAAGTGTGAAAGTGCAAAAACACGGCAAGTAAACATGATAGGAAACAAGAAACAAGTTTAGGCTAGGTAGGAAGCATATTCGAGTGTCAACATAATTTATAATAATTAGAAACAACTAGAATTCCATTTCTGGACAGCAAGACGCTGCTGCACCAAAACTGAGATTTCCGTTACTACAGGAATTCAAATCTGGATCCGTCAAAGATTATAGAAACCAGACTCTGCCAGTTCCATCTCATATAAACAAGATACATAAAATTTACAGCAATTGGTGTCAAAACAACAATCTACACAGATTTCATGTTCAGCCAGAATTCTCAAAGTTGTGTTCATATGCATAAAACAAGTCTGAAAACTTGATAAATATATTCAGAAAAATTAGGGAAGATTCTCTAGCATGTCTAGTCTCAGCATATATTAAATTTTATGTCATTATATTATATATAGAATATTCAAATTAAATTTGAAAACAAGGTGACACGACAAATTTGTGAATCTGGAATTCCAGATCCAACAGCATTAAAAGAGCCATAACTCACAAAATAAAATTCGGAATTCAATTCTGTCAAAAGGGTTGTAAACTAGACATCTGGGGCTATAATTCATATTTGGAACTCAAATCAAGATTCTGACATTATCAGGGTCGAAAAAGCAGGCAAAAATAGAAACAACAACATAAGTGGTTTCTTTTATATAAAAAGTGACATGATTAGAGCATCTGTAGTCGTTTGCCAAATATGCATAATATGCATAATATGCATAATATGCATATTTGGCTGAAAACGGAGCTGTAGTTGTTGGCCAAATATGCATATTATGCATATTTGGCTACAGTAGATTGCCAAAAATGAGAGAAGATTTGAGAAATATCCATATATGAGAGACAGCACTTCAAGTGCCGTCCCAACAAAATAAATTAATTTTTTAATTGTTGGCCGTCCCTGGAAAAAAGTTTAATTTTTTCAATTAAAAACAGCCCAAAAATAGCACAAACCCTCGGACGGCACTTCGAGTGCCGTCCCTTGCCCCCATTTTGTCGAACGGCACTTCATGTGCCGTCCCACTGCTACAAGAATTTTTTGCAATTTTGTATTTTTTCGCAATTTCTGAAATGTTTTTGTAATTTTTGTAATTTTTTCGTAATTTCTGAAATGTTTTTTGTAATTTTTTGTAATTTTTTTTAAACTTTTTATTTGTACTTCGAGGACGAATTTTTTCCCTCGGACGGCACTTGAAGTGCCGTCGCATCTTTTATAAAAATAGCAAATCAACGACTGCAGCAAAACGTAACTTTGCTATTTCCATTTATTCATATATGCATATTTTATCGTTCAACAACTACAGGGGCTCTTAGTAACTATTATGAGTCTAAATTAATGTGTGATACAAATCAGGGCTCACAAGTATTAAATCAGCTCCCATGGCTATTCTCAATTCAAAAGTGAGCAAAATCAACGCATGCATAATATAAACATACATCTACAAGTCAAGGTGATTTTTAATTTCATGTGTTCAAATAATTAGATAATAAATAGTTCTAACTAGTTTTGAAACCAGTGTATCAACGAAAAGTTGTGACCCTTATGATTGTGAAGTTGATAAAAACGGCAACGAGTAAAAATGAGATCATCAATGATAAACCAAAGGTGAGTCACAACTACAACCTACATGCTGTATTTTCAAATAAAAACTTGTACTAGAACAACGAATTGTACAAGAAGATACTTGCCTTGATTGGATGATGACGTTGATCGACGATCGAGATCGGATGGAGATGATGATCAATATCTTAATGATGATCAAAATCGATCGGACGGCGATGGAGATGATGATCAAGATCACGATCGGGAGGGAATCGGACGACTGAGATTCAAAGATCAATCTCCTTGATCAAACAGTGGCAATGGCGGTTCAAATTAATAACTAGAGTACAATGAAAAGAAATAAAGAAGAAAAATACATATACAGAAAACATGGGTTACACTCATCAATTTATGTTCTTATTCATGAAAGATGTTATTTTGACCACTCATTCATTGAGATTCATTCTCTAATAGATCTACATCAAGTTTTACAAAATCCTAACATATATCTTACTTGATCAATCATCATATTCTACAAGTATATAACAAATCAAGAGATGAGAAGTACCACCCACCTCAAAGAAGACCAATTGAAGGATAATAATAAAAATAAAAAAAAAGCTCATCCTCCTTGAGAAAATCCAAAGATTCCAAGCCTCCAAACTCCAAGAAATAATAAATGGGATAATATTGGTTGTGAACAGAGGAAAAGAAACATCTGCTACTGTTCTATTATAGGAAGGATCTGTTTTTAGAGCTTTTATGAAGATTTTACAAAAAGATCCCTTAAGAAAAATAAATCTTTACATATATAGATCTTTCCAAATCAATTAGTTAAATCAAATTAAATCAATTTGAGTAAAAATCAAATACCCTAAATCCCCTGATCTGGCCGGTCCTCAAGTGTAGCCCAGAAAAACAAACTTTCAAAAATTTGCCTCCAAGTGACAATTTTACACAAAAAGTCCTTTACTTTGAAATATTTGCAAGCATGCCATAAATCATTCATAAAAATCTAGAAAATTTAGAATTACCATCTACTAATAAATATTATATTTTTCAAATAAATCTGACTTTTTATTTCCCCAAGAAAAATATTTGACGTGCAAAAATAATAAATTTCAGGAGATGCCTACAAATCAAAAAAATGTAGAAAATATATGGGTAGCTGTAAATCCTATGTTTATGCTCTCTGTTATATAGTCAGATTCTGGAAAATTAGAGTTTTGATCGCAGTTTTGCAATTTAGTCCCCCAACAATCCCAAAATTGCATAACTATATATTTACTCAATAAAATCAGGTCAAATCAAATTAGAGGGATGAGGGATGAGTCAATCCCCCCAATCTCTCCACTGCCTGATCGACCTACGAAAAAAAAAATTTGAATTCGAGTGTTACCTCCAAACGACATTTTGCACAAAACCCCTTTTCTTTCAAAGTATTTACAAAAAAATAGTTTATTTATTTAGAAAATACCAAAATTTAGAATATAATCAATTATAAATAGGGGAATTTATTTAGCAATTCAAAATTAGAAATTTGCACCTCAAAAATATTTGCACGTATTTTGCACGTGCAACGACAATTTCATAAAATAGACAAATTAATTAATTTAAAACCATCAATTAATTCAAAATGATAAATCATTAATAGAAAATACTTTTGATTTAATTTTTTTCTCTTTTACGGCCGGAATGTAATTCTTTCATCAAAAATCAATTATATCAACATGTAGTCTAGAAATGAGTTTCTTTAATCAAGTAATCTGAAAACTAAAATACATCATACCTAAATGAGGGAAATCAATTATTGACAATCAACTTTTGTGAAATCCAAATTTTTCTAATTTTACAAGTGCTTTGCACGTGCAACAGAAATTTCAAGAAAACGGTCAATCAATTTCACTAATTCAATATTATTTAATAATTCCAAAAATATATTTTATTTCACAGAGTTTTATACGGCAGGATAGTCAAGAGACCTTGGAACACCGAGCACCTTATTAAGTTCCATGATGGAACATGGGAACGTCTGCTGTTGTAATCGGCGCTGTGCGCTATTTCTTTTGTGTAATCAAGAAAGCAAATGAATGAAGTTTCCTTTATTTTTCGAGTCATAATATCTCACATTTACTTCGACCCAAAACAAGAGATTTCTCAATCTCTCACATCCTCGCCGCTCGATTTGGACTTCGACCTCAAATGAGAAATTCCTCAATCTCTCACGTCCTCGCCGCTCGGCTTGTACTTCGACCTTAAACGAGAGATTCTTCAATCTCTTACATCCTCGCTGCTCGGCTTGGACTTCGAGCCATAATGAGAGATTTCTTAATATCTTACATGGACTTCGACCCCAAAAGGGATATTTCTCAATCTCTCATGTCCTGCCGCTCGGCCAAAACTTTGAGCTGGCTACTGGCTTTCTCATAATCCTATCACCCCGATGCTCGACCTGAAGTTCGAGTCAGCTACGGAATTTCTCACAAGCCTATCATGCTTGATGCTCAGCCTAAACTTCGAGCTAGCTACTGGTTTTCTAAAAAAGTCTTTCATGTCCTCGCTGCACGGATTAGTCTTCGGCCCATAACGAGACTTCATAAAAAGCGGATGCAACATTTTTATTGTAACACATAAAAGTTTTGTTGATACAATCGGTGAGACCATATTACAACTATCACAATCTCGACCATATGATTACAACTGTTACAATCTTGGCCTAACTCTCCTCCTGGGGGGCTTAGGACTGACACTAACCTAATCAAGCCCGATCGAACACGTTTGCTTGCCAACAAGCCCACTGGGATGCCTCGGGGTCGCTAAGATGGATACCCCCACAATGGAACTCTGGGCATCCCCTGGCCTCACCGGTTCCAGCCTGAGGGTCGAAGATGGGCCTCCAATGGAAGGCCAACTGCCCCCGAAAGAACGGGATTGGGATCCATTCATTCCAAGCATGACCTTGAACCTCTGTATCTCCAATTTTTTCTCCACTATAACCTCGTTTAGAAAAGATTCAGAGCTCGGTTGCCGAGTGGAAGTACTAGACATCGACCATTTTGTCCCTGCGCTCCCTAAGTCGCGGTCGGCAATCACCTTCTTCAGACGAGCCGACTCCAAGCTAAGCCCCTTCGACTATTTATTCATAAATAAGAAACACCAGCTTCCCGGTCTCGAGCCTGGTTGTGTACTGCACCAAGACAAACTTCATGGATTTTAGCTAGCCCCTATGGAGCTCCCTAGGTATCACATGGGTCGGCCACGAATGACTCATTCATCTGACACAAAGAGGGAAAGGACATATCATTCCGAGCCTCGGGGACTTGGACAAGTCACAAGTGTATAGAACGCCAAAAATTCTAAAGTAAAAGAGTTCGGCCCAGAAAATGATTTCATTCACATAAATTCTTTCAAAACAGTGGTGTCCAGTCCGCATTTGGCAAATACAAGAAAAACACAAAAACAACGATAAAGGCATACTACTGCATGGTAGAGAAAGTCACCTCTTCATCAGCCTCTACGTCGGCATCGGGAACGTCCGCCCCCGCTGGGTCATCCTTGCCCGACGGTAGTTCATCCCCCTCCTCCTCGCCGTCTCCCCCTGGCTGATGGAACTGCGATGAGTCCCAGGAACACTGTAGAACCCCGTATTTTCAAATATTATTTTAATTATTTAAAAATGAATTTAAAATGAATTTCTGAGGATTTAATTGATATTTTCTAAAAAGATCTATCTTTTGTACACGTGCAAAACACGTGCAAATGAGTTTTGAGATGCTTGAAAAATTAAGAATTCTTTATGAAAAATCATTATTTATTATTTTGGAATTATGTAGTATTTTTCCGGATTTTTCTGAATTTAATTAGTACTATTTGCAAATTTTAAGAAAAGAAGGACCTTTTTGTAAAATTGACATTTTAAGGGCTAAAATGCAAAATTGGCATTCTGGACATTTTGAACAGTATTAGTTAGGATTTAGAAGTATATTTTCATATAAATCCTAATTTTAATGAATTATGAGATGAATTTCCAAAAGAAGATATATATATATAATTGTATTGGGATGGATTGTTTTGCAAATGTATTTCCTAAACCCTAATACTTGATCCCGGCCTATATAAGAGAGTTGCAGCCGTCATTCGCTGCACAACTCAGATCTTATTATATTTCTATTCTCTTGGTGATTGAAGAAGGAGTTCTTGGATCTAGCAAGAGGAAGGCTTGTGGATTCTTCTTGATTCTAAAAGGTGAGTGATATAGACTTGTTTGTTTATGTGTATGATTGCATGTTGTTTTGTTTGATGATTTCGTATCTTGTATGAAATCGATGCCATGGTTGTTATTCGTAATATACATGTGAAATCCATGATAGATTAGTAGATCTCGATTGACAATTCTTGATTGCTTGAAACATGTTAAGATTCGATTATGATTATTGAAGATAAGAAATTGGATGGAGGAACCTCTAGACATTGTTATTTACGAGTTGGATTAGATATGAGTAGAGGAAGAGATTTGGTATTTGAGATTGACTCCAGTATTGATTATTGATTTCAGACCTAAATTGTGAGATCTGTAGGCCGACAGTCGACTGGGACTAGGTATCAGTCGACTGGTACGACCCTAATATTGTATCTTTAGTTTTTCTCGAAATTCTCTCGGGTAAGTCGACTTATGCTCTTATAAGTCGACTTATGTCCCCTTTTAAGTCATCTTATACTTTTGATAAGTCTTCTTATGATCTTTATAAGTCATCTTATACTTTTGATAAGTCTTCTTATGATCTTTATAAGTCATCTTATACTTTTGATAAGTCTTCTTATGATCTTTATAAGTCATCTTATACTTTTGATAAGTCTTCTTATGATCTTTATAAGTCATCTTATACTTTTGATAAGTCTTCTTATGATCTTTATAAGTCATCTTATACTTTTGATAAGTCTACTTATGATTTTTATAAGTCATCTTATGTTTTGATAAGTCTACTTATGATCTTTATAAGTCATCTTATACTTTTGATAAGTCTACTTATGATTTTTATAAGTCATCTTATGTTTTGATAAGTCTACTTATGATCTTTATAAGTCATCTTATACTTTTGATAAGTCTACTTATGATCTTTATAAGTCATCTTATACTTTTGATAAGTCTACTTATGATTTTTATAAGTCATCTTATACTGTTAGCACTTGGAACGTTTCTTGAGAATTGTTGATAATTGTCTCGGGTAAGTCGACTGATGGTTTTCTTGAGCCGACTTACTGCACTTGTTATAATCTTGGATATTGGTTCTCGGGGCAGTCGACTTACTATCGCATAAGTCGACTGGTTCTGATGAGTTTTCATAATCTTGAGTGTTCCTTCAGTCTTTAGTTTGTTTGTAGATGAATATGTTCGTCGGTGTAAGAGTCACTATGGGTGATTGCATGCCGGGTATGTATTCTATCTATACCATCTTTAGTTTGTTTGTAGATGAATATGTTCGTCGGTGTAAGAGTCACTATGGGTGATTGCATGCCGGGTATGTATTCTATCTATACCATCTTTAGTTTGTTCGTAGATGAATATGTTCGTCGGTGTAAGAGTCACTATGGGTGATTGCATGCCGGGTATGTATTCTATCTATACCATCTTTAGTTTGTTTGTAGATGAATATGTTCGTCGGTGTAAGAGTCACTATGGGTGATTGCATGCCGGGTATGTATTCTATCTATACCATCTTTAGTTTGTTTGTAGATGAATATGTTCGTCGGTGTAATAGTCACCATTGGTGATGCATGCCGGGTTCGTATTCTATCTATACCCTCTTTAGTTTGTTTGTAGATGAATATGTTCGTCGGTGTAATAGTCACTATTGGTGATGCATGCCGGGTTCGTATTCTATCTATACCCTCTTTAGTTTGTTTGTAGATGAATATGTTCGTCGGTGTAATAGTCACTATTGGTGATGCATGCCGGGTTCGTATTCTATCTATACCCTCTTTAGTTTGTTTGTAGATGAATATGTTCGTCGGTGTAATAGTCACCATTGGTGATGCATGCCGGGTTCGTATTCTATCTATACCCCCTTTAGTTTGTTTGTAGATGAATATGTTCGTCGGTGTAATAGTCACTATTGGTGATGCATGCCGGGTTCGTATTCTATCTATACCCTCTTAGTTTGTTTGTAGATGAACATGTTCGTCGGTGTAATAGTCACTATTGGTGATGCATGCCGGGTTCGTATTCTATCTATACCCTCTTTAGTTTTGTAGATGGATATATGGGTATCCGATCTATGGTATTATTGGAGATCGATTGTTGGACATACATCGTGGTATTGAGATTTATTGATAGTTGGGCATGATCAGAGAGGTGAGGATTATTGTTGTTCTGATCAGTCGACTGGTCCTTTGAACAGTCGACTGTACCGTACAGTTGAACTGTACATATTTTGAGAGAGATTGATTGATGGATACTTGATCGTTGGTATTGATTCTCGACTCGGTTCACGCATGTACTGGCCTATCGTTCTTGTTTCAGATTACATGTTCAGTTATTGTATTTTTGTTCAGTACATGTTGGTTGAGAATTTATGTTTATTTGTTATTTATGTTTGTTGTTTATATCACTCACACCATTTATGGCTGACCCCGTAGTTTTGGGGGTTAGGGTTCAACTCTAGCCTCACATGTGTTACAGGTAGCTGCTTAGAGTTGGAAGCTTGGATGCTTGGGTTAGCTTGGGATTTCATGAGTGATATAATAGAGCCTTGGGTAATTTTGTAAAGAGAAAGAGTTGTAATAGTTAAATGTATTTTAAGGTGTTTTGTATTTCCGCTGCATTGTAAAAGATTATTGTAATAAAGATTTGGAATAAAATGACTTGAGTTTTTGGTCTATGTATATTGTTACATTGAAGTGGATCGCTGGGAAAGTGCCACGTATTTTCTAAGTTTCGTATTTAGAAATTCGGGGCGCTACAGTTTGGTATCAGAGCATGCTTCAATGATAATAATAGACATAGTATGAAAACCAACCTAGGTGTGGACACTAGAGAGTGAGTACCTAGGTGTGGACATTAGAGTGTGAGTATCACATAGAGTTAAAACATGATGTTTGGTTTGGGATATGGTTATGGTTTTGCCATAGGGTATTTACTAGTCTTAGTGTGGAGCTTAAGGTGTTTCCAAGCAGGTCTTGAGGTGGCTATCCTTAGTCATGTCCTTTTCTAAGGAGGGAGTGGCCACTGATTCTTGGAAGGATGAGCAGAAGGTCAGAGTGGGATGCAGGAGTTCGGTAGTTGTTGCCGCGTGGCTTCCGATGGCAAGTTATCAGAGTCGCGCAGCGGAAGTTTGATTTTCTGAATTCCTTGCATGATTGTGATTATTTGGTGTGATGTATTTATTTTATTGGAATGCATTCTTTGGTGTGACTGTATTTCCTAAAATTATGTTTCTACCCATGAGTTTTCAATCATTGTTAGTGGGTTGTTCGGACCTCATTAGCCGTAGTTCTGAGGACAGAACTCTTCTAAGGAGGGAGTGATGTAGAACCCCGTATTTTCAAATATTATTTTAATTATTTAAAAATGAATTTAAAATGAATTTCTGAGGATTTAATTGATATTTTCTAAAAAGATCTATCTTTTGTACACGTGCAAAACACGTGCAAATGAGTTTTGAGATGCTTGAAAAATTAAGAATTCTTTATGAAAAATCATTATTTATTATTTTGGAATTATGTAGTATTTTTCCGGATTTTTCTGAATTTAATTAGTACTATTTGCAAATTTTAAGAAAAGAAGGACCTTTTTGTAAAATTGACATTTTAAGGGCTAAAATGCAAAATTGGCATTCTGGACATTTTGAACAGTATTAGTTAGGATTTAGAAGTATATTTTCATATAAATCCTAATTTTAATGAATTATGAGATGAATTTCCAAAAGAAGATATATATATATAATTGTATTGGGATGGATTGTTTTGCAAATGTATTTCCTAAACCCTAATACTTGATCCCGGCCTATATAAGAGAGTTGCAGCCGTCATTCGCTGCACAACTCAGATCTTATTATATTTCTATTCTCTTGGTGATTGAAGAAGGAGTTCTTGGATCTAGCAAGAGGAAGGCTTGTGGATTCTTCTTGATTCTAAAAGGTGAGTGATATAGACTTGTTTGTTTATGTGTATGATTGCATGTTGTTTTGTTTGATGATTTCGTATCTTGTATGAAATCGATGCCATGGTTGTTATTCGTAATATACATGTGAAATCCATGATAGATTAGTAGATCTCGATTGACAATTCTTGATTGCTTGAAACATGTTAAGATTCGATTATGATTATTGAAGATAAGAAATTGGATGGAGGAACCTCTAGACATTGTTATTTACGAGTTGGATTAGATATGAGTAGAGGAAGAGATTTGGTATTTGAGATTGACTCCAGTATTGATTATTGATTTCAGACCTAAATTGTGAGATCTGTAGGCCGACAGTCGACTGGGACTAGGTATCAGTCGACTGGTACGACCCTAATATTGTATCTTTAGTTTTTCTCGAAATTCTCTCGGGTAAGTCGACTTATGCTCTTATAAGTCGACTTATGTCCCCTTTTAAGTCATCTTATACTTTTGATAAGTCTTCTTATGATCTTTATAAGTCATCTTATACTTTTGATAAGTCTTCTTATGATCTTTATAAGTCATCTTATACTTTTGATAAGTCTTCTTATGATCTTTATAAGTCATCTTATACTTTTGATAAGTCTTCTTATGATCTTTATAAGTCATCTTATACTTTTGATAAGTCTTCTTATGATCTTTATAAGTCATCTTATACTTTTGATAAGTCTACTTATGATTTTTATAAGTCATCTTATGTTTTGATAAGTCTACTTATGATCTTTATAAGTCATCTTATACTTTTGATAAGTCTACTTATGATTTTTATAAGTCATCTTATGTTTTGATAAGTCTACTTATGATCTTTATAAGTCATCTTATACTTTTGATAAGTCTACTTATGATCTTTATAAGTCATCTTATACTTTTGATAAGTCTACTTATGATTTTTATAAGTCATCTTATACTGTTAGCACTTGGAACGTTTCTTGAGAATTGTTGATAATTGTCTCGGGTAAGTCGACTGATGGTTTTCTTGAGCCGACTTACTGCACTTGTTATAATCTTGGATATTGGTTCTCGGGGCAGTCGACTTACTATCGCATAAGTCGACTGGTTCTGATGAGTTTTCATAATCTTGAGTGTTCCTTCAGTCTTTAGTTTGTTTGTAGATGAATATGTTCGTCGGTGTAAGAGTCACTATGGGTGATTGCATGCCGGGTATGTATTCTATCTATACCATCTTTAGTTTGTTTGTAGATGAATATGTTCGTCGGTGTAAGAGTCACTATGGGTGATTGCATGCCGGGTATGTATTCTATCTATACCATCTTTAGTTTGTTCGTAGATGAATATGTTCGTCGGTGTAAGAGTCACTATGGGTGATTGCATGCCGGGTATGTATTCTATCTATACCATCTTTAGTTTGTTTGTAGATGAATATGTTCGTCGGTGTAAGAGTCACTATGGGTGATTGCATGCCGGGTATGTATTCTATCTATACCATCTTTAGTTTGTTTGTAGATGAATATGTTCGTCGGTGTAATAGTCACCATTGGTGATGCATGCCGGGTTCGTATTCTATCTATACCCTCTTTAGTTTGTTTGTAGATGAATATGTTCGTCGGTGTAATAGTCACTATTGGTGATGCATGCCGGGTTCGTATTCTATCTATACCCTCTTTAGTTTGTTTGTAGATGAATATGTTCGTCGGTGTAATAGTCACTATTGGTGATGCATGCCGGGTTCGTATTCTATCTATACCCTCTTTAGTTTGTTTGTAGATGAATATGTTCGTCGGTGTAATAGTCACCATTGGTGATGCATGCCGGGTTCGTATTCTATCTATACCCCCTTTAGTTTGTTTGTAGATGAATATGTTCGTCGGTGTAATAGTCACTATTGGTGATGCATGCCGGGTTCGTATTCTATCTATACCCTCTTAGTTTGTTTGTAGATGAACATGTTCGTCGGTGTAATAGTCACTATTGGTGATGCATGCCGGGTTCGTATTCTATCTATACCCTCTTTAGTTTTGTAGATGGATATATGGGTATCCGATCTATGGTATTATTGGAGATCGATTGTTGGACATACATCGTGGTATTGAGATTTATTGATAGTTGGGCATGATCAGAGAGGTGAGGATTATTGTTGTTCTGATCAGTCGACTGGTCCTTTGAACAGTCGACTGTACCGTACAGTTGAACTGTACATATTTTGAGAGAGATTGATTGATGGATACTTGATCGTTGGTATTGATTCTCGACTCGGTTCACGCATGTACTGGCCTATCGTTCTTGTTTCAGATTACATGTTCAGTTATTGTATTTTTGTTCAGTACATGTTGGTTGAGAATTTATGTTTATTTGTTATTTATGTTTGTTGTTTATATCACTCACACCATTTATGGCTGACCCCGTAGTTTTGGGGGTTAGGGTTCAACTCTAGCCTCACATGTGTTACAGGTAGCTGCTTAGAGTTGGAAGCTTGGATGCTTGGGTTAGCTTGGGATTTCATGAGTGATATAATAGAGCCTTGGGTAATTTTGTAAAGAGAAAGAGTTGTAATAGTTAAATGTATTTTAAGGTGTTTTGTATTTCCGCTGCATTGTAAAAGATTATTGTAATAAAGATTTGGAATAAAATGACTTGAGTTTTTGGTCTATGTATATTGTTACATTGAAGTGGATCGCTGGGAAAGTGCCACGTATTTTCTAAGTTTCGTATTTAGAAATTCGGGGCGCTACAGTTTGGTATCAGAGCATGCTTCAATGATAATAATAGACATAGTATGAAAACCAACCTAGGTGTGGACACTAGAGAGTGAGTACCTAGGTGTGGACATTAGAGTGTGAGTATCACATAGAGTTAAAACATGATGTTTGGTTTGGGATATGGTTATGGTTTTGCCATAGGGTATTTACTAGTCTTAGTGTGGAGCTTAAGGTGTTTCCAAGCAGGTCTTGAGGTGGCTATCCTTAGTCATGTCCTTTTCTAAGGAGGGAGTGGCCACTGATTCTTGGAAGGATGAGCAGAAGGTCAGAGTGGGATGCAGGAGTTCGGTAGTTGTTGCCGCGTGGCTTCCGATGGCAAGTTATCAGAGTCGCGCAGCGGAAGTTTGATTTTCTGAATTCCTTGCATGATTGTGATTATTTGGTGTGATGTATTTATTTTATTGGAATGCATTCTTTGGTGTGACTGTATTTCCTAAAATTATGTTTCTACCCATGAGTTTTCAATCATTGTTAGTGGGTTGTTCGGACCTCATTAGCCGTAGTTCTGAGGACAGAACTCTTCTAAGGAGGGAGTGATGTAGAACCCCGTATTTTCAAATATTATTTTAATTATTTAAAAATGAATTTAAAATGAATTTCTGAGGATTTAATTGATATTTTCTAAAAAGATCTATCTTTTGTACACGTGCAAAACACGTGCAAATGAGTTTTGAGATGCTTGAAAAATTAAGAATTCTTTATGAAAAATCATTATTTATTATTTTGGAATTATGTAGTATTTTTCCGGATTTTTCTGAATTTAATTAGTACTATTTGCAAATTTTAAGAAAAGAAGGACCTTTTTGTAAAATTGACATTTTAAGGGCTAAAATGCAAAATTGGCATTCTGGACATTTTGAACAGTATTAGTTAGGATTTAGAAGTATATTTTCATATAAATCCTAATTTTAATGAATTATGAGATGAATTTCCAAAAGAAGATATATATATATAATTGTATTGGGATGGATTGTTTTGCAAATGTATTTCCTAAACCCTAATACTTGATCCCGGCCTATATAAGAGAGTTGCAGCCGTCATTCGCTGCACAACTCAGATCTTATTATATTTCTATTCTCTTGGTGATTGAAGAAGGAGTTCTTGGATCTAGCAAGAGGAAGGCTTGTGGATTCTTCTTGATTCTAAAAGGTGAGTGATATAGACTTGTTTGTTTATGTGTATGATTGCATGTTGTTTTGTTTGATGATTTCGTATCTTGTATGAAATCGATGCCATGGTTGTTATTCGTAATATACATGTGAAATCCATGATAGATTAGTAGATCTCGATTGACAATTCTTGATTGCTTGAAACATGTTAAGATTCGATTATGATTATTGAAGATAAGAAATTGGATGGAGGAACCTCTAGACATTGTTATTTACGAGTTGGATTAGATATGAGTAGAGGAAGAGATTTGGTATTTGAGATTGACTCCAGTATTGATTATTGATTTCAGACCTAAATTGTGAGATCTGTAGGCCGACAGTCGACTGGGACTAGGTATCAGTCGACTGGTACGACCCTAATATTGTATCTTTAGTTTTTCTCGAAATTCTCTCGGGTAAGTCGACTTATGCTCTTATAAGTCGACTTATGTCCCCTTTTAAGTCATCTTATACTTTTGATAAGTCTTCTTATGATCTTTATAAGTCATCTTATACTTTTGATAAGTCTTCTTATGATCTTTATAAGTCATCTTATACTTTTGATAAGTCTTCTTATGATCTTTATAAGTCATCTTATACTTTTGATAAGTCTTCTTATGATCTTTATAAGTCATCTTATACTTTTGATAAGTCTTCTTATGATCTTTATAAGTCATCTTATACTTTTGATAAGTCTACTTATGATTTTTATAAGTCATCTTATGTTTTGATAAGTCTACTTATGATCTTTATAAGTCATCTTATACTTTTGATAAGTCTACTTATGATTTTTATAAGTCATCTTATGTTTTGATAAGTCTACTTATGATCTTTATAAGTCATCTTATACTTTTGATAAGTCTACTTATGATCTTTATAAGTCATCTTATACTTTTGATAAGTCTACTTATGATTTTTATAAGTCATCTTATACTGTTAGCACTTGGAACGTTTCTTGAGAATTGTTGATAATTGTCTCGGGTAAGTCGACTGATGGTTTTCTTGAGCCGACTTACTGCACTTGTTATAATCTTGGATATTGGTTCTCGGGGCAGTCGACTTACTATCGCATAAGTCGACTGGTTCTGATGAGTTTTCATAATCTTGAGTGTTCCTTCAGTCTTTAGTTTGTTTGTAGATGAATATGTTCGTCGGTGTAAGAGTCACTATGGGTGATTGCATGCCGGGTATGTATTCTATCTATACCATCTTTAGTTTGTTTGTAGATGAATATGTTCGTCGGTGTAAGAGTCACTATGGGTGATTGCATGCCGGGTATGTATTCTATCTATACCATCTTTAGTTTGTTC
This sequence comes from Hemerocallis citrina, assembly GCA_017893485.1. Taxonomy (NCBI): domain Eukaryota; kingdom Viridiplantae; phylum Streptophyta; class Magnoliopsida; order Asparagales; family Asphodelaceae; genus Hemerocallis; species Hemerocallis citrina. The sequence goes on along the minus strand of CM030360.1, from coordinate 167,766,958 downwards.
GTAGATGAATATGTTCGTCGGTGTAAGAGTCACTATGGGTGATTGCATGCCGGGTATGTATTCTATCTATACAATCTTTAGTTTGTTTGTAGATGAATATGTTCGTCGGTGTAAGAGTCACTATGGGTGATTGCATGCCGGGTATGTATTCTATCTATACCATCTTTAGTTTGTTTGTAGATGAATATGTTCGTCGGTGTAATAGTCACCATTGGTGATGCATGCCGGGTTCGTATTCTATCTATACCCTCTTTAGTTTGTTTGTAGATGAATATGTTCGTCGGTGTAATAGTCACTATTGGTGATGCATGCCGGGTTCGTATTCTATCTATACCCTCTTTAGTTTGTTTGTAGATGAATATGTTCGTCGGTGTAATAGTCACTATTGGTGATGCATGCCGGGTTCGTATTCTATCTATACCCTCTTTAGTTTGTTTGTAGATGAATATGTTCGTCGGTGTAATAGTCACCATTGGTGATGCATGCCGGGTTCGTATTCTATCTATACCCCCTTTAGTTTGTTTGTAGATGAATATGTTCGTCGGTGTAATAGTCACTATTGGTGATGCATGCCGGGTTCGTATTCTATCTATACCCTCTTAGTTTGTTTGTAGATGAACATGTTCGTCGGTGTAATAGTCACTATTGGTGATGCATGCCGGGTTCGTATTCTATCTATACCCTCTTTAGTTTTGTAGATGGATATATGGGTATCCGATCTATGGTATTATTGGAGATCGATTGTTGGACATACATCGTGGTATTGAGATTTATTGATAGTTGGGCATGATCAGAGAGGTGAGGATTATTGTTGTTCTGATCAGTCGACTGGTCCTTTGAACAGTCGACTGTACCGTACAGTTGAACTGTACATATTTTGAGAGAGATTGATTGATGGATACTTGATCGTTGGTATTGATTCTCGACTCGGTTCACGCATGTACTGGCCTATCGTTCTTGTTTCAGATTACATGTTCAGTTATTGTATTTTTGTTCAGTACATGTTGGTTGAGAATTTATGTTTATTTGTTATTTATGTTTGTTGTTTATATCACTCACACCATTTATGGCTGACCCCGTAGTTTTGGGGGTTAGGGTTCAACTCTAGCCTCACATGTGTTACAGGTAGCTGCTTAGAGTTGGAAGCTTGGATGCTTGGGTTAGCTTGGGATTTCATGAGTGATATAATAGAGCCTTGGGTAATTTTGTAAAGAGAAAGAGTTGTAATAGTTAAATGTATTTTAAGGTGTTTTGTATTTCCGCTGCATTGTAAAAGATTATTGTAATAAAGATTTGGAATAAAATGACTTGAGTTTTTGGTCTATGTATATTGTTACATTGAAGTGGATCGCTGGGAAAGTGCCACGTATTTTCTAAGTTTCGTATTTAGAAATTCGGGGCGCTACAAACACGGATTGGTATGCGTATCGATCATAAAAGTTTAACAGATTTAATACGTGATCTAACCCTTTATAGCGGAATCTAGGGTTCACGAATTATACCTGCGATGAGAAGAAGACGATAGTTTCTAGCAACCTCGAGCCGTCTGCGACCCCAAGATCTTCTGCACGTATTCCTTCCTCGGGTTGGACATCGTGTGGGCGACGGTCTACCAACCTTTCTTCTCCTTGGCTGACCTCTCTTTCTCTCCTTACGTGAATCACGAATTTAGAGAAAACTTCTTATCTCTGATAATAATCATGACGGCCAGAGAATAGAAGATATATATAAGGCTTCGGCAGGGACCATGAGGAGAAATTAGGGTTAGGTCTCCCAATGAATCTGGGTATCCCGTGTTCAGCCCGAACACACAACCCAGGCCCATTAACAATAGCTCGGTCCACTAAGGAGCTATTGTTGCACTACCTTCCTAATCCCAAATTATATTTATGGGCTCCTTTTATTATATGCTCGTTGAGCTCCCCATGTTAAGATATCGAATGCCCGTCGATCAAATTAAGTTACTGACAACTATATTGATCAACATCTTTTATCCTTAAGTAGTACCACTCAACTTTATTTGTCATGTTGGATGTAATCCACCTGCAGGGTTTACATGACAATCCTTATGAGCTCCTTAAGGGGACATCATCAACCCGACGTATCGGGATATGGATTCCTTTTACAATCAACAGCCCATCATACATACAATGCTATTACCCAATTTATAGAGGTTGTTGATCCATAATGAATCTCACTCTTTTATGAGTCAAAGTAATGCACACTGCATATACATGTCTGTTATTATATCTGGATTAAGAGCATAAGCATCCATAATAACAGAGGTGTTTGTTCTCTTTTGTAGTCAGTACAAAGAGAACAACCTCAAGTGGTCCTGTTCAATACACACAAAGTGTATTAGTGTAAACCTATAGTCAAGATAGACTAATACCAGATTACACTACAACCTTTCCAATGGATTATCCAAGTCCGTCTAGGTAGTGAACTATTTATATATTCTATAGGGAACTGATAATATGATCTTCTGTGTGTCACCTCACACCATATTATCAACCTTATAGAATATCAGATACTTGCATTAATATTATAATAAACACAATATGCAAACATATGCCCATATGATTCTCATTCAAAAAAATAAGGAAATAAAGTTAATACAAAAGTGATGCTTTCAGTATATAACCCTAACACTGGCATCTTAGGGTGCTCGGGGAGTTTCATGGCATAATCAAACCCCTCGAGCTGACATTTGGGGTAATAATACAAGACGTGGTCAAGGGCACGGTCGTAGGCCTTGTTCTGGGCCTCAATCACCTTTTCCATGGCAGTGTTCTTGATCTTCTGGATATCGGCTGCCTTCTTTATTTCCCCTTACACCCAACCCCGGTCGGTTGCAAGGATGGCTAAATCGTCCTTGAGGGCCTGCTCACATGAATCAGACATGTCAAGCTTCAACTTGAGATCTTTCATCTCGCGCTCATACTGCTGAGCATTTTTGATCTCGAGTTGGAGCTCGCGAGTGTACATCCTCTTCCGCTGAGCTCCGGCCATGGATGCCTACGAGCGATGGGCCAAGACTTTAAAAAATCAATAGACTAAGTCTCAACAAATGGAACAAGGGGTTGGAAGAAACCTTACCATCACGTTGGCCTGCGCCCACCTTATGTAGCACGACTCGACGGTCTGGATCGCCAGTAGCTCCTTATCGCGAGGCGGGCCTAGGTTCTCCACTACCTCCATCGCCAACGGCCCCTCGGTTAGCGTATCGACCGTCTTCACGGCCGAGTTGGGCGCCCATAGTCGGAGCCCCTCTTCTCGCACGATCTCCTGGACCGTGGGGTGGACGGGTGGAATGCCGCCCCTCAAAGCATTTGTAACCCTACTCGAGCTCGGCGCCTCCGTCTCGGCGCGTGGGGTCCTGGCTGCCGTAAGGGTTCTATGCTTCTTGGACTTCCCGTCTGAAGTCCCCTCGGAGCCCCCATGAGGGGGCCTCTTACGGTGCTTCACCTACTTCGCCAGGAAGGCCCTCCTCGCGCCAATCATTCCGTCACCCATCACTGTAAAAGAAGAAAAAGAACCATAAGAACGAAGGGAAAAGGTTTGACAAAAAAGAAAATGAATAACATACAAGGATTAATGGGGCTCAATCTGATCCTCGCCAAGTGCTTCTCAGTCACATTCAGCAACCCGATGTTGTTGTCTGCGATGATCCGATCCACGTCAGGTCATTCCTCGCCCATCAAGTCCCTTCTCTTCGGAGGCTTGTGATTCGGCTTGTAAAAATTTCAAGTCGTAGGAATTTCCCAAGGCACCGGACTCCGGACGACGAAGTATTTCTCCTTCCAAACTTTGATGAAGTTCGGATGCCCATGGACTACCTTCTTGTGGGGGCAAGGCGATATATATTATACTCCCTCATGCTCTCCCAACGAGCTGACCCCCAACACGGCTCGAAAATACTTAAGCTTCGGAGGCACTCCCCTTTCCTCGCAAAGCAATATGGAGCACATGAGCTGCTTCAAGGAGTTTGGCCCGTACTGCATCCGACTCAGTGCCCCCCAATTTAGCACCTTCTTGATAAACGGGTGCAGTGGCAGCCTCAACCCCGAGCCGAAGGCATCCACTTGAAACATGCAGTAGCAGGGGGCCAACTCGTCCATTGGGCGGAGACCAGGGTTCGAAATTATCAGCTCAAACTCCAGCCCTATGAAGTAATTTGCTTGTATTAGCGGCAAGTCATTGATCGTCAGCATGCTCTGCATCATGTCCATCCGAATCTTGGGCTGACTTGGCGAAGAGGGCTGCACCCCGTACCGTACCAAGTCTTCAGCGTCGTCCGGATACATCCTACTAGATCCCGGCTATTAAAGATATGGGACATCGAGCCCATTTTTGGGGAGAAACTCATCCGGCTGTTCCTGACTTTCTGGAAGATTCCACCTCTTCCTCTTACATTGTGCGCGAGGAGCCTTCGGGCGGTCGGGGTGGGGGGGGGGGACGTCTCCAATGGTTTGAGGTTAGAGGGGCCAACTTCCATAGCCTCGTCTGCCTCAACCACTTTCCCAACCTTCTCTATCAGTTCTCCAGCTTCCTCCACCTCAACTGGATTACCCCCATCAACCACCTCTGCTTCTCCGTCCGAGTTGCTTGACTCCACTACAAATGGCTTACGACTGCGAAGCGGCTAGATCTCGTAGACCTTCTCACTCGACTCCCATGACAAGAGTTGGAGCGGCGATCCCCATCTCCCCAATCAGAAACAAATGCATAAGAACCAGACTAAGCCATCGACATAATGTTGAGAATGCTAACCTGTTATCGATTGCCGAAAAAGTACGCCGTAAAGTTGGTCGCTAGTCACTAAACGATTCCTAAAGAGAATCTCCGCAAATTAGAGAGAGATAGAAAAATGGAGAATGAGGGGGGGGGGGTGATGATTATATAGGTAGGTTACGACGCCCCGATATCCAAAAAATTTCTCAGCCACCCAATTCAATCATCTAAATCTAACGGTGGATGAGATTTCGATGCCTCAATTTCTACAACCATGACGTCAGCATAGCACGTACAACCCACGTGTTCACTATGATCACCAGGTTCTCGTAAGTACAACCAACTACATAGTGCTCGACGCTCGGCATGGACCTCGAGCAAGCCACTGGTTTTTCACAAGCCTATAATGCTCGACGGTCGACATGACCCTCGAGCTGGCTACTGACTTTCTCACAAAGCGTATCATGCTTGACACTTGGCAGGAACTTCGAGCTAACCACTTACACCTCACAAGCCTACGATGCTCGATGCTCGACATGAACCTCGGGCTGGCTACTGGCTTTCTCACAAAGCCTATCACGCTCGACGCTCAGCAGGAACTTCGAGCTAGCCACTTGCACCTCACAAGGCTTCAATGCTCGACACTCGGTATGAACCTCGAGCTGGCTACTGACTTCTCACAAAACCTATCACTCTCGACGCTCGGCACGAACTTAGAGCTAGCCATTGTCTCCTCACAAGCCTATCACGCTCAACGCTCGGTAGGAACCCTTAGCTGGCCACTTGCTTTCTAACGAAGCCTATGACGCTCGAAGATCGGCATGAACCTCGAGCTGGCTACTGGCTCCTCACAAGCCTAACATGTTCGACGCTCAGCATAAACCTCGAGCTAGCTACTGCCTTTCTCACAAAGCCTATCACGCTTGACGCTCAGCATGAACCTTGAGCTGGTTACTGGCTTTCTCGCAAAGCCTATCACGCTCGATGCTCGGCAGGAACTTTGAGCTAGCCACTGGCTCTTCACAAGCCTACGACGCTCGATGCTCGATGCTCGGCATGAACCTCGAGCTGACTACTGGCTTTCTTACCAAACCTATCATGCTCAACGCTCGGTAGGAATTTTGAGCTAGCCACTGGCTCCTCACAAGCCTATGATGCCCGACGCTCAGCATAAACCTCAAGTTGGCTACTAGCTTTCTCACAAAGCCTATCACGTTCGACGCTCTGGCAGGAACTTCGAGCTAGCCACTGGTTCCTCACAAGCCTATGATGCTCAATGCTCGGTATCAACCTTGAGCTGGCTATGGCTTTCTCATAAAGCCTATCACGCTCAATGTTCGGCAGGAACTTCGAACTAGCCACTAGCTCCTTACTAGCCTACGACGCTCGATGCTCAGCATGAACCTCGAGCTGGCTACTAGCTTTCTCACAAAACCTATCACGCTCGACGCTTGGCAGGAACTTCGAGCTAGCTAATGGCTCCTCAAAAGCGTACGATGCTCGATGATCGGCATGAACCTCGAGCTGGCTATTAGATTTCTCAGTCATCGATGTTCGACTCTCGATGCTCGACGCTCGGCATGAACCTCGAGCTGGCTACTGGCTTTCTCACAAAGCCTATCACACTTGACTCTCGATGCTCGACAAGAACTTCAAGCTAGCCACTAGCTTCTCACAAGCCTTCGACGCTCGACGCCCTGGGCTCGGGTGTTGGTGTATACACTAGAGGCCAGTTGTGTATTGATATTACTAGTTTACATTGTATCATGACATTTATTTCATATTTAGGTATTTTATTTATTGTGTTATTTATTGTGAATTAAATGAACATAATGAAGTTCTTAGAATAGTAAGTTCAATGTCATATGATATCAAGTGCATGACTTAATTGTGAGATCCTTTTGGCTAAAATCAGAACACTGTTCTTAAATGTCACTAGTCAAGTATTATTGTGAATTAGGCAATGATAATACATAGAGACTAGTATGCGGGTACACTTATGACCATTCTCACTGGTCATGGATTTGAGATATCAAATCTTCAAATGAGTACATATTAGAGTAGTAGTGTACTATTGGAATCTGTTATTTCAATGTAAAGAATGAGTAAAAAAAGAAATAGTGTTTGTCCAGAAATAAAGAAACCCGTGCTTGTTTTTTCATCCTCAATACCCCTTTTTTTGTGTTTAGTTCTACACCTACACTCCTGACCCACTATGAGAACGCTGCATGGATCGTTAAGTGAGTGTCATAAGCGGTTCTCACAGTGATCATGGTGTACGTAGTCCTTTGACTTGAAGTCACTACGGTTCATGTTTTAATGTCGTCAAACACTGTCTGTAATAAGATGATTATAAAGTTGACTATTGGATATACTACAAATCATGCAGAGGGATGTGAGTGACTTACGTAGGATTTGTCCCTCTTACATAACAGAAGCGATATCTACAGTTCCCTTGACTGAGCGAGACTGCAATATGCATGGTCGTACTCAAATGAGTCAATATGAGATATTGATCTATTTGTTTTAGTAAGTCTACTCAGACATCAAGAAACTAAAGATTAAACTATACAAGGGTGACACACTCTATGCCTTGTGGTCAATTAAGATAGTTGGATAAAAGGATTAGACTACATGGTAACAATGGTCACAGATAGGTTATGTCAAATCACTGACATTCCTGTTACTTGAGTAGTAGTGATGTATTACTAGATACCACTCACATTTTGTAATACTATAATATGATTTTAGTATTACTCTCAACGTAATGGAAACCTACAGGGTCACACACTTAGAATGGATCGAAATTTGGATTCAAACTCATAAGATGAATTTAATTGGGGATCCAAGTAAGACTTGCACTCCTGACATTGGTTGGACATTTAATTAGATTAAATGGGCCAACTAAAGTTCACAGGTCCACACATGAATCTTACCGAGGTCAGATTATGAGCCCAACAACCTCATTACTCTCTTAGGATTGATTTTCTGTACCTATATTTATGATATATATTTGTGGAAAAAACACATAAAAAAAACTCTAGCCATCACAAAAAGTGAGAGTGAGAGAGAGAGAGAGAGAGTGAGTGAGAGAGATTGTGAGGAGGAACATCCCCTTCTCGCAGCTAGCACCGCGGTCTGAGGGAGAGCCATTTTTCGTTCCATTCATGTTGATATCGTAGAGGCACTGCAATATTGCAGTGCTATGGTCAACATAATATGGAGAAGTAGATCCATCTTCAAGGTATAACTCCTAAATACGATTTATGGTTTTCCCATGGATCCATGGCTTGGTTTCGATATTTTGTAATTTTTCCGCTGTGTATTTAATCTGTGATTGCCTTCGAAACCTAACAGTGGTATCAGAGCCACTTGCAAAAGCATGATTCAGTTATGTATGATATGTGATTATTCATGATATGTTATCAGTTTTGGAAGAAAGATTCATATGTGATATAATTCTTACAACAGTTGCAATATAAGGATTCGTTTAAGTGTTGATTTTTAACATAGATGCCATACCAGGGTAGCCCTTGGTTTGGAACCATTAAAAACCCTGGACCCCTGTGCCTACTCTGCGTAGGGCAATATTGATTCCCCCAAAACCAATTATTTTAAAATAAACTAAATAAAATCATAACAACATATTCTTTGTTTATTATGTTATGTGATGCATGGTGCGTGGTTGTGACCTTAGTTCTGTGATGCATGGTTTATGTTATGTGATGTATTGTTTATATTTTGGTATTTTAAATACGACGTGCATGTCGTACCTTTCTCTCTACATTCTCATTGTAATCCTTTCTATGTACACTCTGATTGTTCATTCTTTCTTTATATGTAAATGTGGTCTCACTGAGGAGGCAAGGAAATAGCAACCATACAAGGACAAGATTGGGAAGCTGCTTGGCGAAGACGGTATAATCCCTTCGTTCGGTTTTTGATACTCTCATTGGCTTGGAAGAATTAGTGTGTTAGGGCCACAACTATGTCACATATATTTTACGCTTTTAATTTTGTATGAGATGCATTATTTTAGTTGTATGCTAATGGATGATAAATGTTGAGATCAATTAATAAAATAACCAAATCTCTCAAAGTAAATATTAAGTCGCAATAAGATGCTTTCCAATGCGTGTCACTCATCCAGGATAGGATGGATCAACTGTAGGTTTGCCAAAGCAGGGTGCCTTTATCTATCATAGGGAGACGCGACGAGATAAAAGTAATATTCAATTGCCAACCATTGGGTCTGACTTAACTAGGCCATTTCAATAGGATTGAAAGTTTAGAGGCTTAGAGTTGGGCTTTAGTCTATGAGATAGATTAGAATAACTGTTATTCACCCAACTATCTAAGAGTTGCATACGATGTAATTGGGAAGTGTTCCCTACCTAAAAAACTAAATTTTGGGTGATCAGCCAAAGCTGACTCAGAACTAGGTGAAATATGGATCTTGGCCTACTAGAAAATCTTACGTTGGAATTTTCGAGTCAATGATAAGGGTCGTTGATTTGAATAAAAATAGTAGGAGGTGTATTTAATAAAAGACCTTATTAAATATTTCAATGTCATGATACATACTTTGCATATTTCTGTTTAATATTTCAATGAAATGATATTTATTTAGCATATTTCTGTTGATAGATTACTATGGCATCCAACACATCAAATAACCTATCATTGCGATCTGTCCTTATGAAAGACAAACTATGTGGGACAAATTTTCTAGACTGGTACATGAATCTGAGAATTGTCCTCAGGCATGAGAAAAAGTTGAATATTGTAGAGCAATCTATTCTTGAGCCACCTGCTGCAAGTGCCCCTTGCACCGAAAAAGATGCTCATAAGAAGTATCAAAATGACGTGTCACGCTCCGCTTCCCAAAATACAGAATACGAGTACGTAACGTAGGCCCAGCGAATGATGTAAATACCATCCATAAGTTGTACCGGACTAACTCAGCAATAAGAACAACAAAATAAAACCACGCAAAAAATATAACCACATGAATCAAAGATAAATTCCAATAATAAATGAAATAAATCCAACAATATAAATATCCAACATCTGGGATCAAAACAAACTACGGGTCATAAAGCCCAAAAACAAAGTACAAGTCATAATAATTTTCAAGAAAATAAATCTAGCAACAAATAAAACTATGCGGAGGAGACTGGTTCCATCTCTAGAAACGTTTCTCACCAATTCCTTCGGGAACAGATCCTTTAGTACCTGTAAAATATTGATCTAAGAAGAAAGAAAAGAGTGCCCTTAGAGCAAGTCATGGGCAACAAGTAGAGAAAACAGAGGATAATAGGAAAGCATGAATATCAAAGGAAAGGAACATGGTCAAAGACAAACAACTAAACAAAGAGCAGGCAATAATATCAAAGGTGTACAATAATCACGCATGTAATGAGTGACGTCAAGACAAGATCAAGCATGAGATGCATGTTATTAAGTATTTTATTAATCTATCTACACTACAACATATATGCCATTTGATAGCATTTTGTAAATGCTATTAAAGACATATGCCAGCATTTCGCAAATGCTGTCAATACCCCCGCTATGGTATGTTTATAGCATTTCCGCGAAATGCTATAAAATGCACAGCATTTCGAAAATGCTATAAATACGATAGCGTTTTCGAAACGCAATCGTATATATAGCTTTTGGAAAACGCTATCGTATATAAAGCATATTCGAAATGCTATAAATATGATAGCGTTTCGACAAACGCTATCGTATTTTGTAACTCCTTGAATATGTAAAATACCGAAAATATCTGTTTTTATATATTTGGAGTGGTAAAAATTATTTTTGGGATATTTTATTTAAATATTGATAATGGTATGGATATTTATGGTAGATTGGTATTATTGATATATTGGAGCCATGAGTTGAAATTTTATGTGAATAAATATTGTTTATTTTATTTTATAATTTTGGAGGATTATGTATTTTGTATTGTTGGTATTATTTAAGTATAGGGTTGGAGTTATTTGAAATATTTCAGAATCTTGGGGGTGTATTTGTTAATAGCTATTTAATTATATATATTTACATATTATTAAAAAGTTTCAAAAACCCCCTCCTCTCCTCCTTCCTCCCTTTTTTTCTTTCTATTCCGTTCCCGATCGCAAGAAGCCACCGAACCCACTTTAGCTTTCTCTCTCCCCGCCCAAATCCACCCGATTTCTTCGTCGTTTTCAAATTAATTTGAAGGGATGGCTAATTGGAGGGTGCTCTAGCTCGTGGTAGTGTCGATTTTTGGAGAGGGCTTCGGGAAGGTATACCCTAGTTTATTTGTTTGTATGGAATTAAGTGTTTTCAATTTCTATTGAATAGGAATATGGTAGTAGGGAGATTAGAAGATGTTGGGAATAGTAGAGGCGAGAAATTAGCAGATTATCAGAGATTTTACAAGTGCTAATAAATTAGGGTTTTGGGTTTGTAAAAGAGAATTATATATATAAGAATTATCTTTCGTATGGTAGTAGAAATTGCAGTTGTGCCATTAGAATAATTTGGGAGTGGTTCTAGTAATTAGTTGGGGATAAAAATTCCGTAGGAATTTAAATATTACGTGCAACGCACGTGTGCATCCCAGACGTTCAATAAAATGCCTGAGTTATATTAGGATTAGTGTTATTATTTTCTGTGGTTGATTTGGATGTTTTGAGCTTTAATTGCTTTGAAACTTGATAATAGGAGATGTTAACGGCTTTGGGTGCAGGATGGAGAAGTGATGCTTCGAGTCTTCCCAAGCTGTTAGGTGAGTATGAATGTATTTACGTATCTGTTGTTTTAAGAAAATTTTAGTATAATATGAATGATTGGTATGAATTACGGAATAAGGTGTATGTATAAATGAGAATTAGTGCTCGGAGTTGGTGTGCTAAATGACGATCAAATACTCGTGTCTCTAGTGTATTGATACAAATTTATAGATGATGGATTAGTTATATATGTATGGTGTTGTGATGTGTTGATCTACTGAGCGTATGCAAACATGTGATAATGAGATAATAAATAGTATGGTATACTCATGATGTGGGAGGTAATGATAAAATAATAATACAGTATAGTTGTGATGTGCAATAATATGATGTGATAATTTTATATGTCAATTATAGTGATATGTCTTATATGTGATCCATTGAAGGGGTAAGTGAGACGGTGATCATTGTTTATGTGAATAAGTTCAAATAAAAGATAAGATGCTATGATGATAAAAGGAGATGAAAATATGAAAAGATAGAGTTGATACCCCAGGATAGACCTGGGAGAGCAGATACCTCCGGATAGACCGGAGAGAGAGATGATACCTCAGGGTAGACCTGAGGGAGAGTTGATACCCCATGATATACTTGGGAGAGCAGATACCTCCGGATAGATTGGAGAGAGAGATGATACCTCAGGGTAAACCTGACAGAGTGTTGATACCCCAGGATAGACCTGGGAGAGCAGATACCTCTGGATAGACCGGAGAGAGAGATGATACCTCAGGGTAGACCTGAGAGAGAGTTGATACCACAGGATAGACCTGGGAGAGCAGATACCTCCGGATAGACCAGAGAGAGAAATGATACCCCAGGGTAGACCTGAGAGAGAGTTGATACCCCAGGATAGACCTGGAGAGCAGATACCTCCGGATAGACCGGAAAGAGAGATGATACCTCAGGGTAGACCTGAGAGAGAGTTGATACCCCAGGATAGACCTGGGAGAGCAGATACCTCCGGATAGACCGGAGAGAGAGTTGGTACCTCAGGGTAGACCTGAGAGAGAATTGATACTCCGGGATATACCTGGGGTAAAATGAATATGATATGAAATGTGAATGAGAAAGAGAAGAAAGTACTTGGTGTAAAATGAAATGAAATGGTGAAGTAAGTGTATGGGTGGAAATGAATAAGTAAATTAATAATTGAGCTATTCGCTTAAGATGTGATGAGCTATCACTCAAGTTCTACTTGGGGTGCAGTGATTATTACCCAAGCTATCGGCTTTGGGGTGCGGTGTATATTACCCAAACTATGTTTGGGGTGCAGTGTATTATCTAAAAATAATGGAAGTTAAAGTGAGTTGTATTATGAGATGGAAAGTGAAAAGTCGAATACATTGTATTATGAAATGAAAATGAAAAGTAAAGATGGCGTATGATATGAAATAAATATGAGAAAGCGGAGAAAACATGTGGTGTGAAATGAAAAGAGGCATGAATGAGTAAAAGAAGCTTACGATGTGAAATATGATATGAGAATGAAAAAAAAAGAAAGTATTCGTGTATTGTGGAAATGAGAACGTAATGCAAGTGCATGATTTGAGATGAATATGGCTAATAACTGAAAATTTGAATTCGAATGAAAAGGGTAAAGTGAAGGTAGTATATGTGTGTATTAGTATGAATAAAATGAAGAATTATACATTGTGGGAATGAAATATGTAAATAAAGAAAATGTCCTATACATTATATGAATGGAAGTGAAGCAGATGTAATATGAGAATAGCTATGAAAATGGTTATTATAGAGAAACCTGTTGTGTTATGAGTTTGTTGTACCTTGGAATTGTGTCGAGGAACTACTCACCCGCTATTTTCTTGGAAAATGTGGGAACTACCTGCCTTGACACAACTCCCAGGATGGGTTGATGGGTTGTTGATATGTTAGATGTGTTGTGGGATGGAATGAAGGTAAATTGAATTAATAACTGAGCTATTGGCTTGAGATGTGATGAGTTATTACCCAAGATCTACTTGGGGTACCGTGATTATTACCCACGCTATCGGCTTCGGGGTGCAATATATTATTACCCAAACTATGTTTGGGATGCGGAGTATAAATTTGTGAGAATGAAAATGAAGTTAATCGTAACATGAGAGGTAAGTGAAAATGATAGTATAATTTATTAGCAATAAGAATGAGAAGTAACCAAAGTTGTATGAAGGAATGAGAATGCGTATGAATAAGATGCGATGGAAACAGACGCATGTGATGATATGCAATAAGATGAATACCTGTAACGAGATGTTATGAAGATATATGTGACGTTATTGATTGTATGAATGTGATGTATGTAATATGAGAATGAAAGTTGATGTAGTACGAAATATTATGATAAGTGTTGTAATAAATGATTGAATGTGGTATTATGAGATTGACCACATGTGGACATAATGCCCTGAATGCGAAGGGATGTAACAATTTACGGTAGAACAATTATATGTGATAAAATAAAATAATTTATGATGGAATAAATGTGAAGTTATGGAAAGGAGAATAAGAAATAAGAAAAGCGTGTATGTGTGATATAGTATTATGCGACTGTAAAATAAGGTTATATGTGAGATTAATATGATGTATTTAGTGAAGGGGTGAAGTTATGGATATATATGTAGATGGATGCAGATTTGCCGAGTACTTGATATAAAGTCGTATTCTTGATGCTTTTATTTTCAGATTCAGATTGAATCTTCTTACCTTAATATTTGTATGTTTAATTTATTTTCTTTATATAGTTGGGTTTATTTATTAGACTAGTGAATTCTACTCACACCAGAAATGGCTAACCCCTTAGTGTCTGGGGGGTTAGGGAGTCCCCAGACTACCCTAGGCCCCTACTATTACAGGTCCTCAGCAGTGCAGAGGCGAGGTGTAGATTTCGTAGAGTGAAGTCTTTTACTTTAAATTTTATGTATAAGTTTAGTTATGTGAATAGTGGAATTTATGGTTTAAATTGCATTTTGAATGTATAAGCATGTGGATGATGATGATGAATATAGTGTGGAGTGGTATGGTATGTGTGTGACCCGTACCCATCTCGTTGTGGTGTACCGGGCTCTGTGGTATGATTTATAAGTTAATTTCTAAAATTTTTACTACGTTTTCAAAGAAATTTATGGTTTTTAATTGATAATTGATATTCTGTTATAAGTTTGGCCCTCAGAGCATGATATTATATTGCTTGTGTGTTTATGCTCATTTTGGCCTGGGGAGCCCTTGATATTATTGCCTGTGATGTGAGCTACAGAATTTAGAGCAGAATTTCGTAAGCTTTTTGTGTTTCGGGGCAGAAATTTCAGAGGAAATTTTGCCAAATTTTCAGGGGAAATTCTGCCAAAATAACTACCTTAGTTTATGTTTAAAGTGATATAGCAATTGAAAGAATTAAATTTGGAGTAAAAAAAAAAATTTGGGGCGTTACATATTTATAGCGTTTTGAAAACGCTATAAATACGATAGCGTTTGTCGAAACGCTATTGTATTTATAGTGTTTTCCAAACACTGTGCCTTTAATAACGTTTGGAAAACGCTATCATTTGTAAGGGTGATTTTTTTTTCACAGCATTTTAAAAACGCTATTTATTTTGACCTGTATGCAAAAAAGAATCTACAAATGAATAGAAAAGTTTTGAAAATTCTCCAGATGCATATATATAAAATATCAAAATTGAACATATACCAAACAGTCAAAAGCCTTTTGCTAAAAATAATTAAAAAATGCATTACAATAAGTTGAATCTAAAAATGAAACACATGAAAATCACAGTTATCAGCCTATCATGATTCAGAGTACAACCTTCCATAGGCTATATGTCAAAAAGTGCATATACTAAAAAAGACTAGTTATTAATCCAAAAACACTAAAAGCAACACAGTTGACTATTTAGCCCTTCCAAATCCTCCTCCATTCATCATCGGCCCATCACGTCCTCTCTTCCTCGGTTTTGACCTCTTCCTCGCCCACGCTCGCGACCATGACCTGCAATGAAAGTTGCAGAGATGTATATAGCATTATACACTTGTACAAAAGCCTGAGCTCAATAAAATGATAGTTTTCATATATATGAAGTATGCAATAATTAATAGGGCCACACGAAATTTTAATCTTTAAGTTATATCCCAATTCTGAATATATGATACTTGTATGACAGTTTTGGTGATGAAAGGTGCATAGTTACAGCCAATAAATGTAAATAAACAAAAACTTACATAAATCCTGGACTGAGCTTATCTGAAAGAAATAGGATGAAAGTTTCAATCACACAATATGCCCACATCAGAAGACAAGGCATGCAATGTTTATTGAAGTAACTTCATGAAGCTAAATAACGAACCTGAGCAAGAAAAGCTAAAGGGAATTAGCCATATGTTGTGTGTAAATATCCAATAATGCAAGTTTGCAAAAAAATTGTATTTTATACATTAAAGGAATAAAATTGAAAAATTAACTCATTTTCTCACTAGACTTTAGTATTATTCAGATTCAGTAATATCTGGAAAATATCCATATTATATCCTAATTCAAATCTGTTTCAGTTAAATATGGTTATCGAGTTTCATTTCCACCAACAACAAAAACAAATATGTCAATAGTAACATCCATATCCACTTATTTTGTACCTCATACCTGAATGTGTGCCATAAACAGATTCAGACAGACTCAGAGAACAAGCTTGTAGCTGCATCATCTCATGTGTATGCATTTACTCTAAACACTCATTACATACGTGTGTGTGTGTGTAACAGATTCAGATAGTCTCAGAGAAAAAACTTGTAGCTGCATCATCCAATGTGTATGCATTCACTCTAAACACTCATTACAAACAAATGTCGGGGCCTAATCATGCGAGACCCGGTCTCTCCCCTTATTTTGAGACCCCATCTGTGAGCTCATTGATACAAGACCCCAATGAAAAACCCGAACCGGCCATTTTTTTGTATACACCTATGATATCCCAAGGATGTCAATCTAGTCAAATATTGGTCAGTAGAACCAACCCCCCTGATTTATGTTACAGGGGTTATGGCATCAGTTTACCGAGTCAAACTTATCTTGAAGACTTAAAAATTTGACTACATACACCGAAGAATACATAACTTCAACAGAAATACCATCCATAAAAATGGCAATGAGGATTACATCACTCCTTGCACAATATAAGCAGATACAGTTAGCCATATTTGGATAATATCAATACTCACTGTCATAATAGTTTCAAAAATGTAAAATATCATCTCTACTATTTAGGTTTTCATCTTTTGGCTAAAGAGACCACCTAGGGAACAACATGGCCTGACTAATCAAATTCGTGCAAGGCTTTCTTTTGTTCTTCTCGCATTAACTATTACATGAGATAAGTATTTAGGGATTTAAATACTTAACAACTTCATCATAAAAAAATTGTCATGGAAAGTAATTTTATTTCAAGCAAAGAAATTGTGATAACAATAAGATGCTTAAGTTATAACAATCAATTAAATTTTCAACATTCTCATAGGAAAGTGACAATCAAATATCCTGCTCAAAATGGAAAAATAAAATTCCAATTACCTGCATAACTTCCTTCTCGCGGGTAGCCTTCCACAATCTAAATTGCTCCGATTCTTGGTTGATTTTCTGTTGCAGATGTACCTGATAAAATGCCAAAAGAATATCTAAAAAATTAATATAGCATGAAATTATTACCAAGAAAAATCAATTAGAATAGAAAGTGACCTTCTGCAACTTAATCTTTTGTATTTCATCCTGCAAATGTTTAGTTGCTTCATCACTCTTCTGTTTTTGTCTCAAAAGTTGAGACTGAGCATCTTGTTTCCTTTTCAAGTCGGATACCTGCAAAAAGAATGTTTAACTCAGTGCAAGGAATGACAATCCTAAAAGAAATTAGTTTCATAATACATGCCTGGGTTTCAAGCATGTTCAGTTTTTGAAGATAATCTTCCTTCAATTTTTGTGCACCACCATCAGATGTAGATGATATGTTGGCAAGTTTTGAGTGAAGACCCTCAATATCTTTCTGCAAGTTACAAAAACTTCAACATATGGATGTATCTTCACAAACTTAAACACATGAAGAAACATTTACCTGCAATTTTTTTTTCCAGTTACAATTCCAATAACTTCTTTTCATAGTGTTGCTTAAGTATAGACGGATCAACATTTGCAAATCGTTTCATTTCGTCCTTCAATTAAATAAAAAAAGAAAATTAGTAAGGTTGACTACAAATAATGATGAAAGAGCTAACAAGGAAAACATAAAGAATAAAAATGAAAGGCATTCAAAACTTCATTTCCTTGAGTCACATTAACATTTTCCAGAATAGTGTACTTATTAATAAGCATCACAAACAACAAAAAAACTCTTAACTCTAACAGCAAAAGGGATCAAGCATATACTATTGCATTTTCTTCACTGCATTTTAAAACAGGATCTGTTAGGACAATTTTTTTCTTTCGAATGTCTTCTCTCCAAACTAAACAATCCTCCTAAAAATGGTTTTGCAAGGCAGATTGTTTCTACATCAAATTTTAAAAATTCGGAAATCAACTGGGAGAATCGACGAAAAAAATAATTGGGCGATCAAAATGGGATAAATTTAATATAATGCTAATAGCATGCAATTCAAGGTTCCTTATACCTCCTTCTGCTGAAGCCGTTTATCCAAATCTTGTTGTTCTTTATCCAATTCGTCTTGAAGAGAAGTATGTTCTCGTTCCTTTTCATCATCTTCAGCCTCACCTGCACAACTCACACCAAGTTTGCATGATAAATTTCTCTTTACAAGACCAAAAGGTCAAGTCCAAAACATTCGCATCTCTTCCATAAATTAGAATAAAAACATCTGCATGATGGAAAGAGGCAGCAGCCTTCTACAGTCAACTAAAACTAGCAAATAAACAAAACAGCTCTCACAACACAAAATAGTTCTCATGATTAAAACTAACCAGCTCTCACAACACAAAATAGTTCTCATGATTAAAACTAACCAGAATTTCTACATACAGTGCACGAGAATTTAGAACGTACTTGAGTCATTTAGAACGCACGATTCTAGGTCATCAACATTTGATGAAAGGCTATCCAAATAACCATCTCTTTTAGGAGTATGAACCCGCAATAATTCTGCCTCCAATTCTTGAATCTTTGATATATAAGTTTTCACCAAATCAAGTTCCTTCAAAATCCCATCATTAACAAGATTAAATTTAGAAAGAAAAAGGTAATCTACAAAAGTAAGTTGTTAACTTCATCAAACCTGCATTCTATTTGCCTTATCAATCTCATCCTAGGGCTTTCCATTGCGAGCTGACTCAATCTTCATAAGAAGTTTATCTTTCTCAACCTAATGCATCGACTCATGTGAATCAGATAAAGGTGGAATTCCACATATAATTATAGATGCTAAATCAAACAACACATAGAAGACACTACTAAATCTAAAACATTATTTTGGCATATTCCAGTAATTATAGAAACAATAAATTTAGGTTCCAACATATAACATTAAGCAAAAAAATTAAAATTGACTATATTTTTACAAAAGGGATACCGATTAATATTCTTAATGGCACTCTAAAATTGAACCAGCAATCTTATAAGGATATGAGCATAATTATCTAATCAAATTGATGATAAAGATATTCACAAGCAAACTAAATAACTATTCCTAGTAAAAATATTCATAATCTACCTTTCCCCATTGTCTAAGATTTTAAAACATTACACAAATTTTCAGTGTTGTTGTTTAGTTGATCATGACAAATGTTACATACAAAAAAATAGAAATATTCATAATCTATTAATCAAGCATAATTTCTAAATACCTGAGCATCAGTAGCACGTTGTGCTAGATGATCACAGGTAACTTGACATCCTTTCAACTCTTGATGGAGCTCCATATTGCTAGCCTCCAACAACGAAACTCTATGCTGCAAAACCTACAATCGATGAAAACAACAAAAGAAAGGGAGAAATGATATACAGTAGTATACTATGAAATCGATGGGCACAGGAGGTCGATGGCGGAGCAGTGCGAGCGGCGGCGCAAGGGGGTTGACGATGCAGGGGTGGGGGACGACGTGATTGGGGATTCAGACTACGAAGGGCGCAGGGGGAGGATGACAGTGGCCCAGTGGTGAGCGGCGCGCAAGGGGGTCTACGGTGCGGGGGTGGGGACGTTGTGGTTGGGGGGATTTGTGCTAGGGTTTGTGGAGGAGTGGAAGAAGGCGGAAGGGTATTGTTTGGATCGGGGGGGGATTTGGTTTGAGATGAAATTGGATTAGTTGGAATTTTTCATTTTACCCCTATCTATTCAATTTATTTTTGGATATTATAGCATTTTTAAAACGCTATAAAAAGTATAGCATTTCAAAAACGCTGTCGTAGCTAACAGTAAATTTTGAAATTACTAAAAGATAGCATTTTATTTACAAATCCTATTATTGATCACTTTCAACCGCATTAACACTTAAATCTATATAATAAAACACAAAGAAAGCTATCAAGTGGTTCTCCTTCAATCCCATCAAAAATCAAAGGCCCAGATCTAACCTCACAAAACATATTTTTCCCCTAAAATTTCCCTCCAAAACTCAAATTCAAATCCCCCACCCAAAATAACTCCTATATTTATTTAATTTTTTTTCTCTCTCTCTCTCTCTCTCCCTCCCTCTTCTATTCAAAAAATTAAGAAAATAATTTTTTTAAAATTTTTTAAAAAATAAACAAATTAAAAACTAAAAAAATAAAAAATTTAAAAGCTTTAAAAATAGTTCAAAAAAAAATCAAAAAAACCACATAATATGTTTTTTGCTGGAGCCCAAAAGTTTCTCATATAATATGTTTGTTACTTCAATTAATTTTCTCGACCTTCAAAACTATTTTATATGATCAAATAAGGTGCGCCGTTCCCAAGACGTGTCGTAGGCACGTGTCAATGGGCAAACCTAGTGCTATAATAAATCCGCTGTAGAAAGCCATATATGTTGTAATGCTAGTGCACGTACTACTGTGTCCCATTCCACAGGTTTGACGCAAGCACAGTGATCATTTTAGACCGATGGTTAATTCAAAGATCGTGTACTCAGCATTGATAACAATAATTTACATGCAATAATTAACAATTAATCACTGCAATCAATGCTCCTCCTTCTATGTCAAGTATTCGTGCGGGCGAGAAGGCCTTACCGAGTACATTTCCCGATCGTTCACTACCAAGTCTACCCATAATACTCCGGCTTGTTAATAGTTTATTTTCAACCTATGTGAGCATGCAAGAAGGTGTCAATTTTGGATAATACTAAGTGTGTCTAATTCTATGCGCTACAGACAAAGCATGAGGCAAACACATCAAATAAGCACAATTTACATAATCAGGACAGCATGACCTTGCTGCACTAAAATGCTGATTACGGACACTAAAAAATAGAAAATCTAAATCCTCCGGAAGGGATAGAAATTAGACTTCCACACGGTTCCAGAGAGTATAGTTAAGGCATGTAAAAGATACAGGAACTAGGGTGAAAACTCTATTCTATTCAGGTTTTATGTTCAGGCAGCATACAGTAGGTTGTGTTCAACTAATTATTCCAGGTCAGAGAACTCATTAATAAAATCTATAAAAATTCAGGGAAGTATCTATATATGTCTACGTCCAGCCTAATTTATTTCAAAATTTTCTTTTACTGTTAACAGGGTCAAATAAAATATAGAACAGCAGGATATACATGAAACTATGAATCTGGAATTTCTAACATGGCTGTACTAAAATGTTGATATCTAGAAAATGACACATCGGAACTTAGATCCGTCAAAAGGATGTTAAACTAGACATCAGAGGCTAAAAATTCATGTTTTTAAAGGAAATTCAAATTATGACATTATCATGGGTGAGAATCTGATTCAAAGTAAACAACTAACATTTCAGAAATTGTCTTGACATGAATAGGCAAATAAATACATCATATGATCACATATAGAATGCAAATTGGTAATCAAGTGAATCCTAGGTGTCAACATTCAAATTTCTAAGGTTTAAGATACAATTATCACAGGCATGGTATCAATTCATCAATTAAATTCAATCTAGCACGTACAATTTAACATGTCCAAGTTATCAAGTAGTCCTATGCATGAATCTAGTTATTTAAATGTGCATATGCATGAAACAATGAGGACTAGATTTTAGATCAAAGAGATAGCACAATGTTAAGATTATGTCGGGTTAGCTCGTGTAAACCCTCGATCAACTTAACGAAATTGTCAAAGCAGTTTGATAACGAAATGGACGGGATCTACTTGTAGGAGATCAAATAAACTTGAATAGAATAAAATGCTAGTTTAAGAAGAGACTTGCCTCTTATATTGCATATTCAAATAATAAGAATAACGGGATCAGAATCCCGAGCGAAAACTCCCAAAAACACGTGCAAAACCCGTGCAAAAACCAAGGAAACAACAACTCAGAAACTCCACACCGGATCGGACAGAACAGCAAACAGGGGGATCGAATCTGCTGCGTCCAGAACACCAAACAATGGATCCCACCAATCACACCACAGCTCCACACCGGATCTGGACAGAACACAGAACAGTGATAGGGGATCTGATGTGCCAAAACATCAAACGGAAAAACCAACCAATGAATGATCTTCTTCAACCTCGGCAAGGAGGGAGAGCACGACGGACTGCGGCGGCGTGGCACTACGGTAGGGCACCACGGCGAAGATGTCAGCACCACGGCCGGGAATCGACGGCGACAACGGCAACCTCGACGAAGGCGAACTCTGTTTTCGGTGGAAACAGATAGCGATGACATCAACGACGATCAGGGCTCAATTGGCGACGCTAGGCCTTCGGTGGGTCGGTGAGGGACGACGGGACAACGACGAGGTGCATGGAGAAGGGTTAGGGCGACGGCGATGGGTTAAGGCGATGGCGAAGGTTCGGTGGATTGGGTTCGACGAGGAGAACGGGGGGTCATCGTAGGATGATGACGAGGCGGTGGACGAGGGCGAGGGGATGGAGACGATGACGGTGGTGGTGACGGAGGTCGAAGGTGATCGGAGAGCCAACGGGGATAGGGTTCGGTTATGGGTTTGGGGTGCAATGAAAACAGAGAGAGAGGTTTTTGGGATCGGGGAGAGAGAAACGGCAGAGAGAGAGAGGGAATAGATTTTAGGGTTTATTTAATTGGGTATATATAGGGAATCAAGAATTAGGATTTTGGGTTGAGGTTATATGGGTTCTAGGTATCGGTTTTGGCTCCAAAAAGAGAAAAATGAACGCATTGAGATGAGACGAACACAAAGGAGAACAAATCAGACTCAAAATAGAAAGAGCAAAATTTTCAAAGAGAACAGAATCCAACCAAAGAGCATAGATTGATCAAGAGAGAACAAAAGAACCTAAGAAAAGACAAAACACACAATAACAAATGAATCCAAATACAATAATCAAAGAAAACAAAATACACTAAAACCCAAAATAGGGCTTACATGACGCCTTGGATGTTGGTTGTCTCATACTAGCCATAATGAACTCTGAGCTTCAGAAGCAACATGAGAATATGGATGCCTACGATATGATCATACACCTCAAGAGGCTCTATCAAGAGCAGACTAGCATGAGAGATTTGAAGTCTCAAAGGCATTGTTTTAGTACAAACTGGCAGAAGGAAGCCCTATTGGAACTCATGTGCTCAAGATGATTGAGTACATAGAGAGCCTTGAAAGGCTTGGTTTCCCTTTGGGTCAAGAGTTGCCCACTGACTTGGTCCTGCAATCGTTGCCCGAAAGTTATCTTCAATTCGTCATGAACTACAACATGAATGAAATTGACAAACCTCTAGCAGAAATGCTAAGCATATTGAGAACTTGTGAGAAGAATATTAGTAAGAAGAAAACCATTATCATGGTCCAACAGGTCAAAGGTAAGGACAAGGGCAAAAAGCAGATTCAGAAACCCAAGGGCAAGGGAAAGGGCAAGGGCAATTTTAAGCTCAGCACTTTTTTTTTGCAACCTAAGGGTGGGGTAGCCATGGAGGACACATGCTTCCACTGTGGTGAGACCGGACATTGAAAGAAGAACTGCCATAAGTACTTAGAGGAGCTTAAGAAGAAGAAAGGAAGTAAGACTTTCACTACAAGTATTTTTGTTATAGAAGTCAATTTATCTACTTCTACATCTTTGGTATTAGACACTGGATGTGGATCACACCTTTGTGTAAATATGCAGGATCTCAAAGGGAGTAGACCATTGGCTAAGGGCGAAGTTGATCTACGAGTTGGAAATGGAGCAAAAGTTGCTGCTTTAAACTTGTCATTTATCATTGCCCATTGAGCATATCATTGAGTTAAAGAACTTTTATTTTGTGCATGTTATTAGTAGGAATATTATTTCTATTTCTTGTTTGGACAAGAAGGGTTTTTCATTTATAATAAAGGACAAAAATTATTTTATTTATTTGAATGATATCGATTATGCTAGTGCACAATTGAGTAATGGACTTTATATTCTCGACTTTGAAATGCCCGTCTATAATATAAATACTAAGAGGTTCAAATCAAATGACACAAACCCAACTTGCCTCTGGCATTCTTATTTGGGCCACATAAATGAGAACCACATATACAAACTCCATAAAGGTAGATTCTTGGACTCATTTGATTTTGAATCATATGAGGTATGTGAACCTTGTTTGTTGGGCAAGATGAAAAAATCTCCATTCACTGAAAAAGGTGAAAGAGCTAGTGATCTTTTAGGTCTCATACATAATGATGTCTGTGGACATTTCAACACATTGGCTAGAGGAGATTTTCAGTATTTTATTACATTTACTGATGATTTCAGTAGATATGTGTTTGTATATCTAATGAAACACAAATCAGAGTCATTTAAAAAGTTCAAAGAATTCAAGAACGAGGGCAACTTGGTAAAAGTATTAAAGCCCTTTGATCAGATCGAGGTGGTGAGTACTTAAGCCAAAATTTTGATGATCATATAAAAGAGTGTGGATAATATCTCAACTCATTCTCCCTGGAATACTGCAATGGAATGGTGTCTCTTATAGGAGAAACCGAGCCTTGTTAGACATGGTCTGAATTATGATGAGTCATGCAGATCTTCCAAGCTCCTTCTATGGACATGCTCTATTTACAGCTATTTTTACACTTAACCGTGTTCCATCTAAAACGATTCAAGAGACACCATATGAGATATGGACTGGGAGGCGTCCTAGTGTCTTTTATGATGATTTGGGGGTTTTGAAGCCTATGTAAGGTGCCAAGTATCGGATAAACTTGGTCCCGAATCTGATAAGGCTTCTTTGTAGGATATCCCATGGAAACCAAGAGATACTATTTCTATAATACCACTGAAGGCAAAGTATTTTTCGCAGGCTGTTATGTTCCAAAGAGAGAATTCGTCTCTAAAAGAACTAGTGGGAGAACGATAGAAATTGAAGAAATTCAAACTTCACAAAGTAGCAGCGAACCAATGGTGGAAATGGAGCAGGCTCTACAAACTGTTGTGGAACAACTCAAGTAGCAAAAGGCCTACGTAAGTCTAGTAGGATACCTCATCAACCCGAGAGATATGGATTTCCCGTGACAACATGGTGATGTATTGCTCATGGATCAAGATGAGCCTACGACTTATGAGGAAGCTGTAAAAATCCCAGACTCTGAGAAATGGCTTGAAGCCATGAGATCTGAGATGAAATCCATGTATGTCAACTAAGTATGGACCTTGGTAGACCCACCTAATGGGGTAAAACCTATTGGGTGCAAAATGGGTTTAAAAAAAATACTGACATGGATGGTAACGTGCAAACCTTTAAGGGGCGGTTGGTGGCTAAAAGTTTCAAGCAAGTTCATGGTGTAGACTATGATAAGACTTTTCCCCCAGTTGTCATGCTTAAATCCATTCAGATCTTGCTTTCTATCGCAGCATATCACGATTATAAAATATAACAGATGGATATCAAAACTGTCTTCCTAAATGAAAATCTTCTCAAGGATGTGTACATGACACAGTCTAAGGATTTTGTCACTCCAAAGGATACTGGAAATGTGTGTAAGCTGCAACGATCCATTTATAGGTTAAAGCAAGCTTCTAGAAGCTGCAATCTTCGCTTCGATGATGCAATCAAAGAGTTTGGCTTCATCAAGAATGAAGATGAACCTTGTGTCTATAAGAAGGTTAATGGGAGCACAATTATCTTTCTGGTGTTGTATGTAGATGACATACTACTCATCGGGAATAACATCCCTACCTTACAGTCTGTAAAGACTTGGCTAGGGAAATGCTTTTCCATGAAGGACCTGGGTGAAGCTACCTATGTATTAGGCATCAAGATCTATAGAGATAGATCAAGAAGATTTCTTGGCTTGAGTTAGAGTACATATATAGACAAAGTATTGAAACATTTTAATATGCAAGAATCCAAAAAGGGATTTCTGCCTATGTCGCATGGTGTAAGTCTATCTAAGGCTCAATATCCTACAACTCAAGATGAGACAGACCACATGACTAAGATTCTATATTCATCTGCAACTGAATCTATCATGTATGCCATGTTATGTACTCATCCAGATGTCTCATATGCCTTGAGCATAACGAGCAGGTACCAATCAGATCCCGGTGAGTCATTGGACTGCTATCAAGAAAATCCTTAAGTACTCAAGAAGGAC
This sequence comes from Hemerocallis citrina, assembly GCA_017893485.1. Classification (NCBI taxonomy): domain Eukaryota; kingdom Viridiplantae; phylum Streptophyta; class Magnoliopsida; order Asparagales; family Asphodelaceae; genus Hemerocallis; species Hemerocallis citrina. Next base: position 167,740,741 of record CM030360.1, on the reverse strand, counting down.
TAAGTACTTGTTCTTGGTATATGGAGCCGAGAAAGAGCTTGTTGTAAAGGGTTACACTGTCGCTAGCTTCCAGTCCGATAAGGACGACTCCAAATCGCAATCGGGTTTTATGTTTTGCCTAATTGGTGGAGCTGTGAGCTGGAAGAGTTCGAAGCAAGAGATAGTAGCCGATTCTACCACAGAGGCTGAGTATATTGCTGCCTCCAATGCAGCAAGGAGGTTGTTTGGATAAGAAAGTTCATCACTGAACTTGGCACAGTTCTTAGCATTGTGGACCCGATGGACTTCTTATCACAATTGGGCCATTGCACAAGCTAAGGAGCCAAAATTTCACTAGCGATCCAAACATATACTTAAGCGCTTCCATCTCATTGGAGAGATCATCAATAGAGCAGATGTGAAGATATGTAGAGTACCGACAGATGATAACATCGCTGACCCACTGACAAAGCCTCTTGCACAGCAAAAGCATGAGGGCCATACTAGACCTATAGGCATTAGATGTATGTTTGATTGGCTCTAGTACAAGTGGAAGATTGTTGGTGTATGCTCTAGAGGCCAGTAGTGTATTGACATTACTAGTTTACAGTGTATCATGACATTTATTTTATATTTAAGCATTTTATTTATTGTGTTATTTATTATGAATTAAATGAACTTAATGAAGTCCATAGAATAGTAAGTTCAATGTCATGGGATATCAAGTGCATGCCTTGATTGTAAGATCCTATTGGCTGAAATTAGAATAATGTCCTTAAATGTCCCTAGTCAAGTATTATTGTGAATTAGGACAACGATAATACATAGAGACTAGTGTGTGCGTAGACTGATGACCATTCTCACGGGTCATGAATATGAGATATCAAATCTACATATGGGTACATATTAGAGTAATAATGTACTGGATTGACCCACCATGAGAACATTGCATGGATTGTTACGTGAATGTCATATATGGTTCTTACAGTAACTATGGTTACGTAGTCCTTTGACTTGAAGTCATTATGGTTCCCTACATGAGAAGTTATATGTTTTAAAACATTGCCTATAAAAAGGTGATTATAAAGTGGATTATTGGATATACTACAAATATGCAGAGGGATGTGAGTGACTTAGATAGAATTTGTTTCTCTTACTTAATGGAGTTATATCTACGAGCTCCTTGATTGAGTGAGACTGCAAAATGCATGACCATGCTCAAACGAGTCAATATAAGATATTGGTCTCATTTGTTTCAGTAAGTCTTCTGGGAAATCAAGAAACCAAAGATTGAACTATACAAGGGTGATACGCTCTATGCCATGTGGTTAATTAAGATACCCGGACAAAATACTAGACTACATGGTAATATTGGTCACAGATATGTTATGCCAAATCACTGACATTTTCGTTACTTGAGTAGCAGTGATGTATTGCTAGATATAGCTCTATGCTTGTAATACTACAATATGATTTTAGTATTACTGCCAACGTAATGGAAATCTACAGGGTCACACACTTAGAATGGATCGAAAATGTTATTTAAATTCATAAGATGAATATAATTGGGGATCCAAGTAAGACTTGGACTACTGACATTGGTTGGAAATTTAATTAGATTAAATGGGCAGACTAAAGTTCAAAGGCCCACAAACGAATATGACTATGGTCAGATTGTGAACCCAATAGTCTCATTACTCTCTTAAGGTTGATTTTCTGCACATATATATATGATATGTATCTGTGGAAAAGATAGAAGTGAAAAAAATCATAGCCGTTATAGAAAGTGAGAGAGAGAGCTCGTGAGGAGGAATATCCCCTTCCCGCAGCTAGCACCGCGGTCTGAGGGAGAGTCATTTTTCGTTCCATTCGTGTGGATACCATAGAGGCAACGCAATATTGCAGTGTTGTGATCTGTGTACTATGGAGACAACATATCCATATTTAAGGTATAACAACTAAACACGATTTATGATTATCGTATGGATCCATGGCTAGGTTTCGATATTTTGTAATTTTTTCGTTGATTATTTAATCTGTGATTGCCTTCGAAACCTAACATCAGTGCTTATTGCTCGGCCTCACATTGCTCGGCCTCGACCCCATTTCGCCCCCACGATGAGATCTTTTGCTCTATTCTAGAGTACACTGACAGCAGACCTTCTCACAAGATTAAGCTACTCCTCAATGGCTATGTACCCTCCAGGAGTGCGGGGGCTATGATGTGGGTAAATAATCTAGCACGATCAGAGCCGTCTGGCCCCCTCAAAATTCGCTCATCGTTGATCACCTGGCCAGAGGATCTGGTGGGCCTTCTTCTTGTTCAGGCCCACAGAGAAACGGGTCAACCCAGCCCATTAGGGTTAGGGCTCCCACTCTCTCTGCCTATAAATACCAGACCCCTCCCCCTTTCTACAGGTTGCCTCTTTCTCCACCTGAACCCTAGCTTCCCTTTCTTACAGTGACTGACTAGATTGTCGGAGGGCTTGTCGCCGAGATCTATCTCAGTGTTTCGAGGCCTCTTTCAGGTGTTCCGGTCGGCCAGCCTCTAGCTGTACCTTCTTTCCAGCTCCCCAGGAGATCAACCTGTTTCAGATCCGGATCTGCGGCTGATATCTGTTTCTTCCTAAGCAAATTACAAGAACTCACACCTGTTTCTCCCACTGCTAAAAGAAGTAGCATCACCTACAAAAAAGTTTAAAAGATTCTGTTATCAATTTTCTAGGATTTTCCTTACTTTTTAAAAGGAAAGTAATGTTAATCCTTCAAATCTGACGCGGCACAGAGTTTTCTTGTCAACTTATTTATCCAAACAAATATCAAACAAATATCGTCAAACGAAAAAAAAAAAGGGCAAAAATGGATGTTTGCTTCAAAATGGGGATTTTCACAATTTAGTTCCAAAAGCCAAAAGTTGTGTACTATCAGTTTAGTCCTTCAAAATTTGCTAATATTAATGTAGTTCCAACAGTTTTAGGTAAAATGGTCATTTATGAGTTTTTGTTGATTGTGATTTAAGCCAAATACTTAATAGAGTATATCAAGAAATCCAAATTGTTTGTGTTGTAGTAAATTTAAATAATTGATAAAATGATAAATAAATAAAAAAATCCGGTAGGTAAAATCCACAAAAAGGAAAAAAAATAGAGTTTTTTAATGTCAAAAATTCAAATTGTAATACCCCGAATTCATTTACATGTTATTCGTAGTACAACAGGATCTTTTACTTTAATTTGTACAATTTTATAAGGAAATTAAAACTTTTTATTACACTACCATGTTTATTACAGAGTTACATAGCAGAAGTTAAACAAAATATAACATAAAATATAATTCTAATATCAGCAACTTTAATCATGAATATAACCTTTATTATTAACCTTTTTTAAGTCCTTGTCAATCCAATCAAGCTCTACATTGAAAATATGTGGGCACGTCAGTTGCTTACAACCGATGCAATGTTATAAATAGCGATCCTCTCTATGTTGTATTATAACGAAATCAATTATTTTAGCAAACACAAACTTGAATGCAACAAAAGTGTAAAGAGTGACTATTCTAAACATGTCAGTGTATAATATGAATTAATGCCTAATGCAGATGTTATACTATAATGACACTAATGCATACTTGTTCGGAATCTATGCACCCCATCCTACATAGATTCGAGGGCAAGCACCTACGTACTCCACTTTAAAGGGTTTAATCCCTTGCCATGAATTACTACTACGGTGACTAATGTAGGTTTTAGATATTCTGTGAGTATCTAGTACCACCTCGATAATTTTTGAGTATCGCATTCCCACTTCAAGTGATTTTGGGACACACTGCCTCACACCAAGTAATTCTAGAGGAGAATATCCACACCACGAGCTATGACCCTGATAATTCTTGAGAGTCGTTCTCCCATCGCGAGTGATTTTCGGCCATCACGCCTAACACCCCGATAATTCTGGAGACGAAACCCACACCGCGCTGTTACCTCATCATACAAACACCCCATGAGCGTCCCCTTGATCCCAGTAATTCTGGAGTAATATCCCCCACCGCGGACCTCAACCCTGGTAATTTGGGGGATACCTCTCACCACGCTATCTGGCTCTCATACTCATGTTTGCTCATACTTCATCACATCTCCCCTTAGTGCATGTCCTCAAGTTTTTAGTTTTAAGTCATTATAACCTAGAGCTAGCTTACCCTACCAGACTTAAATCAACACGAGAGAAAGTTAGCCCAAACTAGAAACTTCTCAAGAGACACTTAACCCACACTGGTTAGTTCTCAATTTCATTTATTTATAATGTTGGTTACTAGGTTCTCGCCTAGCCTCTAGACTAACATTTTTCATGTTCAACAATTGAGGTATGCATACCCTTATAACTTATAATCTCAATTTCATGTATTCATATTTTATTCAAATCCTTTCATTCATTCTTATTTACCAACTATGAAGTAACACTTCTTGGTTGATCACACAACCAACAATTCATTACTAAGTCCCTTTGATTCACAAAACTCATTTTCACATATATTTATTCTTCAAGAATATATTCCAAATACAAAATTCATTTTTGATCAATAAAACCCCTTTCATACTCATCCATATTTCATTTATAAATCTTAATTCCATTCAAAAGATAGATTCATTATTTTCATAAAAGATTCTACTGTAACTTTGTAGTTAAAAACACTTAGAATCATCCTCAATTGTTTCATCTAAACTCATTTGCAAAACAGTAAGTTCAAAACTAGAAAACTGCAGTTCATGCTTCTTGTAAAAATCATAGAAAATTATATACTTCATGAAACTTTGGGTCCTTTAGATCAAAATAAAGATATACAAGTCTACTACAATTTTTAGTTATAAGTTTCTCCAAAAATATTGTATCTTCAACCTTGAATTCTTTGAAATCTACAGTTTTGACTTTTCTCAAATTACTTCATCTACGATGCTAAATGATCAAAAACCGAAATGTGAACATATTTCCAGCAACTAGTCAACTACCAAACAGTTCTAAGTTTAGATTTTATTAAAATAGTAAACGAACTCCAAATATTATGAATTTTTACAGGGGTGTTCCTGACACATACAAGATGCTCCCAAAAAAAAGTTTTTGTTCTATTTTCCAACTATTTTATTAAACATGTTTTTTTGATGTGCAAACAAAACTCAAAACAGTAACTTTCTTTGTATGATTAAGCAACTTTGTGTACAAATTTATATCCAATTCATTTAATCTAATCATAATGTGTTACCATGCACCCAAACAACATCATTTCAACTTATCTACATGAAAATCTTTCAATTAGCATGCATTTCCATTTTAAATATTATCATCACAAATTAACACTACTCATATGTATAATCAATTTTATATATAAACTAGGTTTGCCCGTTGTCACGTGCCTACGGCACGTCTTCGGAACGGTGCACCTTATTTGATTATATAAAATAGTTTCGGAGGTCCAACAAATTAATTGACGTAGCAAACATAGAGCAAAAAACATATTATATGATTTTTTAAAATTTTTTTGAATTATTTTTAAAGTTTTTAACGTTTTTAAATTTTTAAATTTTTTAATATTTTAAATTTTTATTTTCTTAATTTTTTGAATAGAAGAGGGAGGGAGAGAGAGAGAGAGAAAAAAAATATATATAGGAGTTGTTTTGGGTGGGAGATTTGAATTTGAGTTTTGGGGGGAACTTTTGGAGGGAAAATATGTTTTGTAAGGTAAGATCTGAGCCTTTGATTTTTGGGGGGATTGAATGAGAGCCACTTGATAGCTTTCTTTGTGTTTTATTATATAGATTTTCCTACACATGCATGATACTATATTTTAGAAAGATCAAGAAGTCACCCACCTTAATGGAAGAACAACTGGAAGACGACTCCTAGAGAGTGGCTCCTTGTAATATCCCGTATGAGATGGGCCTTCATGGTGGGCTTAGTAATTAATTCATGGTTAGATGAGTCTATAGCTTTGGTAGTGTGTGTATAGAGCCTATAGAAAGAATGAACTAATTACTATGGGGACATAGTATTTATGGTAGGTGGTGGTGTCTTAGTCCCACATGGAAGGTGGGTTAGGATTGTATGTGTATATATTAGGAAGCCTATGATCAAGAGGCACTAACTAGTCATGACACCTTTTGAGAGGCAGCAGTGGTGGGCAGTTGTTAGAATTTGTTTGAGCGGGGCCCGAGGCATTACAGAATGGTATCAGAGCCAGGTTCACTCTATAATGCCCCGAATTCCATTAACATGATAATTCATAGCACAAAAGGATCTTTTACTTCAATTCGTACAATTTTACAAGAAAAATTTTAAACTTTTATTACATCAAGTTCTTTTACAACAACGCAGCGGAAATCAAATGAAATACATTATATAAATACAAGTGTAACAACTTTAGCATTTAAGTAATTATCAGCATCAAATCATCTTTATATCTCCTTGCAAATCCAATGCCTGCATTTGAAACTGTGGGCACATCAGTTGCTTACAACCGACGTAATATTACAAAACGACGATTCTCACTATGCCGTAATATAATTTTTCTCTTACTTTAGCAACCAAAAACTTGAATACGGTACAAAGTGTAAAAAATGACTATCCTAAACATGTTAGTGTATGATATGACTTAATGCCTAATGCAGATGTTATACTACAATGATACTAATGCTTACTTGTTCGGATTCTATGCATCTAATTCTACATAGGTTCAAGGGCAAGCACCTACGTACTCCACATTAAATAGTTTAATTCCTCGCCATGAAAACTACTCGGTAACGAAATCAAGTTTTAGATTTTCTACAAGTACGAACTCCAGCCCCGGAATCCACCGTCAAGCTATACGAAAATTCTCGTCGTGCGAACACCCTATAAATGCCGCTCCAGCTCTGGTATATACATATATAATGGTGAACTACCTCCCATCCGCCCGACTATTCATGATCCTGAAATCCACCGTCAAACCAATCATAATCCTGAATTTAATTGAGGATCGTCTCACCCGCAAGCAACCAAAGTCCATGAATCCACCGTCTGACTAGGTCTATAGTCCAGGAATCCACCGTCAAACTATATGGATGTGCCCCACTTACGTTTGCCCAAGTTCTATTACATCTTCTCCTAGTGCCTTTATCCTTAATTTGAAACATGAATAATGCCACATAGAACTAGCTTACCCTCCTACCGGACTTAAACAAAATACCGAGACTGATAGCCTATATAGCCAAGTCTCACATCCATTAATCATTTTCATCACTTGCCGGTACCTGGGTCTTACTAAGCCTCTAGATTACAACAATCATCTCAGTAATAGAGATCAATTATGTCATGACTAACCTCAACATAAACCTCTTACTGTTTATTCATCATTCATTCACTTTATTCACTTTTTTCATATTTATAGATCATGCAATAATTAACTTCTTTCAATAGCATTAGATAACAATGTCTCAAATCAACTTCTTGAAGACAAAAATACTTAATTAATTCATCAAAGTCATTCACTTTAACAATTCCCAACATTCTTTGATTAATAAAACCCTCTCATATTATCCAAGTATAATTTGAATACAATTTTCTAATACCAAGTTCTATAAACCACTTAATAAAAATAATTCACCACGATTCAATTCTCATATTCGAATTTTAATTTAATCATCAATCACTTCAACTATTTTTCTAAGTCACCAAAGTCGTATTCAAGATATTTCATAAAAGTGTTCAAATTCTACAAACAATTTACTTAACCCATTTACTTAACCCATTTATATTTCTCATTTTAGGATTATTCCATAACTCATTAACATGAATGTAATTTTTAAACTCCTAAACATATACCTAAAACAGTAAGAAATTATTTTTAATTGTTTAGATAATATCTAGAAACATTTCTGTAATTTTTTCCCAAAATTTTATAAGTAAAAAACACTCAAAAATCCCAAAAAAACATAAAAAATTACACATTGTGCATGAGCAGATTTGAACCCGAGACACCCAGGCCCAACGAGTGCCACGTGGTGACTTCAAAGTGCACGCGCTAGCCACTAAGCCCAAGCTCACTTTTGATTATATATGGGTTTAAGTTATTATAACCCCCTGTTATGTTTCTTCTTCTATTTTAACTTCTCAAATGTTCTACAATTTTATTTGTTTCCCCCAAAATAATAGCTTATAAATTATATCTATAAATCTCCAAAAACATTTATTTACTGGTTTTAACCACAATAAAATTATATTTATACATACAAATTATAAATGGTAATTTTTAGAAACAATATAAACATATACCTTTCATTTATTCATAAAACTAGTTATTTTAACCATAATTCAAGACTTCTTATTCTTCCACCTTCATTTTATCAATTTCATGAGAATAACTCATCCCCCATCAATTTATAACTCTCCCCATTGTTTACACAACTTATTTGTAATTTAACAACTTGTGTATAAATACATATTTAATACATTTAACCTAATCATTGCACACTAGTATATCCCCAACAACACCCCAACAACTCTACATGAATTTTTAAGTTATTAACATGACAAATTATAATGAACCTTTTCAACTAGCATGCAATTGCTACTAAAAATTGATACCATATGCAATATAACAAAGTTAGAAATTAAAGAACCCATGTCACATATTCATCACAACTAATTAAATATACATGCTACAAATATCTAGGAAGTAAGGAAATCACCCACCTTTTTTATGAAAATCCAAATAAGCTCCTAGAAAATTGTCCCAAAACTCTAACCAAAAGCCCTTCTCCTCCAAGAAGCAAAAAATAGAAATCCAAGCCTCTTCTCCCCAAAATCCGAACTCTCTTCTTGCTCTCTTTCTTGTTTTTTTTTTCTTTTCTTTTGATTTTTTAAGCCTTTTTTCATGAGAAGAAGAGTAATTATTTATAGGCTTTTGTGTGGTGGAGAATGATCCCCTATACTCACACAACCTCCCACTCTCACACATTCTCCCTCCACTTCTCCCTCTTCTCTAGTTGTTACTATGAGGGTGCACGCACGTGCACGTGCATCCCATGTGCACAAACTTTCTTATATATTTTAATATTTTTTATTTATTAGTTGTTACTAGTTTGTTACATGACATGTATGGTTGCATTTTTCTTTCTCTTTAATTGTGTCTTTAATATAGGATTTAATTATGGGCTTTACTTTCCTAGTGGGCTTATATTAAACTTTAGGCCTATGGATTAAAATCAAAATAAAACACATAATTGTAAAAAATAAATGAGAAGAAAATTTGTGCATGCTCTTAGAAAATTTTAGAGGCAAAATGTGTAAAATTTTTACGTGCAATGCACGTGCAAATATAAAAAAATTATTTTTTTCTGGGATGTTACACACTCCCTCCTTAGAATAGTTCCGTCCTAGGAAGTACATTTAAAAAGTGAGAAAAGCAAAGGAAAAAAAATTACAGTGTTCAGGCAAAAAGCTCGAGATGATCTCTCATCATCCTCTCCTCAGATTCCCAGGTGGCTTCCTCCACTAGATAATTTCTCCACAGAATCTTGACCATAGGTATAGTCTTATTTCTCAAAACCTTTTTCCAACGGTCCATAATCTGTACAAGACACTCCTTGTAGCTCAGATCTATCTGCAGACCCTCTGGCAATTCTGTCAAGTGATTACTAGGATCTGGAATGTAACCTCGTAACATAGAAATGTGTAAGACATTGTGCACCTGGGCCAGCTCTTCCGTCAATTCCAACCAATAAGCCGTCTTCCCAACCCTCTTCAATATCTTGTAAGGTCCTATGTATCTCGGAGCTAACTTCCGACTCTTTCCAAGCCAAATCACTCCCTTAGTTGGAGGTACCTTCAAGAAGACATATTCACCTTCCTCGAACTCTAGATCTCTCCTTCGGTTGTCAGTATAACTTTTCTGCATGCTCTGTCGTCAACTAACCTCTTCCTGATCAACTCGATCTTCTCTGAGGTGTTCTGCACTTTCTTCCATGTAGAGCTTCATACGGTGCCATACCAATACTAGCCTGAAAAATGTTGTTGTAGGCTAATTCCACTAGAGCTAAATGCCTCTCACAACTGCTACCAAAGTCCAACACACAACACCTTAGCATATATTCTAGTCCCCGGTTGACCGTCTCAGTCTGCCCATCAGTTTGAGGTTGGAAGGCAGTACTGAAATCGGCCTTAGTCCCCAAGGCTATCTGAAAGTTTTTCCAAAAATTCGAGGTGAATCGTGCATCTCGGTTGGATACAATAGATAAGGAAACTCCATGTAGCCTCACGATCTCCCTAACATACAACTCAGCCAGTTTCTCCATTGACCAAGTGAGCTTCATTGCCAAAAAGTGAGCCGATTTGGTGAGTCGGTCCACTATCACCCAAATTGCATCGTTTTCTTTAAAACTCCTGGGTAATCCGGTAATGAATTACATGCTGATATTATCCATTTCCATTCCGGAATGGGTAACGGCTGCAACAAACCCCGGGTTTCTAATTCCCGGCCTTGATCAGTTGACAAATTGCACATCTAACAACGAACTCAGCCATATCCCGCTTCATCCCTGACCACCAGAAACACTGCTTGATGTCCTTGTACATCTTGGTACTTCGTGGATGTACAAATAATAGAGTGGCGTCTGCTTCTTGTAGAATACTTTCCTTCAGTTCTACTTGATTCGGTACACACACTCGCTCTCCAAACCATAGTACTTCATCTATCTCCCAGAATTCTACCAACTTGCTCTTTCATCCCTTGGATCTCTGGATCGGTCTTATGACTGTTGATAATCCTTTCTCTAAAAGTGGGTTGAAGTCTCAACTGTGCTAAGAATGCCCCAATCCCTGCAACACCACTTCGATTTCAGCTCGATTGAGTTCCTCTGCCAAATTCTCCTGAGTCGTGATCAGACGAGACAAGCTGCGCTTCCGGCTGAGTGCATCAGCCACCACATTGGCCTTGCCCAGATGGTACTTTATTTTGGGATGAATATCCTCCAATACTTCCAACCATCTCCGATGCCTCAAGTTCAGATCCTTCTGCAGGTAGATGTATTTCAGACTTTTCTGATCTGTGTACATGTTGACTTTTTCTCCGTACACGTAGTGCCTCCACTGTTTTAATGGAAAGATAATTGCCGCCAACTCCAGATTGTGGGTTGGGTAATTCTTCTCATGCGGTCTCAGTTTTCTAGACTCATACTGTAAAACCCCGAATTCCAAAATACAACTGAATTCGAGATTCCACAAGATCTTTACACTTCTTTCGTACAATTTTACAAGGAATTTAAAAAACTTTTCACCTTACATTAGAGTTATATGGGATCTTTACACTTTACATTTTACAGCGGAAGCAATTTACAACATTTATATAAAGTACAACAATATTTGAATAATCTCTAAGCATCCGATCTCCTTTAATCTTTATCAGGCCATTTACCCTGCATACAAAACTGTGGGTACGTCAGTTTATTCAACCGACGAAAATTATACACGACCATCCTCTCTATGCCGGAAACAGTATAATGATTCTCATTTCTTAACAAACCACAAACTTGTTAACAAAGCTAAATGGACTATCCTATTGATGTTGTGTTGTGATTGTGCACTTAGCCCTTAATGCAGTTATTATGTTATATGAAACTAATGCGCACTTGTTCGGATTCTATGCATCCCATACTACATAGGTCCGAGGGCAAGCCCTTAATCGTTCTTCATCTTGTAGGGTTCAATCACTCGCCATGACTTAAACTACTACGGTAACTACGGTAAGTATCCCAGATGTTCTATGATCTACGAGCCCATGTCCAGGCAGTTTGGAGGGGAATCCCACGCACTGACACGATGCATCGAGCAGGCAGACTATGGACAATTCAGCCTCTGTCATGGAACAATGGAACCACCCGCAGTCACCAAACACCCCACAAGCGTCGCCACCGGGATGATAATTCCAGAGTAGTGCCTATGCCATGTCATGACGCATCAAGCAGGCAGTCTGTGAATCACTCTCACACCGCCAATCCGTTGGCCCTCATACTCATGTTTTTCTCTTACTTTCATCACATCTTCACTATGTATCTAGTCCTTAGTTTCTTAGAATCATGAACAAAATCAATTCTCTAGAGTTAGCCTTTCCACTATACCGATCTTAATCATTCATTCAACGTGACCCAAATCTTGGTCTTTTCATTTCAAATTTCATTTCAATTCATTTCTTTCCATTGCCGGTATGAGGCTTAGCTACACTCTAGTTCTCAATTTCAATTCACAATTACACAAGAATTGAGCCTTTCAAACTCATAAGTTCATTTTTCATGATTACATCAGATTTTCCTTATCATGTTCATAGCATTCATAATCGTAAAACTTTTCATAAATTCAGCAGAATAATTTACTTCACTTCATGTACAATTTCATGTAAAGTCAATAACAATTCACATTTCTCATTTATTACATCCAATCTTCATTCTTTCCATTATCAATCTCTTTCAATAGTATATATATATTTTTATCATGAAGCAATTTTAGAAGTCCGAGATGTTGAAAAAGAATCTGGACAGTCGACTTAAAACATATCCAGTCGACTGTTCAGCAAGAGAAAATATTCAAGAAAATGGTCGGGATAGTCGACTGCTAAACATGACCAGTCGGCTGTTCTGAAAAGATTTAAAACTTGAAAAGGATCAGGAGCAGTCGACTGTTATTCAGACCAGTCAGCTGTTCTGCGGGGTTTTAAACTCGAAAGTTTTGATATTCAGGTCAGTCGACTACTTATGCCTATTCGGTCGACTGGTATGGAAACGTTTCTTCTTTCCCTTCAATTAGGACACAACATTTTTGTTTAACTACAATATGTTCATTTATCAACACTAACATGCAACTTTATTTAACTACCATCATCAAAAGCATGGTTTACAATTTAATGTAGGGATTCTTACAACTAGTATTTTTCACACAACCACGATTTCTAAAGACATATTTTTCCCATACTCATTGTTTTTCTACATAGATGAATATTAATTCCAATTTAGCATGCTAGACTAAAATCAAAATAACATAACATTAATCATATCATTCCATTAAGTTCACCCATTCATTTCATACAATTTTACTTGTGATTCATTTTTACTTTAATCATGGTATTAACAAAGAGCAAAAATAATGGCATTCATTTATTCTTGCATAATCAGCACAAAACCTAGCATGGTATCTAATTTAGAAGTCATGAGAAACACCCACATTTTGAAGAACACGAATAGAAAACTCTTAGAAAATCCCTTGGAATGCACGAAAGATCCTTCTCCTCCTAGGTGTAGCAAAACGAGCCTCTCCTAGTGATGATTTCTTGCCTACCCTTGGATAAACACTCACACTAAAAATCTACTCAATCTTTTTTTCTCCCCAAAATTCTCAATCTTTTCTCACTCTAATAATTTTTTCTAATGTACTAAGATGAGAAGAAACTATAGGGTATTTATACTTAATTTAGGGTGGATTGAATGGCTATGATTAGATCAACTAGTTAGAGATTAAGGGCTAGGATGAGTTTGGAAGTTGCCATAACCACCCATGACTTGAGAAACTACCTCACCACTATTCCCATCTCTCCCTCTCTCTTGGATCCATTTCGGCCTAGAAAAGTGTGCAATGCACACCATGTTGCATGCACGTGCTACCCTAGTGTCCCCACTCATAAGTTTGTTCATGCACTAATTCATTAATTGTCTATCATTGAGTCCACACTACAAGTCACCATAATTAAAAGAGGAATAACTAAATGGGTTTACTATTTGGGCCAAAAATCATGGGCCCAAGGAAAAATACTTAAATTAATTATAATGGGCTAGAATTAGGCCTAGGATGTTATTTAGGCTTTAAAATAACTCTTGTTGAAAAACAAAGAGAATAATAAGTATATTAGGCTATGAAGAAAAATATTGGACTCTAGAAAAACATATGAAATTATGTATGCAAAAATACATACGGTCCCAAATTCTCATAAAGTGAAATATATACGAAAATATATATAATAGATCGGGATGTTACACATACACTATTACCTTCCCTTCTTGCATCAGTACGCAGCCCAGTCCGCGATGGAAAGCATCACTGTAGACATCATAGTCGACTCCTGCTCTTAGCAAAGCCAGTATAGGAGTGGTATTCAATCTCTCCTTTAACTCCTGAAAGCTAGCCTCGCACTGTTCTGTCCATTTAAAACTCATGTTCTTCCTTATATCCCCGTGAGTGGCACAGCTATCTGGGCATAGCCCTAAATAAATCTTCGATAGTAGCTAGTTAAACCCAAAAAGCTTCTGATTTCTTTCACACTAGTTGGTTTTGGCCAATCCTTCAGTTCCTCAATCTTTTGCGGATCGGTGGCCACTCCCTCCTTAGAAAGGATGTGGCCTAGGAAGGCGACTTCAGTTTTCCAGAAGTCACACTTAGAAAACTTCGCATATAGCTTCTGTTCCTATCGCTTCTTCAGTACCTCTGTTAGGTGCCCAGTATGCTCTTCTTCTGTCTTAGAGTAGACCAAAATGTCGTCGATGAACACTATGAAGAAAGAATCGATGAACGGTCACAGAACCCTGTTCATCATGTCCATGAAGATAGCATGCGCATTTGTCACTCAGAATGGCATAACTTAGAACTCGTAGTGACCATGTCGAATTCTAAATGCCATCTTTTGTACATCATCTTCCTTCACTCGGACCTGGTGATAACCCGACCATAGATCTATCTTAGAGAAAATAGTGTAAATGCTAAACTCTACATCCCGAAGAGGTGGTAGTTCGGGTAGATCTTCTAAGAACACTGTTGGAAAATTCCGAACTACGGAAATCTTATCAACTTCTTCAGGAACCTTCTGCTTAGTCAGAGCTACAATCAACTGCTTGCACTTCCTTTTTCCTTGAAATGTAACTGCTGGTCCTTCCAGTGCCTTTACCACAACCTCCATACTCTTGCACTTGATACTGGCACTGTAGATCGACATCCAGTCTATGCCGATAATTATATCGACCCCCAAAACTGCCAACTCGATGAGATCGATTCCAAAGACTCTTTCTTCGATCTCGAGGTCACACCCATCATAATACCGATCGGTCGTCAATGTTTCTTCAGAAGGAGTAGCTACTGCTAGAACCTTGCAAGGAAATATTTTCGGCTTAACTCCCAATCATTTTGCAAAGGTAAGTGACACAAAAGTATGAGACGGTCCAGTATCTAATAAAACATTTGCTTTTATTCCCTTAATTAGAATTTCTCCTGTTACACAGTGAATGCTCTCAGTAAATAACATTTATTCTAATAAAAGCTAGAAAATAACAACAATAAGGCTCTATTCAAGTGCTCCCATACCGATGATGACGTTCTCCGCATCAGCTTCAGTCAGGGCGAACACTTGTCCCTGTCAGTATGGCTTCCCATTCTTCTCTGATGGTTCCTTGTTAGTATTCCCGGGTCAGTTGCGGGCAGAGAGGTCGAACATGCCCCTCCTTGCCATAGTGGAAATAAGTCTTGGTCCTCTGCTGCTTAGGACATCCCGTCGCTATGTGACCTATCTCCCCACATATGTAATAAGTACCTGACCTTCCCGCTACAGCAACGACATTGGCCCCGGTAGGTTTGAACCTCTGTGCTGGGGGTTGCCCCTTGAAGCTATTTGATGGTGTGGGCCTCTTGCCAGTGCTCCAGTTGCTCCTCTTGTTCTGTGTCGTCTGGTACTGGTCCATGTCGGCTTCCGTGATTGCGGTTGACCTAAACAGCTTATCAAACCTCAGGATACCGAGGGGTATCATCCGAGACCTCAGTCTTGGCCTCAATCCCTATTCAAACTTCCTTGCCCTCTTGGCCTTTTCAATAATTATCTCTGACGCATACCTCGATAGTTGATTGAACTTCGTCTCATACTCTCGCACAGACAGGCTTCCCCATTGCAGACCTAAGAACTCCATAGCCTTCTTTTCATGTACATCCATCGGAAAGTAGTGGATGTGGAACTCTTCCAGGAATTCCTCCTAAGTGATATGTCCATTTCCCAGGGTTCTCTTCATCGATTTCCACCAGATCCTTGCAACTTTTTCCAGTTGAATAGTGGACAGCTTCACTTTACTTGCCTCTGGAGTCTCAAGAACTTCAAATAGTATTTTAATTTTTCTGATCCATTCGCATGCTGCATCTGGATTGGCCTGTCCCTCAAAAATAGGTGGCTTCGTTCTTTTGAATGATTCCACCAATCTGATCGCTTTCGGGACTTGTACTGCTGGTCCCACACTGGTGTTCCCGGTAACATTTGCGGCGAAGGCGTTTAGGGTTCTCAAGCCTCTGTTTCTAGGTCGAGTTTGTTGCCCTCACCACTGGGTCCTTCACCATTGCGGGTCCTTCGTCCAGCCATTTCTAAGTCATAAAGCTTTCATTAATCACCATAAATAGCAACAACTTATATTCTTCTTTCAAAAAAACTTTACTCATTTCTAAAGATAAAATTTATACATTTAGGAAATAAACATGCTCATACATCCAGTACATAACTTCAACATAAAGACATCCTATATTCTACGGTTCCTCTTGGCTTCTCTGAGCTCTCCCCTTAGTTCATTGATCTCTTTCTTCATCTCATCGTACTTCTAACGAAATTCCTACTTTCCCCAGTGAGTTTTGTTGTCTAGTTGGGTGAAGTGTCGGGCATTCCTATGTCGGAGCTTCTCAAGCTCCCAACCGCTAGGCCACTCGTGGCCATTTATGTAATACCCCATATGAGCGGGCCTTCTTGGTGGGCTTAGTAATTAATTCATGGTTAGATGGGTATATAGATTTGGTAGTGTATATATAGAGCCTACAGAAAGAATGAGTTAATTACTATGGGGCCATGATGTTCATGGTAGGTGGTGGTGACTTAGTCTCACATGGAAGGTGAGTTAGGATTGTGTGTGTATATATTAGGAAGCCTATGATCAAGATGCACCACCTAGTCATGACACCTTTTGAGAGGCAGCCTGTGGTAGGCAGTTATTAGAATTTGTTTGAGTGAGGCCCGGGGCATTACAGAATGGTATAAGAGCCGACTATCGACATCGACTGTGGGTAAGAGTGGCTGAGATGTATGCTTGACTGAGGACAGTACGCTGGTAGAGAGACCAGGGGCAGTACGCTAGCAGGGTACTCCACTCCACATCGGCTAGAAAGGCGATCATGTATCAGCTTGCAGGTCTCGAACTCAGCGAGGACACTGAATTCTTAAGGTGGGGTGTATGTAATACCCCGTATGAGATGGGCCTTCATGGTGGGCTTAGTAATTAATTTATGGTTAGATGGGTCTATAGATTTGGTAGTGTGTGTATAGAGGCTCTAGAAAGAATGAATTAATTATTATGGGGCTATGGTGTTCATGGTAGGTAGTGGTGACTTAGTCTCACATGGAAGGTGAGTTAGGATTGTGTATGTATATATTAGGAAGCATATGATCAAGAGGCACCAACTAGTCATGACCCCTTTTAAGAGGCAGCCTGTGATGGGCAGTTATTAGAATTTGTTTGAGCGTGGCCCGAGACGTTACAGAATGGTATCAGAGCCGAACTTCGACACCGATTGTGGGTAAGAGTGGGTGAGATGTATGCCTGGCTGAGGACAGTTCGCTGGTAGTCCACTCTGCATCGGCTAGAAATGCGACCTTATATCAGCTTGCGGGTCCTGAGCTCAGCGAGGACGCTGAGTTCTTAAGGTGGGGTGTATGTAATATCCCATATGAGATAGGCTTTCATGGTGGGCTTAGAATTAATTCATGGTTATATGGGTCTATAGATTTGGTAGTGTGTGTATAGAGCGTATAGAAATAATGAGTTAATTACTATGGGGCCAAGGTGTTCATGATAGGTGGTGGTGACTTAGTCCCACATGGAAGGTGACTTAGAATTGTGTGTGTATATATTAGGAAGCCGATGATCAAGAGGTACCAACTAGTCATGACACCTTTTGAGATACAACAAGTGGTTGGCAGTTGTTAGAATTTGTTTTAGCGGGGCCCGAGGCGTTACACTCCTAGCTCCAACAAGATGCTAACCTTCTCATCCTAGCAAAGCAAAGCTCAAGCCCTCAACCTTGAAGAAATCCAATCACTCTCTTTCTTTCTTCTCTTTTTGTTTCTTTTGATTTTTGGTGCAATGTTTATCAAGTAAGAGGTGATATGTATAGGGTCAAATGGGTTTATGAAGAGACATCCATTACCCAAATATAAATTCCCATTATCCAAATTAAACTCCCACCATAAATCAAAAAATACAACCCTCAACCCTTCTCATTCTTATGCATGGCCAAGCCATTTGAATTTTCCACATGTGCACACTCGTGCATGTGCACTATACATGCACACCCCCCTCATTCATTTAATTATTTGTTTATAGTCTAATTGTATATATTTATTACATGACAAGTGTGGTGACACATTTAAACGTGTATTTAATATAAAATTTTATCATTAGCTTTTATTTTGAAATTAGTTTCTTTTGGGTCTTTAAAATAGATTAGGGCCTATGGATTTAAAATCAAAATAAATAACTTAAATAAAAATGAGAATAGATATGCATAATTCTTATGGATTAAATTGCTTAAAATTTGCGTGTGCGATGCATGTGCCAAATATTTCAAATTAATTTGAGAGAACGAAAAACAGTCAAAATACAAAACATGTATATATGTAATAATGTTACTGATATTTCACGTAACGAAAAATATACGTAATCGACACGTGTATTGAAAGCACGTGCAATGTACGTAAAAACGTAAGGATTAAAATAAATGTTTGAGTTGGCTAAAAAATAGGATGAAAAAGAATTTTGAGATAACGGAAAACATGTAAATAATCGGAATATAAAATACATAATATTTATATAAAAATACGTTACGAATATTATTCGTAACAGTACAAAATACGTGTGCATAACATCCGTGGGCAAATTGTCAGAACTCAATTTTGTGAGGTGTTACACAAAACCATGGGGAACTATTTAAAGTGACTGATTCAATTTATAGGCCTAAATCTATATTATCAATTTTTGATGGTTCATATAACACATTTCTTTTGGAACCAAATTAAGAAAAAAAACCACAACGAATTTCTAAAAATATTCGGGTTGTGTCTATAGAATATTTGGAGGGAGTACAAGAGACAACACGAGACAACTCTTCATTGATCACAAGATCTTTAAGACAAGAACTGACCCAATTTGGGAGGAAATTATTTTCACCACCGAACATCCTGTAGTTGATATTTATTATTTGTTTTTGAAGTTGCTAACGTGACAAGATTGAAAGTTTATATGGGGTTATATTAATATATACTAGTAATTTAGATCTCACGTCTTAATTACAGTCTTAATAAAAGTAAAAACTCCGACGTAGTCTGTTCTTGAAAATCTGAGACATCCGTCATATTAGATATGTACGCGATATAAATGTAAGTTGGTATGTTTACAAACGACAACTTCAACTCTCTCATTATAATATATACTAGTAGTTTACACGTGCGATGCACGTTTTAATAAATATATTTTTTTAAAATAAAAATTTAGACGTAGTTTTGATTTGAACCTAGGACCTCCTTTATAATAGTTATGCACGTGCATTACACGTGTTGGCAGAATACCAAATATTTACAAATGACACTAAGGCTTTCTCCCATTATAATATTAGATTAGATATTTCAGATAAAAAACTCTCTCATTATAATATTAGAAATAAAATATGACAAATAACAATTCTGCGGCGCAGGTTCTTAGATCATTACATGTGAAGTCGGGAGTATGGCTTATTAACTTCATCCTTACTGAAAATAATAGAAATAATAGCATATAATCCTCATGTTGTTATTGCTCATTAATAAAACACGGGCCGATAGCCGTTCGAGTTATAAAAAATAATAATAAAATAATAATAATAATAAAATACAGAAACAAATACCAAAAAGACATGATGAACCAACCTGCAAGAATCCCCACTCCAGACAGGCAAGATGGAGCCTTTGAGACTCATGTTCAGACTTCGGAGGTTTCAGGATCGATCAATTTGCTCATATTAATCACGGGGATCCCAACATCACCATCGCCATCAGTGTTTGTTGCAGGTTCACGTCTCTTATGTAAATGTCCAGGATCTCACTGGAGTCCTTGCATTGTGCAGCAAGTGACTTTTCGTTTGGTACATGCAGGAACTCCATATTGTAGGGATTGCTGGTTGTGTTTCTCTTCTCAAGTTACACTCTTAATCTGCTGGGTGTATATTGAACAATGTTTATATTGTAGTAATTGCTTAAGTGTATATTTTACAAAGTTTATACTGTATCTGGTTTATTTATATAACAATGGAAGATGTTATAGTTTGTTATTACTATATTATTACTGTTGCTGCTGATTTTGGTGTGGGAGCAAACAGATAAATTTGTGGATTCTTGAAAAAACGAATAAGGCAGACCTGTGGACCTGTTGACCTTCACCAACGTGTTGAATTATTTCTAGCCGCTGCCGTGAACCTTCAAAAAGTGCGATACACCGGGATGGATCCCGTCGACGCACCCTTCGATGCTCTCGTCAGTAATCAGAAAGATTATGAAAGAGCTTTTATGTAGAAAAATATTGATTTGCTTCTTATGGTGGGGGCAGAGTAGTATTTATAGTCGTCTTAGGGATCCGTTTCGAGATTAGGACAAATCTCTACTCCCCGGTGTGGATGGATAGAAGTGGTTAAAACTACCTCTTAGGGATAATTATGAATCAGAATTCTTCTTTATCCTTTTGAACTAGTTTGTAATTGGTTGGGACCTGTATCCAGTAGGACAGATCTGTTTATGGGTTATTGGGGTTTGAAGAAAGACCCAGTTTTCATTTCAGACCCATTTGTAGGTGAAATTACCGTTTTACCCCTCAGAGCTTTAAGATTCGTGTCCGATTTGAATGATCCCAATTTAATCCCATTTTTAGCCATATCACGAGCCCCCCACTCCTTGAGACTGAGTTCTACAGGCTTTGAGGAGTAGTTTTGTTGTTCTAATGGCGTACGGAATTTTATCGGAGTTCTTAAGGGAGTTCGGATCTTGCTCGAGGTGTAACGGTGTTATTCTGAGCTTGTAAAATGCCCAAAAATATTCTCAGAATTTTCTGAATTTTCTGTGATTTTTCCAGATTTTTCTGATTTTTTGAATTTTTATTCATTTTTTTGAATTTTGATTCAAATTTTTTTTTTTTACGGGGAAAAGGTAGGGTAAGTCCCTACCTCACAAAAATATATATTAAAAACTAAGTAGGAGTTTAAAATACAAAGTAGATCAAGCTAGTTCAGTATGCATCCCGAACCCTTGATCAAGATGCTATAACATCTACAATAAAAAGAGAAAAAGTACTCGGGCTGCTGTCATGCAAGCCCCCAAAAAACATCCCATACAGAGTACAAAAGAAGCAAAATATGATAAGAAGATCTTCCTGCTGATGAGGCTACCATGAGCAGCTCCCCTCATCGCTCTCAGTCTGGCCAATGCGGGCAAGAGTCTCGTGAAGAAGTAAATCTTGCACATTTCCATCTCTTTCTCCATATCCTTCTTCTTCTTGTCGCTACCGATCCCATCTAACCATGATCAAAACCAGAAAATAGCATTAGAGATGATCCGATGAGTTGTAGGAGACTTAGCAGAAAATACACAATCATTCCTAGCTATCCAAATACTCTAGAATATTGCGACAGTAAGAAGGTGCCAAGTGTGCTTGTGTGCCCGTGTGCTAAAACACCATGAGGAAAAGCAGTCGTGCATGTCTGTGGGGGTGGATTGTATGTGAAAGAGTGCAGTGAAGAACTTCCAGGTTTCAGACGCAATAGGGCAGATGAAGAAAATATGATATACTGTTTCGACAGGGCACGCTCAAGCTGTGCATGCGGTGTCTCTCGTCCAGCCTTTTGATCGCAGGAAATCTTTCGAATTGAGACATCCCCGACTCAGTTGCCAGAGAAAAATCTTGCACTTCAAGGGAGTCGCCGATGCCCATATCGCCTTGTAGAATGGTGATCTCAAACCTGAAAAGATGAAGAAGTTATAGGCTGATTTAACTGTGAAAGTCCCAGCTGCAGTAAGGCTGTATGATGGCTTATCACAATCGTTTGAGGGTTGTCTATCTTTCAGGGCTAGGAGGAGGTTATGCTTCTCTGCACGAATAAGTGGCGAAGCTATACAGTTAAGCCTAGGGTGCCATTCCCAAACCCCATTGACCCATGCCCCTTGTGAAAGAATCTCAGCTTGAGGGTTCCACGCTGCTGCTGCCAAAGAGGGATAGAGTGTGGTGATGCTGTGCCCATCAATCCATCTTGATTTCCAAAATTTGATGTTGTCTCCGTTGCCAAGTTGCCAATGTACATTTATGAGGAACTGATCTCGGAGGCTGAAGATGCCTTTCCAAAACTGAGAAGCTAGTGGCGTGTAAAGGAAATTATTTGCAGATCTTTTAAAGTAGAGGCTGTGCAATGTTTTGCTGATAAGGGAATCTATGGCTAGAAGACTCCACCACCACTTCATAAGCAGTGCCTTATTAAAAACATTCAAATCAAGTACTCTGAGACCTCCCTGGTCCTTGGGTTGGCAGATGGTGCGCCACTTAGCACAGGCAATGCCCCTTGCATCTTTATCAGCTCCGCACCAAAAGAATTTGCTTCTGATTTGGTCTATGCGTTTAATAACCCATAGAGGGAACCTAAAGAAGGATGCGAAATAAACTGGGAGAGCACTCAGCACTGCATTGATGAGAATCAGCCTACCACCCCTAGAGAGCATTTTGCCTTTCCAAACTGATAGTCTCCTTTCGATCTTGAGAATGAGCGGTTGCCAATGTCGCTTACTTAATTTGCCTCTAGAGAGAGGCATTCCAAGATATGTGATCGGGAGTCCCTCTTCTTTGCATTCAAGAATAGTGGAGAAGGCATGCAGCTTGGCCTGAGATCTTCCAAAATAAACAATGGAAGACTTATTGAAGTTTATAGCTAAGCCCGATATGTTAGCAAACAGTTGCAGGGCTATTTTGAGATTCAGAATCTCTTGCTCATCGCCTTTACAGAAGATCAGGGTGTCATCTGCGAATTGTAGGACAGAGAGGTTAGAAAGTTGGCCTCCTATAGGCAGTTGTGAAAAGGTGCCATTCCTTCGCCCACAGAAGAGCATTTGTGCCAGGACATCAACTACCAGGATGAAAAGCATCGACGAAAGAGGGTCACCTTGCTTGAGGCCTCTCTTGGAGTTGATTTGTCTGCCCTTCTCACCATTGATGATAACAAAGGACTTTGCTGTTGTGAGGATCATTTCAATCCATCGGCACCAAGATGGTCCAAAGCCTCTAGCCTTAAGCAGTTGGAGAAGGAAGTCCCAGCTTACAGTGTCGAAGGCTTTGGTGAAATCAATTTTGAAAAAGAGAGTGTCTGAGTTTCTTCTGCTGCATAAATTAATGGCCTCATGTGCTACAAGGAAGCAGTCGACTGATGATTTACCTTTGAGGAATGCACTCTGAGAGGATGAAACTAATGAGTGGAGGATAGGACAAGTCTGTTGGCTAAGATCTTTGTGAAGATATTAAGAGAGCAGTTGAGCAGACTAATGGGTCTGTACTCAGAGACTAGACTGGCTCCCTTGCACTTGGGAATAAGAATAATATTTGAGTAGTTCAGTCGCCCAATGTCAGTGTCTCCCCTAAAAACTGATTTCATCATATCAAGTAAATCAGCCTTGATGGTGTCCCAGAATGTATGATAGAAGCTCATTGAAAAGTCGTCTGGACCAGGGGCTTTAGCACTGCTCATGTCGAATACTGCCTTACGGAGTTCCTCCATAGTGATGGGCTCCTCAAGGTGACTTAGACACTTAAACAAATGGGGTGGTGGCGCAGTTGGCTAGCGCGTAGGTCTCATAGCTAAAAAAATTTTGATTCAATTTTCGAATTTGAATAATTAATTATCAAAAATTTTAATTAATTATTCTAATTTAATAATTACTATTTTCAGAATTAAAATATTATTTTCCGAATTAATAATTTTTTTTAGAATTTTTAATTAATTTTTTCGATTTTTAATTAATATTTCGGATTTTTTAAATAATTAATTAAATTAATTAATTAATTAATTAATTAAATATTACTTGGACACGTGCTGCAATCCTGTGCGTTGGTCACAATCAGAGAGCACGCATCACAAAGCAGGGCGTTTTTCTCTCGTGAGCAGCTCGGTGCGCCGATTGCTCGGCATCTGCTACCGACCGACCAGATGCCGCCACGTGGCCGGTCAACATTGACCGTTGACCGCCACGTGGCACCCCCTTTAATTTTTATTTATTTATTTATTTATTTATTTATTTTGGTCTTCTTCCTTCTCCCGCTCTCCTCCTTCCTTCTTCTCTTTCGTTTTCCACTTCGCTCGCCTCCGTCTCCCACTTCGCTCGCCTTCGTCTTTCGAGCGTCGCTGGGACTCGACGAGTGGGGGCTCGTCGAAAGCGTGGTTCGGCAGGGAGCTCA
Source organism: Hemerocallis citrina (assembly GCA_017893485.1). Taxonomy (NCBI): domain Eukaryota; kingdom Viridiplantae; phylum Streptophyta; class Magnoliopsida; order Asparagales; family Asphodelaceae; genus Hemerocallis; species Hemerocallis citrina. The sequence goes on along the minus strand of CM030360.1, from coordinate 167,716,230 downwards.
TCGACGGCGATGGAGGAGAAGCTCTGTTGGAGCTTTGTCGAAGGCGACGGTGAGGTCGGTTGCAGAGCTCGATGATGCAGGCGGTAGTGGGTTTGGAAGATGGCGAGGGTGCTCGACTGTGGGTTGGAAGTGGAGAGCTCAGTGAAGACAGAGATATCGAGCTCGGTGTTGGGGGAGCTCAGCAAGGAGGTGGTAGAGCTTGGCATGGGATATGGAGGTCAGCGAGGGCCTCGACCTTGGCGAGCTCGATGGAGGTTGAGCTCAGAGTTGGGTTCTCGGTGAAGAGAAGAGCTCGACGACGCGATTGATGGTGCTTGTGAAGAAGATGGGGTCGAGCTCGGGATAGTAGGCGAGGAGGTTGGAGCTATGGACAGTGGAGAGCTCATTGAAGAGAGAGCTCGAACTCGGCATTGGGGGAGCTCGGCAAGGAGGTGGTAGAGCTCGGCATGGGATATGATGGAGGTCGGCGAGGGCTTCGTTCTTTGCGAGCTCGACGGAGGTGGAGCTCAGAGTTGGGTTCTCGGCGAAGAGAAGAGCTCGACGATGTGAGTGACGAAGCTCTTGAAGAAGATTGGGTCAAGCTCGGGACAGTAGGCGAGGAGGTTGGAGCTTTGGCACGGTGGGTTGGGTTTGTGTTTTTGGTGCCAAAACTCGAAGGAGAAGAGGAAGAAAGGGAGTTGCGGGTTCGGGTCTCTAACGGGTCCGAACCCGACCCGTTAACCCTTTAGCTCTTTTTTATTTGTTGTTTTGGTTGTTGCATGTTCGGCGAATCCGATCTGTTGATCGTGATTGAGCACAAATTTTGAGACAGAATTTTCTCCCCAATTTGCAGCTCGGTGCCTCGGTAGCTCGGATTTCGGATCCGAACTACGTGTCACAATCAGGATGGTTGATCACAATCATGGCGCGAATCACGAGGGATAAGTTGTTTTGTGCCAATTCGCAACTCGATACCTCGATAGCTAGGATTGTAGATCGGAGCTACGTGGCTCCATCTGGATGGTTGATCACAATCATGGCGCGAATCACGAGGCGATAGTTTTCGCAATTTTCACGCTCGGTGCAGCTGTGTTGTGACAAACTTTCCCATTGCTACGGAGGTCCGATCAGGGCGTGTGACCCCTCATTTCGAAGCTGACTCAAAGATCTACAACTTCTCTTTAGGAGCCAGTTGAAGAATCACTGGTATTGAGGGACAGAATAAGCCCGCAATATCTTTGCTTCTATCTACGGCTCAAATTGTAGATCCGACGTACGTGGCGAGTATGAGCCGCTTGATGAAGATATAGCACGAATCATGAGGGATTAGTGATTTTTTGCAAATACGCAGCTCGGTACCTCGGTAGCTCGGATTGTAGATCCGAAGTACGTGGCGAGATCTGAGCCGCTTGATGAAGATCTAGCACGAATCATGAGGGATCAGTGATTTTTTGCAAATACGCAGCTCGGTACTCGGTAGCTTGGATTGTATATCCGAAGTACGTGGCGAGATATGAGCCGTCTGATGAAGATCTGGCACGAATCACGAGGGATTATTAATTTTTCGCCAATACGCAGCTCGGTACCTCTGTAGCTCGGATTGTAGATCCAAAGTATGTGGCGAGATCTGAGCCGTCTGATGAAGATCTGGCACGAATCACGAGGGATTAGTGATTTTTCTCCAATACGCAGCTCGGCACCTTGGTAGCTCGAATTGTCGTCTGATGAAGATCTGGCACGAATCATGAGGGATTAGTGATTTTTCGCCACTACGCAGCTCGGTACCTCGGTAGCTCGGATTGTAGACCCGAAGTACGTGGCAAGATCTGAGCCGTCTGATGAAGATCTGACATGAATCACGAGAGATTAGTAATTTTTTCTCAATACGCAGCTCGGTACCTCGGTATCTCGGATGGTAGACCCGAAGTACATGGCGAGATATGAGCCGTCTGATGAAGGTCTGACACGAATCACGAGGGATTAGTGACTTTTCGCTAATATGCAGCTCGGTACCTTGGTAGCTCGGATTGTAGATCCGAAGTACGTGGCGAGATCTGAGCCGTCTGATGAAGATCTGAAACGAATCACAAGGAATTAGTGATTTTTCGCCAATACGCAGCTCGGTACCTCGGTAGCTCGGATTGTAGACCCGAAGTACGTGGCGAGATCTGAGCCGTATGATGAAGATCTGACACGAATCACGAGGGATTAGTGATTTTTTACCAATACGCAGCTCGGTACCTCGGTGGCTCGATTGTAGACCCGAAGTACGTGGCGAGATCTGAGCTGTCTGATGAAGATCTGACACGAATAACGTGGAATTAGTGATTTTTCACCAATACGCAGCTAGCTCGGTACCTCGGTAGCTCGAATTGTAGACCCGAAGTACGTGGCATGATCTGAGCCGTCTGATGAAGATCTGAAACAAACACGAGGGATTAGCAATTTTTTGCCAATACGCAGCGCGGTACCTCGGTAGCTCAGATTGTAGACCCGAAGTACGTGGCGAGATATGAGCCGTATGATGAAGATCTGGCACGAATCACGAGGGATTAGTGATTTTTCGCCAATACGCAGCTCGGTACCTCGGTAGCTCGGATTGTAGACCCGAAGTACGTGGCGAGATTTGAGCCTCTTGATGAAGATCTGTCAAGTTGAGAAGAGCTTCGGTCTCCGGAAACTTTGAAGAGGAGCTCCACTCCTGTGGGCTAATAAGATGAGCTAGGAGGATTCTCGCAAGACCCATTCGGGAGACGAGTTTAATGAGCAACTCTAGGGGAGAGTTTTGAGCTCCGAACTCGCTTAGAAGAGGACTACTCGGGAGGCGAGTAGGACGAAGAATCACCTCCAGGCTCTAGGAGAGAGCCGTTCGAGAGACAAGTTTGAGGAGCAACTCTAGGGGAGAGTTTGAGCTCCAAACTTGTTGTTTAAGTGAGTTTCAAAAGTTGTAGGAGCAATTCCGAATGGTGAGCTACTTTGTACTCGCTCATTCGCAAGTAGCTAAACCGGCATTGAACCAAGTATTGGACTCCGAACTTTTCGTTTCAGGGGGTTAACAAGTTGTAGGAGAATTTCCAAATGGTGAGCTGCTCTGCACTTGCTTGTTGCAAGTGGCTAAAGCAGCATCGAACCAAGTGTTGGACTCCAAACTCATTTTTTGAGCTTAGTAAGTTATGGGAGCGGCTCTGTAGGACGAGATGGACTACGAACTCACCATTTAACGAGTCGTAGATGTGACTCGGAGAGGTAGAAATGAAGCAAGTGCAATAATAGAAAAATGCTAGGTTTTATTGAGATAAACTAAGTGGCCGCTTTAATGGGGCGAGCCATTATTACATGCTTCCGAACCGTGTTACAAGCACCGGCCTTATTGAAAACTGAAATCCTACTTCTACGATATGGTGAAGGCCATTTGGGAGGAGTTTAGTTCCCCCCCATTGGACCTCCATGGATAAGGTGGAGGAGGGCCCCAGGTTCGAATCTTGGAACTCGGCGGACCCCGCTATTTGCTTGTAGTCTCCTCGGGGTGGAAGATCAACCCCATCTCTTCGGACGAACATGGCTAGGTGTCCCCGCTGTATGAGTTCTTCGATATCCTCTTTAAGAGCTCGACAATCATCCGTGTCGTGACCGTGGTCCCTGTAAAAACGGCACCACTTATCCCTGTTTCTTTTCTTGCCAGGGGTACTCATTCTAGGGGGAGCGCGGAGTAGTCCTTTCTTGTCCACCTCCATAAGAACTGCTGATATGCTAGCATTGAGGGGGGCAAACTTCTCAAAACGATGAGATGGGCGGCATTGGCCATTGTCGTTCCTCTGGAGTTTCTGTGACCCTACTTCGCTCGCATTCTTCCGTTTGTTCTCGGAAGATGATTCCTCGAGAGGGGGGGTTGAGAGCCTCTTCCACTCGGATGTACTTCTCAGTCCTAGGCAGAAGTTTTGAGAAGTTCTGATGAGGCTTCTTGGCAAGGGACGCCTTGAGGTTGGCATTAGTGACGTTGTGCCCGAATGCCGCCGAGGCTACCGATTGGTTAAGGGAGGCAATAGACCGGGCTTCAGCAGTGTAGCGTCAAACGTAATCTCTTAGGCGTTCACCCTTTTTTTGGTTGAGGGTCACCAAAGATACACTTGTTTTCTCGGCCCAGCGGTTACTCACGAAATGAGTAAGGAAGAGCCCTTCGAACTGATCGAATAAGAAGATGGAGGCTGGGGCGAGTCGAGAGTACCATTCTCTCGCAAGACCCTTCAGCGTGGCAAGGAAGGTCTTACAAAGGAGCACATCCGAAGCCTGGTGGATCATCATGAGAGTTTTAAAACTCTCGATGTGGTCGGCGGGGTCCGACTCCCCGTTGTATGACTCTAAGTTAGGGGGCTTGAAGTTTTGCTGGACCGGGGCTTCCATGATGGCTCGGGAGAACGGGAGTCTGCTCGGGCAAAAATTCCTCGTCCGTTGTTCCTCTTCTCTGCCAAGTCAGCCAAGGTGCCTCTCCATCTCGTGGAGATGGCGGTAGACCGAGTCTTCCTTTGGGTCATATCCTGCTGAGCCCCTAGACTCTTTTCCATGCGAAAGGGGACTAGGAGTTCGGTGGTGATTTCTTGGGGCAGGTTGAGGAGTAGGTGCCCGTTGCTCGTGGCTGGAAGCGACGTTGAGGGCCCGTAGAATGGCCTCTTGAAAATCTTGGAACTCTGCCCTTGTGACTGGTGCCTCTCCAGGTTGGCGGTCCCTATGTGTAGAGTATGACTTCTCCGCCGATGGCATTGAGGGGACTCTCTTCTCCTCCTCGGGGGAGGGGATCTTCTGGTCCTCGGTCTGTGGGGGGACCTGACTCTTGAGATCCCTGGGTGCTCCGATTGATGGACTCCCCCAAGGGCTCGCCATCAATTCAGGCGAGTTCGGAGGTCAACCTCCTTTTGGCTTGTTTTTTGGTTGAAACTACCCTATCTGATGAAGTTAGGTTGGATTGTTTTTTGGTTTCCCACAGACGGTGCCAATCTATTGCTGCTGATTTTGGTGTGGGAGCAAACAAATGAATTGGTGGATTCTTGAGAAAACGAATCAGGCAAACCTGTTGACCTGTTCACCTTTACCAACATGTTGACTTGTTTCTAGCCGCTGCCGCGAACCTGCAAAAAGTGGGATACACCGTGATGGATCCCGACGATGCACCATTCGACACTCTTGTCAGTAATCAGGATGATTATGAAAGAGCTTTTATGTAGAAAAATATTGATTACCTTCTTATGGTTGGGGGAAAGGGGTATTTATAGTTGCCTTAGGGATCCGTTTCGAGATAAGGACAAATCTCTACTTCCGGGTGTGGATGGATAGAAGTGGTTAAAACCATCTCTTAGGGATAATTATGAATCGAAATTCTTCTTTATCCTTCTGAACTAGTTTGTAAAGGGTTGAGACCCGTACCCAGTAGGACAAATCCGTTTATGGGTAATTGGGTTTTGAAGAAAGACCCAGTTTCCATTTCAGACCTGTTTGTAGGTGAAATTACCGTTTTAACCCTGAAAGCTTTAAGATTTGTGTCTGATTTGAACGATCCCGATTTAATCCTATTTTTAGCCATATCAGTTACTATATATTATAGGTAGATACAGGACAGGCCCCACCCTTGAGGCCGGTGAGGCGGCCTTAGGCCCCCGAATAATTTGCGATTTTAGGGGCCCCAAATTTGTACTCCCCTTGTAAATATAGGCACGTATTTTGCGCGTAAAAAAAGTTATTTGGGACCCAAAAAAAAATATTTGGGTCTTTAGAATTTTATTTAAATTATTCGGGTTTTGGCTTAATTGAATTTAAGGATTCAAATTTGGGTGATTTAAAAACAAATCCACATTTAAATCAATAGAAACCCAAGTCCGAAACCCACATTCAAATTCAAACCCAAAACCCTTACTCTCAACCCTCAATCAGAAATCCACATTTAAAACAAACCCTCTTAGGCTCTTTCTTCTCAGTTATTCGATGATATATATTTTGCATATTTTGCTTTGAACATTGTGTAAATTTTTGTATACATTTTTTTTCAAGATATAGGGGGCCCATTTCAGGAGTTCGCCTCAGGCCCCCGGAAACTCAAGGCCGGCTCTGGGTATATGGTGGATAGAGATATAACTTCCTTAATAGTCATCATCATTAATGGTTGACTATGTGTTTTACATGATAATAGATGTTTCAGTTTAGTACATGTGCAATGCGTGGGGCGTATTAGAATGGTAATGCATCATTATTATTTCAATTTTCAAGTTATTTACCGTGAAAGGAAAAGGAAAGAAGAATAAGTAATCATAATTTATTAAGAGAAATGCTCGAGTTGAGCCTATGAGTTAGGTAATGTTTGAAGGATTTATAATAGAACTAAATCGGGACCATTCAAATCGGACACGAATCTTAAATCTCTCAGGTATAAGACTGTAATTTCACTAGAAGGGTCCCTGAACGGAAATTTGGCATCTCTCAAGCCCAATAACCCAAAACGGATTTGTCTTACTGGGTTTTCATTGCAGCCCAATATAAATGAGTACATATTATTTAAATATGATTTAAACTCATAATTATCTACAAGATACGGTTCAAAAACTATATCTCTTATCATAAGAAAATTTTGTACTCAATCTTTCAAACCATTCTTATCATTTCATGAAGAAAAGATAATCAATTCAATCCAAAAATACCGGGAAGTAGAGATAAATCATTATCTTGAAACTGACCCTAAAGAGAGACTATAAATACCCCATACATCCACAAAAACAAGGTAATGAGTGTTTTTCCAACAAAAGCACTATCATATTCTTCTTGAAATCTGACTTGAGCGTCAGTGGGTCTGTCGCCGGGGTCAAACCCAGTCTTTTAGACTTTTGCAGGTCAATCACAGCGATCGTCACCATCAATATCAGATCCAACGGTGCAAACGAGTCAGATTTGAAGTCAACGTCAATTGGAAACAGTTTATATCATTGAAAGTAACAAATCTCAACTTTTATTGTTTTTAAAAGAATTCACATCATATGTTTGCTCCCACACAGGAATTAGCAGCAACGGATTGACGTCGTCTGTGAGAACGGAAAAAGCGATTCGACTAAACTTCATCGGTAAAATTAGTTTTCAGCCATGTCTCCAAAGGGGAAAGGGAAGACGGTGACTTCAAGATGACGAGTCATCCCTCTTCCTCCACCTCCTCCTCATGAGGACGTCTATCTTACCTTTCAACTGGATCAACCTCCTCATCCAGAACAGCTTACTTAGCCTTACTTTAGAGAGGCTCCACCGTGGGGCTCCCAAAGAAGTCAGCACCCTGCACAATATATTGGAGAGAACAGGGGTCGGTCTACACCTCCACACCCTTCACGGTGCCCCCTGAAGCACCTCAGCCGCAACAAGACCTCCGTCATCTCATAACCTCCAAACAACAAGAGTCTGAACGTCGGTGCTGCTAAAGTAGAGCGCGAGCAAGGGATGGTCTCTCCCATCCATCACACCAAGAAGACACAAGGAGCCCCTCTCCCTGGAGTTGGGGACGTAGAAGAACCCTCTCTCCCATAGGGCAAAGAAGAACCCCCTCTCCCAGAGGGTGAAGAAGAACCCCCTCTCCCAAAGGGAGAAGAAGCCATCATTCTCCAAAGAGACACAGAATAACTCCTCCTCGGGGGGGGGGGGGGGGGGGGGGGTGAGGGGACCCTACTCCAACAAGCTGACCAGCTCCCATGAGAGAAAGAGGGAAAGAAGAACCTGTCACCCGAGCAGACTTTCGAGAATTCATAGATGATATCCTTATAGCCATCAACACCGTTCCAAGTAGGACTCAACAAACTAGCCAACACCACTCCACTCCACCACGATGTGAAAAAGTCTTACGGGTCTACTAGATCCGGAAAATAAAACAATGTCATCCTCCAATGCCTCCAAAAGATGAAAGACCACCTAGCACTACTGAAGCAAGAAGAATGAGGAAATGAAGGAACATACCTCCCTATCCAACCCCCTTCTCCAAAAAAATAATCGAAGCACCTGTCCCGACCAACTTCAAGTTCCCAGCCTTCGAAACATACAACGGGGAAACTGACCCGGTATATCACACTGAGAGTTTAAAAACTCTTATGATGATCCACCAAGCATCCGACTTCCTCCTCTGCAAGACTTTACCAGCAACCCTGAAGGGATTCGCATGAGAGTGGTTCTCTCTTCTCTCTTCAGGGTCCATCTTCTCATTCGACCAACTTGAGGTGTTCTTCCACATGCACTTCATCACCAGTCGCGAAACAGAGAAGACAAGTGCATCTCAACTTGATCTGAAGCAAATAAATGGGCAGTCCCTCAAGAGTTACGCTCGGTGCTTCACAGCAGAGTCCCGGTCCATCGCCCGACTCAATTCAGCCATAGCCATGGCTGCCTTCAGACACAATGTAAATCATGACTACCTCAAATCCTCTCTTGTGGAAAGACCTCCCCGGGATTATTCCGACCTCCTTCAAAGACTCGATAAGTACATCCGAGTGGAGGATGTTATTCGACCTCAAGAACGGAGGTCACCTCATCCAGGAACAAATGAAAGAGCACCAACGAAGACGAACCTAGTAAATCCTAGAAGGATGCCACAAGCTAGCATCGTCCACCTCCAATGCCTCGTTTTGAGACACTTAACGCTAGCATCTCTACAATCCTCATGGAAGTTGACAAGGAGTGACTCCTCCGACCTCCCCCCAAGATGAACACCCTAAGCGGAAGAAGGGATATGAACAAGTGTGCGAGTTTCACAAAGATCATGAGCATCTCACTGTGATTGTCGAGCCCTCTAAGATGAGCTAGAGGCTCTACTCCAACGGGGGTACCTCACCAAGTTCGCACAAAGGAATAACACCGAACCTTCTCCTGCGAGAGGAGTCACCAAATGACTAGAGAGGCCTTCTGAGTCCCAAGACTCGGGTCGCATGGAAGTATTCCCCTCCATCCACATGGGACCTATGGGGGATCATGTAACTCCTCAAGAAAAGCATTTATCCGTGAAGTGAACTCAGTGCATAACTTCCCCCTCCCAAGAGCTTAGGGGTTCCAGTCACATTCTCAGACGGAAATCTTGAAGGTGTTCGAACACCTCACTGCGACGTGCTCGTAATCAGCATTTGTATGGCAAATCATAAGGTGCATTGTGTACTTGTAGATAACGGCAGCTTAGTAAACATTATCTTCATGAATGTATTCGATGGTCTCAAGCTCAAGCGAGATCGTCTCAAGCCCTCCGGGTACACTCTCCATGGATTCTCCGGAGCCCCAGTTCTAATCGAGCGAATAGTCACCCTTGACGTAACTGGGGGGAAATCTATAACTACCTGCACAGAAGCACACGATTTCTTGGTTGTCGACATGAAGTCCGCCTACAATGCCATCTTTGGTTGCCCAGGATTAGCATCCTTTCGCGCAGTTGCCTCTGCCTACCATATGAAGATAAAATTTCCTACGACAGCAGGAGTATGGTAAACCAAAGGAAGTCACGAAGCCACTCGGGCATGTTACGGAGCCACAATGGGGGCTCTGTCCTTCCCCTCGATGCTATGGAACTTCCTCATGATAGAGGACAAGCCAGCTTTGAACCCGTAAATGAACGAGCAGAAATCCCTTTCTCCTAAGAGGATCAAGTGTAGTATTTTTTGGGAGAGCAAGGCACTCCCCCGTCAAGCCAAGAAGCAACTCATCACTTGCATTAGGGAGAACTGAGATCTCTTCACCCGGAACGCCAAGCACCTGATGAAATACAATGAGGGTGTTTAACATCATCCCCTAGTAATTAGCTTCAAACATGTAATAAAGGTCGACAATTATAACGGTCACGGCATGTAATAAAAGCTAGCATCAAAGTATCCGCTCAGTTTTATTTTTCAATAAATTTTCAGCCTTTTCCTTTGTAAAATTCTTTTACAATTTCATCGGATGAAAACAATGAGTTTGACACATGGTTCAACCCTGAGAAACACCATCCACTCAATATGCACCCCAATAGATGAGTGCGGAGTTCACTCATGGTTCTTAGATTCGCTTTAGCTACTTACCTCCGAGTAAGTGTGTGGGGCACGCCTCACCATTCGAATGCTCCCAAACTCGTCGTCACCTTATTCAGAGTCCATTCATGGTTCATAGAGCCGCTCTAGCCACTTGCACTCGAGCAAGAATACGGGGCATTTCTCATCATTCGAGTGTTCCTAAGAAAACCCTGGACAAGTGTGGAGTCCATTTATAATTCATAGGGTCACTCTAGCCACTTGCCCCTAAAAAGTGTGTGGGGCACGGCTCGCCATTCGAGTTCTCCTAAAACACGTCGTCACCTTATTCAGAATCTATTCATGGTTCTTAGAGTCTCTCTAGCCACTTGCACCCAAGCAAGTATGCGGAGCACGGCTCGCCATTCGTGTTACACCCCGCAAAATTGAGCTATGACAATTTTTGCCGCACACGTGTTATAGACATGTGTTCTGTACCGTTACTGGTAATATCCGTAACATTTTTAGTATAAATTTTTTTCGTATTTTGTATTTCGATATTTTATAAATATCTTTCTGTTCTCTCAAATTGATTTTTGTATTTAAAATTCATTTTGATCTCCTATTTGAACTCAACCCAAATATTTTCTTATTCATTCTAATTTTCTGATTTCTCAATTTGAGTTTAGTTTAAACTCTAACTTTGATTAATCCTAACCATATCCTTAATCCTAATCGTAATCAAACGCCAACACCCAACTTATTTTACGGCTCATTGACTCACCTCCTTGCCCTTCTTCTCACCTCACTCACAGCTACCCTAACTTCAACTCCACACTACAGCCAATCCCATAACCCTATACACTAACCTAAACCCCTTCTCACCTCATTCACAGCCAACAATATATTTTCATATTCACTAATTTAATTGCCTTCTCACTCCACGACAAATCTCATCCCTCCCCTACTGCCTACCCCATACATTCACTATACCCTTACCAAAAACACATTCTTCTTCTCATTCTATAGCCACCTTCTCTCTCTCTCTCTCCCCCCCCCTCTCTCTCTCTCTCTCTCTCTCTCTCTCTCTCTCGCTCTCTCTCTCTCTCTCTCTATATATATATATATAGGAAAATCTTCCATTGTGCACCACCCCTCCGTGTGCACTCGGCCTTCCCGCCTTCGTATCAAATCTAAATTGGTCTAAATATGTAAAATAAAATCATTTGAAATTCATTTGTCCATCCATCATGTGACTATAAAAAACAATGATTTTCAGCCATACAATTTTGTAACACTTCAATGGATGGGCAAATGAATTTCAAATAATTTTATTTTACATATTTAGACTAATTTAGATGTGTAGATCAATGTGAACGATTCGGATCGTCGATACAAAGGTGGAAAGGCCGAGTGCACACGCTGTGTGCACCATAGGTGGTGCACAACGGAAGACTTCCTTATGTATATAAGGGTTCTTTCATTACAAATGGCGATCTGAGTCGTTGGATCGAATTGATCAAGATCCAATGGCTCAGATCTGTTGTTTTTTTCCGAAAAATTTTGTTGTCGCCCGTCGTTGGCAACAATGGGCTAAGTTAAATTTTTTTGTTAAAAATATAACGTAGCCCATCGTTGGCAATGACGAGCTACGTTATATTTTTTTAACAAAAAATATAACTTAGCTCGTCGTGGCTAAGGCAAAGTAGTAAAAAAATTTAAAGTCTGGCTACTTTCTTTTCTCTCTCACTCTCTCCCTACTCTATCTCTCTTCTTCCCCGAACCCAAACACAAACCTAATTCCAAACAAAATCACTTCCCCTCTCACTCTGGCGCCTCCTCCTCTCTCACTTCACTCTCTCACTCAGCATCGTTCCCTCATTGGCACTCTCTCTTCCGAAGCACCTCTCGCAACCCAAAAAACTCTAACTCTAACCCACACCCAAATTCCTCCTCCTCCTCCGTCAACTACTACTGCTCCTCCTCCATTCCCACAATCTTTCTCAGTCCCAATCTCTCTTCCAATCTTCGAAACCACTCCTCCTCCAATCTTTGAAAGCAAGTCGAAACCCTAGTTCGGCGACAACTCCTACATTGAAGAAATTCGCAGTAGTGTAAGATAATGACTAAATCATTGTCTTCGTAGTTGTATTGGTGATGTTTTACAACTTTTTATATCTCTTTCTAATTACTTGAATTGATCAAATTTTCCCAATAATTTTGCAGATGTAGTAGTTTGTATGTAGTATTTTGATGATTTTAGACGTTAGAATTTTAGACATAGTTGTAGTTGTTTGCTCAAAATGTATATTTTGTCGTATTTTTAATTGTTCGATATTAGTAAAACTGCGTAAACGGTCCAAAAAAATCTAAAACTTTGCGGGTAGGTCTGACTCACCCTACACAAGCCAACGCAACTTGTAAAAGTGATTTTCGACTCACGGTTTGAGAGATACGGCCGTGTATCGCTTTTGGTCAAGAAAAACTAAAATAAAGAGGTACATGGCTGTATCTCGCAAACCGTGATTCGTAGCTCACTTCTACAAGTTACTTTGGCCCTTGTCATGTGAATCCAACCAGCTCACAAAGTTTTGAAACCTTTTAATGTTGTTTGTGCTGTAATATCTCGTATCTCGAACAACAACAACTAAGCTATAAAACTTTTAGTACGGTTACACTAGAAAACCCTACAAACGACATCTAAAAATTACGAAATTTGTGATTAGGTTGGAATCATGTAACACAAGCTAACATAACTTGTAGAAATGAGTTTTGACTCATGATTTGCGAGATAATGCCACATACCGCTTTATTTTGGTATTTCTTGACCAAAAGCGATACACGACCGTATCTCGCAAACCGTGAGTCAAAAATTATTTCTACAAGTTGAGTTGGTTTTTGTGGGATGAGTATGACCTACCCGCAATGTTCTGTAATTTTTGTTGTTGTTTGTGCGGTTTTCTCACTTTTTCACCCACGTTTACAACCTAAATAACTAATTTTGAATATTTTGAGTACGAAATCATATAAAACCACACAAAAAAATTCCAAAATTTTGTTGGTAGTATGGACTCACCCCATACAAGTCAACACAACTTGTAGAAGTGAGTTTTGACTCACGGTTTGCGAGATATGACCGAGTATCGCTTTTTGTCAAGATAAACCAAAATAAAGCGATACACGGTCGTATCTCGCAAACTGTGAGGCGAAGCTCAACTCTAGAAGTTACGTTGCATAGTGTTACGTGAGTAAGACCAACTCGCAAATTTTCAGAATTTTTTGATGTAGTTTGTGTGGTTTTCTCACGTATATTGAACAACAACGAGTATAACTTTAAACAATTTGAGTGCTGCTACACTCAAAGATTACACAAATTGCATCCAAAATGACGAAACTTTGCGAGTGGGTCAGGCTCACCTAACACAAGCCAACGCAACTTATAGAAGTTATTTTTGACTCACGGTTTGAGAGATACGGCCGTGTATCAGCTTTGGTCAACAAAAACCAAAATAAACCGACACACGGTCTTATCTCGCAAACCGTGATTCGAAACTCACTTCTACAAGTTGCGTTGGCTTGTGTTAGGTGAGCCCGGCCCACTCACAAAGTTTTGTAATTTTTCGTTACCATTTGTGTATGATGTCTTGTTCCTTTATATATGCAAATAGGTATATATGATTAGTGTATTGATAATTGTTCTATTATTTTTTATGTTAGATATGGACAGTGTTGAAGGAAGTTCCGTTGCTGGTAAAAAAATTGTTTGTGCACAAGAAAGTGGTGAATCTCGGCCGCAAGTTGACGAACACCTAAAACCAAAGCTAGGTATGACGTTTCATACTTTAGATAAAGTGGATAAATTTAATGCATCGTATTCTAGATGTGTGGATTTCGATATGGTTGGAATAAATACAAGGGAACAGACGTAATTGATAAATCATATGTATGTAATAAAGCCGGGGACTCACCGAGTCAGCCTAATGAAGTTAGACAGGGAACTACTTCTACAACTGGTTGCAAAGCTTTCGTTTGTGTAAAACTAAATGAACAAAGTAATACATGAGTTATTTATTCATTTGATGAACCACACAATCACGAATTTACTTCACCCGGTAAAAGTCATTTGGTGCCTCGAAACCGTAAAATGTCAAAATAAGATAAAAGAGTGATTGGTTAACTTACCGAAGCTAATATCCCTATATGCAAACAAATGCTTTTCTTCGAAGGTGCAAGAAGAGGTCATGATAAAATTTGCTTTGCTGAAACCGATGTTAGAAATCTAAGGAGAGACTCGATGGAAGGTATGAAAGGACACGACGGGCAAATGCTCATTGAGTTCTTCGAATCAAAAAAGCAGGCTGATCCTTTATTTTTTTATGATTACCAATTAGGCCCAGAAGGTCGATTGCCCAATTTTATTTGGGTGGATGGTATCTCTAGGAAGAATTAGAAGTATTTGGGGATGTAGTTTGCTTTGATGCCACCTACAACACGAACCGATACAAAATGTTATTCGTACCATTTGTTGGAGTCGACCATCATTGGAAATCAACGTTCTTAGGTTGTGGGTTCATTCCAAATGAGAAGCCATCCTCATTTGAGTGGTTCTTCGAAAAAGTTGCGAGAAGCAATGGTACGTGATCCGATCGGCATCGTGACGGATGAGGATCGTGGAATCGTTGCTGCACTGGAGAAAGTTTTCCTTGTGACTGAGCATAGCTGTTGCATTTGGCATATTTTGGATAAGTTATCGCATGAGGTGTGTATGTCGAATAATATCGATGAGTTTAGGGATGCTTTGAAGAGTATCATCTATATGGAAGAATATAAAAAAGATTTTGAAGAGAAGTGGACATTATTGCTTTTGTAATACAAAAGTTGAGAATACAAAAGGTTGAATGATAAATTCAAAATTCGTGAGAAATAGGCTCCCGTCTATGCAAGAAAGTCATTTTAGGATGGCATGTTGAGTACCCAACGGAGCGAGTCTCTACATTCATTCCTGAAGCAACTTACCCATAAGAAGTACTTCTTACATGAATTTGCCATCATCTTCGACCGAGTCTTAGTAAAACAAAGACACGATAAACTTAAGGAACTCATTGTAATAGTGAGAAGAGACCAAAATTGAAGACCGAATGAGCGATGGAGGAACAAATGACGCGAACATACACATTGTAGATTTTCTACAAATTCTAACAAAAAGTGCAAAAAAGCTTATTATTTAATGTGAGTTTTATTGCCGATATAGATACACCGAATAGTTCAGCTTTCTCTGTAACGCTTTGTGGAAATTCAGAACCGAGGAGGGTGATTTCTTTTTCCAAACACCGTCAAATTGCTAAATGTCCTTAGCCTCTATGAATTCGTAGGCATTCGATGCAAATATATTTTGGCAGATCTTCATTTCACCAATTACACCATACTACCAGAGAAATATATTTGTAGACGATAGACCCGGGATCAGTTGAGAAGAAGCTATACCTTCGTTTCCAACAATATTGGTGACAATTTTGCCCATTGATATTGTGAATTGAGTCAGCAATCAAGACAGTTGGTCGATCTTGGTTTTTCTTCTGAAGAAACTTACAAGTACATGCTTGACCACATGCATAAGGGCATTGAAGGCATTTCTCACATGAAACCCCGAATTAGGGCACATCACGAAGGTAGTGCGCAACCTGAGAGTGGTGGACATGCACATGCATCGGTGGGGAACCCTTGACAATGAACTACAAAGTGAAGGCCTAGATGGAAGAGATTGAAGCCAATAAAAGAGCAAAAATCGAGGAAAAAATCCTAGACGGTGCAGGACATGCCTTCGTGTCGTACTACACGATTCAAGAAATTGTCCAAACAATTTGGCTAGGTAATATATCTGCTTTTTTGTTGACTAACTCATTCTTCTCATTTATTTAGCATATCGAAAGCATATGAAGAAGATCCATGCGGTGAAGAGAGTGATGACAAAGAAGGTGAAGATTAGTGCTAAGGTAAATTTCTTATTATGTATGTGAAATTTAACTTCAAGACCTTTATTACTAATTTCATTTGATGATAAGAAATTTATGAATTTCTACAAGTTTTTGTTGTAGGTTTTGATTGGAACATGATCGTGCTGAAGGAAGGCATTCCTTTTCAAAAAGTTTTAAATTTCTGAATGTATATATATTCTCATATAAATGCATTTCTAGAACAGTTAAGGGTTGAGGATTGTATTTGAAGTTATAAGTATATTTTTTTCTACGTAATTGCAAATTTGTGTATCAAATTGTTGAGAATGTGAGGGATGGACGAGAATGGTAATGTGAATGAGATGAGATTGTTGTTGCTGTAATTGCTTTGAGAATGTATATATATGCAGAAATTTGTGAACTTTGTGTATGTGTGCAGCTAACAGATGTGAGTGGGTTTTTTTTTGTTTTTTCCTTCTTTTTGTCAACTTAACCTGTAATCGTCAATAACGAGTTAAGTTGAATGAAAAGTTTTACAAAATTCAACTTCTAAAGATTAAGTTTTGTCAAAATCTTCCAACTTAACCTGTTGTTGGCATTGACTGATGAAGCTCACTTAACCAGTTATCACCAATAATGGGTTAGGTTGAATGATTTTCCAGTGTATTTGCTTTTTGTGGCTGAAAATGTGCACAAAATTCAACTTATGATGATTAAGTTCTGCCAAAATCTTCCAACTTAACCCGTTGTTGGCAATGATGGGTTAAGCTCACTTAACCCATTATCACCAATAACGGGTTAGGTTGAATAATTTTTTCTGTGTATTTGCTCTTAGTGGCTGAAAATGTGTACAAAATTCAACTTTTGAAGATCAAGTTCTGCCAAAATCTTCCAACTTATCCCGTTTTTGGCAGTGACGGGTTAACTCACTTAACTCGTTATCACCAATAGCGGGTTAGGCTGAATGATTTTTCTAGCGTATTAGCTTTTTGTGGCAGAAAATGTGTACAAAGTTCAACTTCTGAATATTAAGTTCTGCCAAAATCTCCAAACTTAACCCGTTGTTTTCAATTATACGGATTTCCATTTATTTTCTTTCTTTTGCTTGCATTCTTGTGTTTCAATTTCCGTATAAATTCTTTCCTTTGCATTTAAATCCTTGTGAATCTCCTGTTGAAACCCATCCTAATATTTATTTAAAACCCAATTTTATATTCCAGACTATAATCTTGTGTTTTCTTCTTTTTATTTATTTATTTTGAAGCCCAAATCAAATCATGTTTCCCTCATCTAATAAATATTACTTTGATTTATTTGAAGCCCAATTTTAATCTATACTATCATATTATTTTATTTTATTGATTATTTTAATTTCATGTGAAGCCCATTTCTGTTAACCAAACCCAAAACCCATATCACTATTGATTATTTTATTTGAAGTACAAACCCAACCCAATATTATTACTATTATTTTATTTAATGTTGAGCCTAACTATTGAACCCCAATCCTATTTATTTTGTGAACCTAAAGCCCACCCTATAATGTTTATTTATTCATTATATTGGGAGCCCGGATACAGCCCCAACCCAAGACCTTATTATTAATTGATTCTTTTAATTTAATGTGTAGCTCATATCCACAAGCCCACACAAACCCAACATCATCTTAACCGCCAAAATCCCCACCTCCTAATATTTCTAACTAAAACCCCACTAATTACCCTTATATCTCACCTATCTCAATCACCCCCACTAACCAATCCCGTACTCCTCTAATCCCTTCTTTAATCACAGTATCAAACCCAAGAAAAAGAAAAGAAACAAACCATCTCTCTCTCTCTCCCTCTCTCTCTCTCTCTCTTTCCCCGACTCACATAGACACTTTCTCTCTTCTCCTTCTCCTTCTGTTCCAAAACAGAACCCATTCCTGTATCCCTCCTCGCAACCACCGGAGCACCGTTGCCACCTTGCAACCGAGTCTCGACTGCACTCGAGCTCCAACGCCAGCCGAGTTCTTCGTCGCCTTCATCGCATCGACTGTGAGCTTGCGACTGCGCCGCCATCCCCCATTGCCATTGCTGCAGTCAAACCCTGCTACTCAACCACCACCGCAGCTCCACCACTCCGATCTCCCATCGTCTTCTTCCTCGCCCTCGCCTCCTCGCGAGCGCTCCCAGCCTCGCCGTTCGAGCCTCAAGCACCTCCGCTACTACACCACCTCGTGAGGCAGCCACCGCGACTCCCTCTCCTCGTTTCCTGCTCCACTACAGTACCTCCAGTCGCCCCATCGCTATATTTCTATCTCAAACGCCACCGCAGCATCTGCACCCGCTAGCATCGCCATTGTCGCCCTCCTGCCTTGCTGCCGATCACCGCAACTGCACCTCGCCTCCACCCTCGCACCTCAGCCACCATTGCCGAGCACCACCTCTTTATCGTCCCTCGCAGCGACCAATCCACGTCGCTCTACCATTAGTCCAGCACTATCCTCCCCGTCAACATATTGCCTTGCCACCATCAGTCCACGCCGCTCTGCCATCACCTCGTCAACACCCCCATCTCCCTATTGCTGCCTCATCCCCATTCCACCCTGCCTCTTCCTCATCGATCCCCCACTGGTCGACGCCTGCAACCTTCTCCCTCACGACCCAGCACTGCCCTTCCCCTTGCTGCCTTACCACTTGCTGAGCCGCTTCCCCCTCATTGTGTCTCCCCTGTAGCCACCTTCGACAGCACCCGAGCCACCACCATTGCTGTGCTCCCCTGTTCACCACCGAAGCCCCTGCCTATTGTCGCCCCGAACACCTACTCCATTCCTCCATCTCCACCTTTCAACAACCTTGTTGCCGTTTCTTTTGCGGTTGTTGCCGCCACTGTGTTGTTGCGGTGTCTTTCGCTGTTATTGTTGTGACCCTTGTTGTTGTTGCTATGTCTCTTGTTGTTGTCGTGTCTCCACTGTTGTTGCTGTGTCCCTTGTTGTTGTTGCTGTATCTCTTGTTGTGATTGCTGTTGTCCCTTACGTTACCATGCCGCTTGCCATGTACGTAGTTGCACGTTATGCCGTCGGAACTCTCGTTCTATTATTCTTTTACATTTGAAGTCATCATCTAAAAGGTAAGTATCTTGTACACTTTATTGTTCTGTACAAGTATTTTATTTGACCTTCCACAATTAGTAGTTATATTTGATTATCATAATTGAACCTCGTTACCGTTCATGTTCATGAAAAATGCTCTTTATAAGTTTCAATTGATTGAACCATCGTATTATCATGATTTAACATGTTTTCCATGGTTAAATCAATCGTTATATATTGAAACGAATGAATCTATTTGCTTCTGTGATTCGATGCCCATCAAAAGATCATAAATATCGAATTGTATATTCTTGGCTGCTATTTATTCTGGCTTGTAGCTAGATTTTGACCAGCTAGTGTTCAAATTAATTAAAGCTTTGTACACGAGAGTCGTAGCCCTATGAATCTAGTTTCTGGAACATTCGACAGATCTAGATTCTGAGTTGTAGATAATGAGTTATCTTGTTTTTCGTACTGCTAGGTCTACACATTTCAGATTGTTACTTATAGAACATCGACATGTTTCACAAACTAAAATATCATGTTAATAGGTGAATAAAGACTTGATATTGACTAGAATGTTACTAGACATGATTATGAATCGATTTATAATTTTTATAAGATTTGTAAATGAATTTACAGTGACTTTATATATAAGAATTTGACCCTGGTCTGCTCCCTGAATAGTAGATCAATAAAGAACTGTCTTGTAGACCTAGCTACTGTATTTAAAATGTATCTTGTGAATATGCGTTGTAACTGGCGTGAAGTCTACTTTCTAGAACCTCTTATGGTTGCTAATTTTCTTTCATGTAGCAACGAAAAAATGGATTTTTGTACAGCAACGTATTGCTGTCCAGAATTGTAATTTCATGTCCTTGATTGTAAATATATTAATTTCTTGCATTTAATTAATTAACTTACTTATCATGCATTGCATAGCCTTTATACTCCTTGATCCTGTCCTGACGCCCGTTCTCATTGTTGCATTGTTCATGAATAATTATTGTAAAAAGTATAACAAGCCAGGGTAATAAGGAAAAGAATCTAGTAGTGGACAATATAGAAAAATGTACTCGGAAGGGGGCCCGTGTTTTCCATAATAGTGACCCCGTATATGTTTACATGATCCGATATGATTTTGGTTACATGATATGATATGATTCTGATTAAATGACATGATATGATATAATTCTTGTTATTGTCACTGCAAGACCCGCGAACATTACCATATAGAATTCATCATTAGAGTCTAAACATTAACTTGATTATATGTACCGGAACTTGTGGTATGGGACGCGAGATTGCGTGCAATAGTTAGGATTTATAAAAGATCGATAGACTTGATATTAACACTGAACATGTACATGACTCATGTTTACATGTTATATGATTCCTGTATACAAGTTACATGATCCATGTTTATAAGTTCAAGATTCTTGTGTACAGGACACGTTTCCCGTTACATGATTCCTTGTTACCGATAGATTATACATTGAAGTCCGTTTATATGTTGTCACTTGCATTGCACTTGATCCCGGTTTATGTGTTTACATTTTCCCGTTACATGACTTGCTTCCTGTATACATGATTCTCTCTTCTTTGCTCTCTTCTGTTCTTGTTCATTTGCTTGTACTACTTGCGGCCCGTTACTTGCTCTAACGGGTACCATCCATCTTTCTTTTGAGTTAATGTAATACAGGTACAGCATTGGGATACTGAAGAATCTTAGCGAATTATTATTGCATTGTGTATTCTTCGGCTATTTGTAAGTTCTTGTATCTCAGATATTAGTTATTGAATTATATTCTCGTTTATGTGTTTAGTATTGTATTATTGAGCTTGCTGGTTGTGTACAGCTTATGGATGATATGAGTTGATGTACTTATATCATTCGCTGGGCCTCAGTTACGTGCCTGCGTTCCCGTATAATGGGAAGCAGGGCGTGACACTTAGATTTTCCTAAACATTATTTTTTAAATTAAGTATTTATCCTAAAAAAATATTTTTGTTAATTTTCCTTTTTCTTAATTATCTTTTTTGGTTATTTTGTTACTTTTTTATTATTCCTAATAATTTTTATAAAAAAAATAATTTTTTTTATAATTTATATTGGAACCATTATTAGCAAAATTTTAGATCTTAGCATACCCATTTTTGTTAAAATTATATTTTTTTTTAAAATAATATTATTTTAACAAATTTTTACGAAAAATGCATTATTTTATTTAATTGAATTTTTGAATTTTTTGTAATTTTTTTTATCTAAATATCTATAACAATCTCTTCAATCTATCTGGTGATCAAACCAAACAATATTAAAAAGTTTTAATATATTTAGAAATTTTAATTTTAAAAAAATTAATAAATTTAAAAAGTAAAAATTAACAATTTTTTTAAATTTTCTTTAAAAATTCTAAACATTTTTTTAAAAAAAATAAAAATTTTAAAAATTAAAAAATTTTTTAAAAAACTGAAGATTTTGACGTTGATAACGAATTTCTGAAGATTAAGTTATGCCAAACTAACTTAACCCATTTTTGACGATGACGAGTTACGCTCAATTAACCCGTTATTGCTATTAACAGGTTAAGTAGAAGAGATTTGTACAAAATATGTGTTTTTCTAAATAAAAACTCTTCATAGAAAAAATTATAATAAAATATCCATAAAAATTGAGATACCCATATAAAATCTTCATATAAAAAATATGAATTTAATATCAATCTCCATATACATTGAGTTCGGTCCAAGAGTTTTAGTGTTAGATAATTATGGTTAAAGGGTTACGGCTAGGGTTAGAAGAGGGTTAGAGGAAAGGCTGTAGTTGGAGCCTTACATTTCCCTAAACCTTTTTTTTCTTAAACTGAATATCTAACCCAAAAATTTGTTTTTGTTGATTTTTTTATTTAAAATTTCATTTTCTGTTATTTTGTTAAATTTTTATTATTTTTCCCAAATTCTAATATTTTTTTTAAAAAAAAATCAAAAATTGATTTTATAATTTATATTGCAACCATTATCAGCAAAATTTTAGATCGTTGATTTCTGGGGAACCATTTTTTTTTTAATATTTTAGTTTAATTACTTTTTAAAAAAATATTCTAACAACTTTTTTTTAAAAAAAATGCATTAGTTTTTAATACATTTTAAATTTTTTATAAATTTTTTATCTAATTATCTTTAACAGTCTCTTCAATCAATCAGGCTATCAAACCAAAAAATATTTTTTAAAAAATAGCATATTTGAAAGTTTTAAATTTTAAAAATTAGTGAAAATTAAAAAAATTAAAATAATTTGAAAATTTTTGTAAAATTTAAAAAGTTAAAAATTTATAAAATTTTATAAATTAAAAAATTTACAATTTTAAAAGTTTTTAAAATTTTAATATTTGAAAAACTAAAAAAATTAAAAAATGTTTAAAAAGTAAAAAAAATAAAAACTTTAAAGAAAAAATCTGAAGAGTTTGATGTTGAGAATGAATTTATGAAGATTAAGTTCTGCTAAAGTCTTCTAACTTAACCGATTGATGACGATGACGAGTTACGCTCACTAATAACGGGTTAAGTAGGAGAGACTTTTACAAAAAAAAAACGTGATTTTTAAAAATAAAATCTCTTCATTAAAAATAATTATAATACAATATCCATAAAAATTGAGATATCCATATAAAATCTTCATATAAAAATTATGAATTTATTATCATTCTCCACATACATTGTGTTCGGTTTAAGAGTTAGAGTGTTAGAGAGTTATGGTTAGAGGGTTACAGCTAGGGTTAGAGTAGGGTTGAAGGAAGAGCTAGAGTTGGAGCATTAGATTTTCCTAAACTTTATTTTTTCCCCTTAAATTGAGTATTTATCCCAAAATTTTATTTTTCTTAATTTTCAAATTTGTTTAAATTTTCATTTTTTTTCTTTTATTTTTTATTATTTTTCCTATATTCTAATATTTTTTTGAAAAAAATTTAAAAAATGATTTTATGATTTATATTGCAACCATTATTAGCAAAATTTTAGATTTTAGATTTTTTTGTACCCATTTTTTATTAATATTTTATTTTAATTTTTTTAAAAAAAACTTTAATTCTAACAGCTTTTTTTTTAAATGCATTACTTTTTCAAATTATTTTTAAATTTTTTATCAAAATATCTATAATAATCTTTTCAATCTGTCACGCTAGCAAACCAAACAATATTTAAAAAAAAAAATCACATATTAAAAAATTTAGAAAAGTTAAATATTTTAAATTTTCGAAATGTTAAAAAATTAAAAATTTATTTTTTTAATATAAAAAATTTAATTTTTTTAGTTTTAAAAAATTAAAATTAGAAAAAGTTAAAATAATTTAAAAAATTTTAAAAATTAAAATTATTCTGAAAGTTTTAATGTTGAGAACGAATTTCTAAAGATTAAGTTATGTCAAAATCTTTCAACTTAACCTGTTGTTGGTGATAAAGGGTTAAGCTCATTTAACCCTTTATTACTAGTAACGGGTTAAGTAGAAGAGATTTGTACATAAAACGTGATTTTATATAATAAAATCTCTTCATAAAAAAAATTATAATAAAATATCCAAACAAAGTCAAATATCCATATGAAATCTTCATATAAAAATTATGAATTTATTATCATTCTTCATATACATTGAGTTCGGTATAAGAGTTAAGAGTGTTAGAGAGTTATGGTTAGAGGGTTACGGCTAGGGTTAGAGTTGGTTTTAGAGGAAGGGCTAGAGTTGGAGCCTTATATTTTCTTAAACTTTATTTTTTTCTTAAACCGAGTATTTATCCCAATAAAATTTTTGTTAATTTTCCTTTTTGTAAATTTCTTTTTTGTTATTTAGTTACTTTATTATTATTTTTTTCCAAATTCTTATATATTTTTTAAAAAGAAATTGAAAAAAATGATTTTATAGTTTATATTGCAACCATTATCAACAAAATTTTAGATCTTAGAATTTTTGGGGGACCCATTTTTTGTTTATTTTATTTTCAGTTTTGCAAAAAACATTTTATTCTAACAACTTTTTATATAAAAAAATGCATTATTTTTTTAATTGATTTTTTAAATTTTGTTTAAAATTTTATCTAAATATCAATTACAATATCTTCAATCTATCAGGCTTTCAAACCAAAAAATATTAGAAAAATTAAAATATTTGAAATTTTAAGAAAATTAAATATTTTAAAGAATTTGAAAAAAAATAAAAATTTTAAAAAAATAAAAATTTTTAAAATTTTAAATTTTAAAAAATTAAAAAATTTTAAAAATTTAAAACTTTAAAAAATTTTTAGTTTTTAAAAATAAAAAATTTTAAAAAAATAAAATTAATTTTTTTTAAAAGTTTAAAATTTTAAAAAAAAATCTGAAGAGTTTGATGTTGAGAACGGATTTCTGAAAATTAAGTTCTGCTAAAGTCTTATACCTTAACCAGTTGATGACGATGAAGGGTTACGCTCACTTAACCCGTTATTGCCATTAACGGATTACGAAGGAGAGATTTAAAAAAAAACGTGATTTTTAAAAATAAAATCTCTTCATTAAAAAAAATTATAATAAAATATCCATTCAAATTGAGATATCCATTTAAAATCTTCATATAAAAATGATGAATTTATTATCATTCTCCATATACATTGAGTTCGGTTTAAGAGTTAGAGTGTTAGAGTGTTATGGTTAGAGGGTTACAGCTAGGGTTAGAGTAGGGTTAGAGGAAGAGCTAGAGTTGGAGCCTTAGATTTTTCTAAACTTTATTTTTTTCTTAAATTTGGTATTTATCCCAAAAATTTATTTTTGTTTTCTTTTATTTAATTTTCTTTTTTTCTTTTTTTTTGTTATTTTTTTATTATTTTTCCCAAATTCTAATATTTAAAAAAAAAATAAAATATGATTTTTTGATTTATATTGAAACCATTATTAGCAAAATTATAGATTGTAGATTTTTATGTACCCATTTTGTATTAATATTTTATTTTAAAATTTTTTATAAAATTTTTTTTCTAATATATTTTTTTTAAATGCACTATTTTTTTAATTTTTTTTAATTATGTTTAATTTTTTTTATCTAAATATCTATAACAATCTCTTCAATCTATCAGCTTGGAAACCAAACAATGTTAAAAAAAATTGACATATTTAAAAATTTTTAAAAATTAAAAATTTTAATTTTTCTATATTTTAGAAATGTTAAAAAATTAAAAATCTTAATTTTCCTATATTTTAGAAATGTTAAAAAAATAAAAAAAAATTAAATTTTTTTTTAGATGTAAAAAAATTAAAATTTTAAAAAAAATTAAAAAATTTAAAATATTCTGAAGATTTTGATGTTGAGAACGAATTTCTGAAGATTAAGTTATGTCAAAATCTTCCAACTTAACCCGTTGTTGGCGATGATGGATTACGCACACTTAACCCGTTGTTGCCAGTAACGGGTTAAGAAGAAGAGATTTGTACAAAAAACTTGATTTTTTAAAATAAAATATCTTCATAAAGAAAATTATAATAAAATATTCATGCACCATATAAAATCTTCATATAAAAATCATGAATTTATTATTATTCTCCATATACATTGAGTTATGTTTAAGAATTAGAGTAGTAGAGGGTTAAGGCTAGGGTTAGAGGGTTGGGGCTAGGGTTAGAGGGTTGGGGCTATGGTTAGAGGAAGGGCTAAAGTTGGAGCCTTAGATTTTCCTAAAGTTAATTTTTTCCCTTAAATTGAGTATTTTTCCCAAATTTTAGATTTTGTAAAAAAAAATTGGTACCATTTTTTTTCAAATATTTTATTTTAGAATTCAAACAATTAAAAAAAATTAACTTTTGAAGATTAAGTTCTGCCAAAAATCTTCCAACTTAACCCGTTATCACCAATAACGAGTTAGGATGAAAGATTTTTTCTAGAGTTTTTGTTTCACTTACTTCACTTCTTTACAAATTGTAACTAAATAACCTAATCCGTTATTGACAACGACGGACTAAGTTATGTTAAAAAAATAACAAAAAAATTAATACAGCAACTGTTTGCTACTCACATACAAAAATTTGATAATTCAAAGTAATAACAGCAATTATCATACCAACAATAACCCACGATAAAACTTTCATATGCAAAACTATAATAAACAAAATCGAATATAAATATATAAACCCAAGTTACACATTTATCGAATGAGTACATAAACTGGATCAATACATTCAATTCTCGAATAAGAAAATAATTACATACGTAGCCGACTTCCTCGCACAAGCTCTTCAACTCATCTACATAATTAATGAAGATATAAAAGAAGGTGTAATTGTCATTTAAGAAATGAAATCATTAACCGAATACAAAACTATTAATAAAGAACGTGTATTAGCTATTACCTCTTCCAACCACACGGTTTGCATCCACTTGGTGTGTACTGATCCGGCTTGTTCCTCTTTTATTGGGGATTTCGGCATCTAACTTGTGTCTCGGGGGATGGGGGGTCATCCGACCCTTGCTCCTCTTCACCTACATCCATCGGTTCTTGTTGTTGCGATTGTTGTGGCTCGGCGATGTGAATTCCTTCCCTTGACACGCTCTTTCGCCGAGAACTACTCATGTTAGCTTTTAAATATGAATCAAGTTTGAGTCCTTCATCTACATCTTCAACAGTGAGACGACACGGTTTAAGGATCTCCAGCATTATTTCCTTCACACTCTCAGGTACCGTACTTTTCAATGTACGAGTAGCTATACAGACTGTGTCCCATGTGTTTTCAATCTACTATAAATTAAACAACATTATCTATATAAATATCAAGTGTCCACATAACAATCCATGCATCCAAATATATGAAAATATGTAAAGTTAGACTAACCATGTTTCGATACGTCGACTGCCTTCGGTTTATACATTTGTTGCGAAGATGAATATTCCGGTGGTGGTTCCTCCTCAGTTGGGGGAATCGGTAACTGGACCCTGGTTGGTACAACGGTATGCGGAGATACATAAAATCTGGAAATTTGCTTGTACCATGTCAAATGCACTTCGTAGAATGAGCCATCGTAATATATAGCAGCATACATCATATTGGGTCTCATATGAAATTGTAAGGTATTCTAATTTTTCACATGTACCCGATGGAAATCTGCCCAGTTGAAATTGGGTAAGCTACATGTTCCTTTCACCTCGTGCAAATTTTTGTGGTACAAGCGGGCTTCAGGAATCTTCTGTTGATATTCGAATTGCCGCATTACTTTATCCGGAGATTGGAACTCCACAACAGAGAAGTTGACGAGTGGGGCAGTCGTCAACCAAAGCTCGCTAGCCAAACACATTGGTTGAACTTGTTTCAACCTATCATGGTTGTACGGAACCCAAATGACAAACTCGTCGCGCAAAGCATCCAACTCATCTCTATAGTACGCGAGAGATGTGTGCAGGTTATCGACCCACGTATGCCACCCTGCCCAGTACAATCCTAAAGGAGGCAACATGTCTGCATTTGGTGCTTCAACCAACCAATCCGGTGTAGCCTCAATAATATGGGGACGACCGATGTGGATGCGCTCCTAACTCCAAATTTGCAACAAAACCATCATCCCACCCATTTGTACGGAACTCAATACACAAGTGCACAAGTTCTTATATAATGACGCTAAGGCCGCACTTGCCCAACTGTAACGACCGACCCTTCTGAAGTTTTCTAAAAACAGTAAATACATGAGTGGCACGCTCGCATCAGAAGAGTTTGGGAAGAGCACACCTCCCATCAAACAAAATAAGTACGCACAAGCATAGTTTTCAACGGCTTCTTCATTAGAATCATCATTCAAATAATCATCGAAGTTGTATTTCAACCATGAAATTCGGAGTGATTTACCCTTGAATACTTCATTCCCCAAAACTTCTTCCGCTTAACTTTTAGCTTGCTCTATAGCTTCCATTACGGCCTCTTCATCATGATATGATGGAATATCTTTTAAAATTTCAGCTTCAGCTTCCTCTCTCCTTTCATTCAACGTCTCCTCTAAATCGATATCGAGGTAATCACGTACGACTTCCAATCAGTCAAAGTACATGTTTCCCGTCACGGCCACCCCATCTGTAGGAAAGCCCGGTAATCATTACTACATCTTGGAGAGTGTTGGTCATCTCTCATACCGGTAGGTGAAATGTGTGGGTCTCCGGCCTCCATCGCTCAGCAAGAGCTATAAGTAAAGGACAATCAAGCTTCACACCTCCCATAGATTGAGCACCGTAAAAACTGGCATTGATCAAGTACAATGCAATATGGGGGTACATGGGAAGTATCGCGGGCTAATGAAAGTTACGCTTCTTTGCGAACCCATCCCACACGGCTGAGGATGTATGTATGGGTTGCAACGCGATTACGCTTGAGTCTACCGGTCCTGAAGTTGTAAGTCCAACCGAATCGATGGACCGGCCTCAGTGGATGAAGAATGAATAATAAAAAGATTTGTTATTATTGATACAATGTTACATATTCGTATTTAAAACTAATAATAATAACCAATCTTACCTCTGTAAATGGTTTTCCACTAGCGCTACTAGAAGGGCTTCTCGGTCGCCTCGTTCTAGCCATTTATTTATCAACAAAAAATATTAATTGATAAGTGTTTTAGCCACTCCTCTATCATCAATAAACAAAGCGAAAATGTGGACAAAACGCACAAATTGCAACGAAAAATTCCAAATCTTTGTATGTGGGTCGGGCTCACATAACACAAGCCAAGGCAACATGTATAAGTGAGTTTCAACTCACGGTTTGTCAGATAAGGCCGTGTATCTCTTTATTTTGATTTTTGTTGACCAAAAGTGATACACTATCGTATCTCGCAAACCGTGAGTCAAAAATCACTTCTATAAGTTGCATTGGCTTTTTTAGGTGAGCCTGACCCACTCGCAAATATTTGTAATTTTTGGATGTTTTTTCTGCGGTTTTCTAGTGAACCGTACTCAAACTATTTGAAGTTATAATTGTTGTTGTTCGAGATACGTGAGAGAACCGCACAAACGGCATAAAAAATTCTGAAACTTTGCGAGTTGGTCTTACTCACGTAACACTATGCAATGCAACTTCTAAAGTTGAGTTTCGCCTCAGTTTGCGAGATAGGGCCATGTGTCGCTTTATTTTAGTTTATCTTGACCAAAAGCGATACTCGGCTATATCTCACAAACCGTGAGTCAAAACTCACATCTACAGGTTGTGTTGGATTGTGTGAGGTGAGTCCATACTACCAACAAGTTTCAGAATTTTTGGATGTTGTTTGTGCGGTTTAATATGATTTCGTACTGAAAACATCCAAAATTAGTTGTTTAGGTTATAAACTGCACAAACGACATCCAAAAATTCCGAAACTTTGCGAGTAGGTCGGACGTACCCACACAAGTCAACACAACTTCTAGAAGTGAATTTTGACTCACGGTTTGTGAGATACAGCTGAGTATAGCTTTATTTCAAGAATATCCAAATAAAGCGATATACGGACGTTTCTCGCAAACTGTGAATCGAAAATCACTTCTACAAGTTGCGTTGGCTTGTGTAGGGTGAGTCCTAACTACTCGTAAAATTTTGTAATTTTTGGATATCGTTTGCAGATGTTTCTAGTGTAACTGTACTAAAAAAAATTAGAGTTTAGTTGTTCTTGTTTGAGATACGTGAGAAAACAACACAAACGACATAAAAAAATTCTGAAACTTTGTGAGTTGGTCGGACTCACGTAACACAAGCTAGTACAATTTGTAGAGTTGAGTTTTGACTCACGGTTTGCGAAAGAATGGTCGTGTATCGTTTTATTTTGGTTTTTCTTGACCACAAGTGATACACGGCCGTATCTTGCAAACTGTGAGTTGAGACTCACTCCTACAAGTTCCATTAGCTTGTGTGTCATTATTCTGACCCACTCGCCAAGTTTCAAATTTTTTTTGCTGTTTACGTGGTTTTACTAATATCAAACAATTATAAATACGACTTAATCTACAATTTGGACAGACAACAACAACAACGACTAAAATTCCACTGTCTAAAATTATCAAAATACTACATACAAACAACCACATCTACAAAATTACGTATCACAATAATCAATTCAAGTAATTGGAAAGAGACATATTCAACATAAAAAACAACAAAAATATACAGTTATGAAGCCAAGGATTATGTCATTACCTTGTACAACTGCGAATTTCCCCATTGTAAATGTCGTCGCCGAACTAAGAATTTGACTTCCCGATTTGCGTTCGAAGATTGGAGGAGGAGGAATTACGATTGGAGAAGAGATTGGGAGTGAGAGAGTGTGTGAGAATGGGAGAGGAGCAGCAGCAGTTGAGGAGGAGGAGTTTGGGAGATGGTTAGGGTTAGGGTTTTTTGGGTTTTGGGATGTGCTTCGGAAGATGGAGAGAGGCAGAAGAGGGAGAGAGTGTGTGAGAGAGTGAAGTGAGAGAGGAATCTCCGAAGTGAGAGGAGATCTGGTTTCAGTTGAGATTGGGTTTGAGTTCGGGGAAGAAGAAAGATAGAGTAAGGAGAAAGTGAGAGAAGGAAGGACTAGAACTGAGTAAAAAAAAAATATATATATATATCAATGTTAACCTTAGCCCTTCATTGGCAACGACGGGGCTAAGTTAAACATTTCAACAAAAAATATAACTTAATCCATCGTTGTCAACAACGAGCTAAGTTATATTTTTGTTAAAAAAAATGAGCGGGGTCGATCTGAGCCGCTGATATGATCTTGAGAAATCCAATGGCTCAGATCGTCGTTTACAACGGGTCTGTCCAAATAGACCTGTTTACAATGTAAGAAACCAACATATATATATATATATATATATATATATATATATATATATATATACACCCATTCACTGACTCTATTCTTCATCTCCTACCCAACTCCAATCCCGAAGCTCCAACACGTTATCTCCTACACATGCAACTACCCCAACCCCTAAACAGATTCTACAACATTCATTTGCACATCCACTCTAATCCCTATCTCTATATCTCAACTCCTATTCACTAACCTAAAATTCCATTCATCAGCAACCCCTACTCACCCTGCACATATATACTATTTATATATTTACACACATGCACATTCAGCCACCTTTAACCTCTACTCCTTCCTTCATATATATAAATATGCATACACAGAGACACACTTCATCTCATCACCACCTCATCCTGTCATCTTCTTCTTTCTTTCTTTTTCTCCTTCTACAACCCGAAACTCATTCAACCCATTCTCCAACTCCAAACAACACCGACCATGGCACCACCACCTTCGACTCTGCCACCACACCACCTCCAAACACTTGAGCTCCACCACTCCAACCTGAGCTCCTCCCTCTTTCCCTTGATGCTTCTCACCGCACCCTCACCCAGACTCCTTCTTCCTTCTACTGTGCACACCCGAGCTCCAAGCTAGCCACCACTATCACCACCCACACATCCCCTCCTTCACCGCTGTAACGCCATGTAATTTTTAATACAATATTTTTAATTATTAAATAAATTTTAAATCAATTTATTTAATTATTTTGAATTTTCATAAAATTGACATATTCACACGTGCAGAACACGTGCAAATATTTTCAAAGTACGAATTTAGAGTTATGAGTTGATGAAAAATTTCTATTATTTGTTATTGGGTATATTTGAATTTTTGAGATTTTTCTAAATACAAAAAACTACTTTTGTAAATTTTTAATAGAAAGAGGTCTTTTTGAAAAAAGTTATTTAAGGGTAAAATTTAACTTAAAAATTGTTTGGCTGCATTGAGGTCCAACTATTCAGTAGAAGTCTCTAAGGAATTGGATTATTTCCATATTTGGTTGACTGTTATTGATTTAATTGCATAAATATATGTTACCGCTGAATCTGGTGTGGGGGTAAACAGATGAGATTTGTGAGTTCGTGGAAAAACCTGAATAGCAGATCCAAGCCTGTTCGTCGGAATTTGGCTGTTGATTCCTGCCGCTCACCTGCAAGGAAGTGCGATACACCGGGGTTGATTCCGACGACGCACCCTCCGACGCTCTTGTCAGTAACCAGTGATGATTAAGAAAGAGCTTAAGTTGTCAAAAGAGTGATTACATGGTCACAGTGGTAGGTAGGAGGTATTTATAGTCGCCATGGGAGTTTGATTAGGGACCTCATTTCTTGTGATACCGTTAGGAGTAAAATCCTCATAATTTGTTTAGGTAACTGATCCCTAATTCCCGGTGAGAGGATAACTGCAAATCAGGCCCGTTGATTTAGTCAAATCAGTGACCCTGATTTCCTCTTGCTGGTCTGGGATTGTCTTGGGTCGGGACCCGTACCCAGCTGGAGTGGATCCGTTTCGCGGGTTATTGGGTCTGTGAAGGGGAGATCCAGTGCCCACTTCTGGTCCATCTATATGTGAAATTACCGTTTTACCCCTAAGCTTCAAGATTCGTTCCCAATTTGGGCGGTTCCGATTTAACCCCATTTTTAGCCATATCAATATACAATTACACATTTTTTTAATTTTTAGGGACTTTATTGCAAAAAATAATCTGGAGAATAAAAGGTCAGAAATTTTATTTGGAAAATCTAATTTTTATTAATAGATTATAATTCTAATTTGTTTGAAATTTTACGAATATTTTATGACATATTTGGAAATATTACAAAGAAAATGACTTTTGTGCAAAATTGCCACTTTGAGTTAAAAAATAGTCTAGATTTTCTTTGAAATTTGGGGCTGTATGTGAGCTGGTCAGATCTGGGTGTGAAGGGACTAAATTATTTTATTTTAAATTAATTTGAATAACTAATAATTGGAAGGGATCAATATATGTAAATAAATAATATTCTTGGGGGGTAAATTTGTAAACCTTTTTGAAACTCTAGAGACCAATTCCGGCCTATAATAAGGTCAGCAGCCGGTCACCCTTCTCGTGCACTCAAATAATCTCTTTCTCATTATTTTCTTGGATTTAAATCTTGGATCTTGGACTTTTGCAAGGAGAAAGCTTTTCTTTATTTCTATTATTATTCTTCAAGTTGATCTTCTTTGAGGTGAGTGATACTTCTAATCTTTTGATGTGTTTTTCTTATATTATCATGATGAATGAACTTATAGATGTTAACATGAACTAAATATGCAATTCTTATGAGAGATGGTCATGTTTTATTAATTTTAAATGTTAAACATTGATGATGGATGGAAAAATCTAACTTAGGATCTATGGATTTAATTGTAGTTAATAAAGATATGTAGAGAAAATTTGCACTTAGTCTATCCTCTTGAATTCATGCTTGATTGATTATAAAGTTGAGATCTTTCCATGTTATTTGTTGTTTTAATCATCAAAAATTGAAACTAAACATTAGGGTTTGAATAATTGTTGTATGGATCTAAAGTAATTCCTTTTGAAGTGGCTTATGCATAAAAGATTAACATTTTTGCTTAAAGAAATAAATCTAATGAGAATATATATGATTGTAGATGTTATATCATGGTGTATGTCTCAAGAAACATATTTTGGATGATTAAAATATGAGTTTTTTTGGTACGAGGAACCTATCATGAATCCAATTATTTCTGCCGCTTCGTTATTGTTGCTGGATTGACCGTAGGTCTTGCTTCTATTACCTTTTGGTATGTATTGCCCCCTAACTATAGATCAGATCCACCGGACGAAAAACTAAATTCCGCACTGTTGCTGAGTCTCCGAACTTATCCACCTCAGGGATCCCTTTTATTTTATTTCTGATTTTTAATTGCGTGCCTAGTATCCATCGTTTACAACTTTTGTCTCTCAGTGTCCTTGTCGGCCCAGCAAAATGCTTTCGCTCACTTGCTGTCGTTACTCAACAGTTTTTGTTACGGTTTATCCTATAGAGGTACTCAAATTGGATCAGTGATTGATTTCTAGGTTCCTTCGTAAACCTAATTTTCCACACCTGCTTGCATGGACGCTTCCCTCTAAGGCGGAACACTCCCCTACCGATGCATTTTGACATCCCACAGCTTCGCCAGATCGCTTAGCCCCGTTCATCTTCGACACAAGAGCGCTCGATCAGTAGCTATTACACAATCTTTCAAGGGGTTTGTATATTTTGTGGTAATTGTGTCGAGTGTTGTCCAACAAACTGTTTATCAATGACTAAAGAATATGAACTTTCCACTTATGATCGTCACGAATTGAATTATAATCAAATTGCTTTGGGTCAAATATTCTATCTCAAAGATGTAAAGAATTGAGAATTCTATTTTGTTTCAATTTTTGAAATTGGAATATTTGTGTTTTGGAGAAAAAATCAAATATTTGACAACCAAAAGAACATAAAAAACTGTGGGCAATCTTGGAATGAGGAAACACACCTTGATACAAATGCAAATAAATTTATGAAATTCCAATTTTTTTTTGGCCCAACTATTAATTAGAGGATTTAGCTTGTATGAACCGTTATTGGTTTGATACCAACAATGGCAGTCATTTTAGTATGTCAAGAATACATATGTATCCACAGGCTATGAAACCCGATCAAAAGCCATTTTTGCTTCAGATATGAGCGATGCAAACTTATATGTTCGTCTAATTGATTGCAATTAAAATCGGCTCAATCCTTTAGGAAAAGGATTGAGCCGAATAAAGAATGAACTATGTATTTGCATAGATCTTTTCTATGTATGGATCCTGCCTATGTATACATACAAGATCTAAATACAAGAACAAATTAAAGACTAAATAACTCCTTTCCCTGCTTAGGGCTATGTGATAGCACCCAAAGGGACTTATTCTATTTGAACAAGACCACATGAACCATAGTCACACGGTCAAGCGAACCAAAGCCAGGAAATCAGAGCTATCTAGGAGAATTGAAGGATATATGAAATTCCAATGACTGTTGGGTATGATTCGATCAAGTCTTAAATAGTCAAGAATTTCCTTATTTTTTTTATTAGATTTATTAGAAGGGTCCAACAATTTAGTGTTAGTGTATCATTAATAGTCTTACGCGATCATTAGTGATTGAGAGGTCAGAGATATATCTTTCGTCGACAGAAAAAGAAAGAATATCCAGTTGATCTTGATCTAATAATTCTAATCTAATAAGAACAATAGATCTTTCTCAATCAATCCCTTTGCCCCTCTTTCTTTGAGAATCAGAAAGATCCTTTTTTTAGATTGAATTTGTTCATTTGGAATCTTGGTTCTTCTATTTTCTACTTATTTTTTCAGGTTAATCCCTTGTAAATAGCCCTAGGGCTATTTACAACTAGCCAATTCAAAATTCTCTTCATTGTTCTAATATTATAATAAGTTGTATGATTCAATTTAATTGTTGTGTATATAAGAATTATTTTTGGCAAGAAATCTACACAAAAAGAAATAATAAAAAATTAAATCTCTTGGGTTAGGGTTCAGCCTGGGTCTAAATAGTAACCGATGGTTACTGTTCTGACCTAGTAGGGTTGAAGAGTAACCCCAGGTTACTGTTCACCCGAGCCTATGTTACCCTTCAGCTGATGTGTTTCGGGTTGGACTTTGAGGTGATTTCGTGTTGTTTCGTGGGTGTGGCTTACATGCTATGATATGGGGACTCTAGTATACATGTGTAAGCATCTATATATGGGTTTAAACGAATATATATGAGTAGTTTGATCGAGTTTGGATGAGATTTTATAGACGTTGTATGGTCTGGACTGTCGCCTGTTTCAGTTTGGAATGAGATTTTGACCTAGTTGCTGATGTAATTACAAAAAACTTATAAAATAGAAATTGTATCTTACTGTGTCTAGTTTCCAGAACATCGGACGGATCCTCTGTCCGACTTTTAGATTGTAAGTTATGCAATTTCTACCATTGTACTGTCGTAGTTTCATATTTTTAAAATAATGGTTAGTTTTTCAGAATTTATCGAATATGAACCCTTTAAACTAATTTATTTGATTCCAGATTTTTATGGTGAATTCCTCGTTGTGTGCTGGATTTAATTTGATTTTTCCAGAATTTAATATTGATATTAGAATGTACTGTTTTGAGGAACGAAATCATGTAACTTTTAGATTTTTTGAATGAAAGATAGTTTTCAGAATTTATTGAATATCAACCCTTTAAACTAATTTATTTGAGCCCAGATTTTTATGGTGGATTCTTTGTTATGTGCTGGATTTAAGTGAATTTTTCTAGAATTTAATGTTGATTTTAGAATGTGTTGTTTTGAGTAACGAAATTGTATAATTTTCAGATTTTGTAAAAATCTATGTTTTCATAGATGAAAAGTGCTTCCATACATATAAACGAGTTCTCATGGCAATATTTGTTGATTGAAAGGAATGTGAATAATGAAGATTACTTTTGTATAACAAAAACCAAGATGGGTTTAATTTAAGACTTAGGATTATGATGTGGACCCTAGAAAGACTATTAATGATACTTTGGGTTGTGAGACTAGAGGTTGAGTGGGACCCTTGTATACCGGCAGATGAGATTTTTTGTGGAAGTTGACCAATTGGGGTCTTCGTTCTTGATTTAGTGGTGTTGAGTCCGGTTGGGTGCATCAAATCAAGGGTGACTGTGTTCTAATTAATTAATTAAACATAATAACCTAAGGACAGACACTAGTTGGAGATGTGATAGATCTTGGGAAACGTAAGTATGGGCTCTGTTGCCAGCTGCACGGATGTATTCCAGGGCTGTGCTTTTGTTGTGTCTCTCTAGTATTTTCGCGTGTCGATGGTCGGCAGGCTTATTCACGGAATGTCTAGAAGTGATACGGTTTTGGTATGTTCGCGTGTCGATGGTCGGCAGGCTTATTCGCGGAATGTACAATGTATCCGCGCATCGATGGTCGGCAAGCCTATTCACGGGGTACACGGCAGGGAGGTGATTCTCCAGGGTCAGAGCAATACTTATACGATGCTCGCGCGTCGTGGTGCCAGTCTGGCAGGTGGATAGGCATATTCGCGGAGTATTCTATATCTTATTTCTATCACCGTAGTAGGATTATTGCATAACAAGGGATTGAAACCTATAAAGTGGATAACGATAAGGGCTTGTACCGGACCTATGTAGAGTGGGATGCATAGAATCTGACAAGTATGCATTAGTAATCATCATGTGCATTTGTGTTTTCTTGACTTGTATTATGCATGCTTGTTTTCTGTCTTCTTACACTTAACACTTAGCTTAGTTTCACTTGATGATTTATGCTTCATTTATTTTTATTTCATGTTCCATCTGTTATTACTGTGTTAATATGTCCCACTTATTGATTTATGATTTTATTCTTCATGTTCCTATTTAAGTTTGTATTTCCTTTGAATATCACCCACACCGTTATGGCTGACCTCTATAGTTTTGGGGGTTAGGGATATCTCTAGCCTCATATTTTACAGGTAGGTTCCATTAGCTTGGAATTGGGAGCATGTGGTAGAATGTTTAAATGTTTCATGCATGTTTTGTAAAAGGAATGATTGTAAAGAGAAGAATGGTAATTATGGTGCTTTTAAATACTGCTGCATTGTAAAAAGAATTGTAATTCAAGGTGTTAAATTCCGCTCTGTTTGTAAAAGAGTTGATGTAATAAAAAGTTTTAATTTTCCCTATATTTGGTTGTTATGTTTATGATTACAATTGAAGTTGATTCTTGAATTTGTATCACGTATTTCTAATTTTATTTATTGGAAATTCGGGGCGCTACAACCGCAACCTCCACAACCCGACAACCTCACCGCTTTGCTGCCCCCGAACTCCCCTGCCATGCCCGAGCTCCATTTCACCATTATTCACCACCTCAAACTCCATACATCTCACCCTCACTTCATCTCACCTTCATCCCCTATCTCTTCTCTTCTTTCTTCTTCTCCAAATCCCATATCACTCGACCAAGCCTTCAATCCAACTCCACCATCTCCAAACTCCTCTTCGCACCCGAGAAACCTAGCCACCACCTTCACCACCTTCATTATTCCAACCATTGTGCTCTATTGAAACCCATCTGAAGCTCCTTGTTTCTCCTCTTTCACTCCAAAACCCCAAACCAAGCTCCACCCTTGTGCACCTCACTCTTGCACCTCCGAACTCCATCATATCTCCTCCACTTCAGACTCCTAAACCTGACCTCGCTCTCCCGACCATCCAACAGCAACCCGAACCACCACCGAGCCTCCCACATTGATGCCTCCCTACAAACAACCACCTCGTCGTCAACCAATCAGCACCCCGAAGCACCATCTCCACGACCACTTCACCTCCATTGCTTGCTTCCATCATCCCGACCAATCCTTTCACTGTCTCCATCTTTTCAAACCTCCAAACACCCCCTACTTCAACTCCGCAGCCATCGAACCTTGAACTCCACTTGCTGCCTCCATCAACTCCTCACCGAAGTTCCTCCACCACCAATCGGAGCTCCACTGCCAACTCTCCAAAACCCCAACACCTCGTCAACCCAAACCATTCTGAGCTCCCTGTCTCCACCGAACTCCAACAACTCCAACTCATTCTCTTCTACTCTCTCTCTCTCTCTCTCTCTCTCTCTCTCTCTCTCTCTCTCTCTCTCTATATATATATATATATATATATATCTCTCTCTCTCTCTCTCTCTCTCTCTCTCTCTCTCTCTCTCTCTCTCTCTCTCTCTCTCTCTCTCTCTCTATTCTCTCTATATATATATATATATATATATATATATATATATATATATATATATATATATATATATATAATAATAATAATAATAATAATAATAATAATAATAATAATAAAGAAAGCTATCAAGTGGGTCTCCTTCAATCTCCCTAACATCAAAGGCCCAGATCTAATCTCACAAAACACATTCCTCCCCCCCCCCCAAAAAAAAAAAAATTTCACCCCCTCCCCTCTCTTTCTTCCCGAAATCCCCCCTCTCTCTTCCTCTCTGTCTCTCTATCTCTCTCTCTCTCCTCACTTCCCGACCCCCCCCCTTCCATCTCCCCCCCCCCTCTCTCTTCTCGGTTCCCTCTCGACGCCCCGCCTCCTGAAGGCAGCCCCGACGCCCCACCTCCTGGTGATGCCCTCCTCATGCTCATTCTCATGGGTTAATTAAAATTTCGATGTTCTTATGGGTTAGTTAAAATTTAAATTTTGATGCTCATTCTCATGTAAAGATTGGATTTTTAGGTGAATTGTAGCTTATAGGCTTTGTTGGGAAAGATCCGTCACTGGTAGTTAGAATTGTAGCTTAGGTGAATTGTAGTTTAGGTGAATTGTAGTTAGAATTGTCCACGGGCAAACCTAGGTAATTTAGCTGAATTGTAGTTAGAATTTAATCTGTGAATAGTTTGTAAATGACATGTTGCATGATAATCTCCTGCTAACAGGTGAAATAGAAAAGGGAAATATATGGAATCCCAGTTGTTCAAGAAAAAAGCTCAGTTGTTCACTGAATATACATATGAAGATTTCAACTAAATTGATTGTCATTTGCTAAATAGAGTTCTCTTAGTTTGACAAAGAAAACTCTGCATGCTTTGAATTATACATGTTATTAATATACTAGGTGAAAAATAGACTTAATAAGTTGTGCAGAAATAAATATATATATATACAAAGTGGTGTAAACAGTAAGTGCAATACCTTGCACATTAAGCCTTTTTGCAAGAAAATAAGATAGGACAACTTCTGTAGTCATGCCTTCCATGCAACCGATAATGAAAAGCCTCCCATCAATGGCTAAGCTGTCAAGATTTCGCTTCAAGTAGGGGCCACCAATGTAATCCAATACTACATAAACACCTGTAGAAGTGACTTTTAAGTAGGAGATGCAACTTTCTGTGCAAAATTGATCAGATAAGGATATAAATACCAATATTTCTTTGATGGTTAACTCAATGAGACAGTGACTGTACTGGATTGTAATTCGAGTCAATTACAAATATTAGGATCTGAGGTGCTAAGTATCCAAATGCAGGTACCCTCATTTTAACGTGACTGGCCATCCAAGCAACTTAAATTGGAAATCCATGTTGTTGGCCTGTTGGGTGAATTAAAAACTCAAGAAAAAAAAGATCAAAAAACTTTTTAGTAATTTTGCCTCTTCAAACAACCACAAATTATTTAACTGTAGAAAATTTATAAATAATTGATTTTTTGATCCTTTTACAGATGAGTAAAAGTACACTTTTGAGATTTAATTTCTAAATAGTTTTCATGATGTAGGTCATACATAATAATGTAGATTTTTAATATGATTTACTGTCTATATTAAAGTGAAAGCACTTAATTTTAGAAATTTCTAAAATTAGCCCAACTCAACTCAAGATATTAGTCAAATCAACACATGTTTGCAAGTAAAATGAGATTGGTTTTCTATTTTGTTTCTCTTCTCAAATGGAAGTAACTAATAAGATACATATAATGTCTATACTAACCATTAGATGCATCTGTACAAAATATAATCCACATAAAACAATCTCTGTGTAATATTACAAACCATTCTTTTTTATTTTAAGATATCTATTCAGAGGGAGAGGGTAACACTATCCATATATGTGTGCATTCGATATTTCAGTTTGTCAGAATATGAATATGAAAATGGATTTATTGCATATTTTCAAGGTGTTTTTCCACCTCTAATGAGATCACAAGCAAAGCATTCAGACATCGAAACGTAAAGAGAGCATACTCTTCCCTCTCATATTAGACCCATGCAACAAAGTCTTCAGTCTTATAGTTTATGCAGACATCAGCTCCTAGGTTTTTGCAAGCTGCTAATTTTTCTTCACTTCCTGATATTCATAGATTTTAACTACATGAGGGCAAAGACTTGATAAACACTAACTGTGAGATTGGAAAGCCTACATTTCATTACCATGGTCAGACCTGCTGTGACAAATACCCAGCTT
The DNA here is from genome assembly GCA_017893485.1 of Hemerocallis citrina. Taxonomy (NCBI): domain Eukaryota; kingdom Viridiplantae; phylum Streptophyta; class Magnoliopsida; order Asparagales; family Asphodelaceae; genus Hemerocallis; species Hemerocallis citrina. Next base: position 167,675,384 of record CM030360.1, on the reverse strand, counting down.
ACTGTGAGTTTTCAGTAAGCTTCAGATTTGTCTTCAAATTTTAGATGATGGACCTTAGATTGAAATTGGTTAGGAGGGCATTTTTATGTCTACTTTATTTACTTGGTTAAAAAAAGTTAGAATTTTGATGTTCATTAAGTATCACACTTGCAGTCATTTTAATTTTAAGGCTTCAATTTCTAATGTTTTAAAATTTAATCTGTGCTCATCTCTACTATTTTAATGGGAGAGTTGGGGTTTGTAACCAAACAAACCCTAACTTTGTAACAAAACAAACACATGTAATACACGTCCAAACTAAATACATTGTTTAAGACGTGCATCGCACGTGTAAATTACTAGTAATTCTTAGTTATAGACGGTTACAAAAATGGTTTTACATGAAAATTTTCGGAGTTTTCAATAATCTTTAAATTTGGATTCAAAATTTAGATGATGGGTCTTAGATTGAAATTGGTTAGGAGGGCATTTTGATGTCTATTTTATTTACTTGGTTAAAAAAGTTAGAATTTTGATGTTCATTAAGTTACACACTTGCAGTCATTTTAATTTTAAGGCTTCAGTTTCTAATGTTTTTAAATTTAATCTGTGCTCATAATTCTTAGTTATAGATGGTTACAAAAAATGGTTTTACCTGGATATGTTCAGAATTTTCAGTAATCTTCATATTTGTCTTCAAAATTTAGATGATGGATCTTAGATTGAAATTGGTTATGAGGGCATTTTGATGTCTATTTTATTTACTTGGTTAAAAAGGTAAGAATTTTGATGTTCATTAAGTATCACACTTGCAGTCATTTCAATTTTAAGGCTTCAATTTCTATTGTTTTTAAATTTAATCATCCCTAGGATATTTAATCAGGTACACAAGGGCAGGTTATTATGAATTTGTGATCTTTATACAATAATTTTGATAGTGGTCTAGGATAAGCTAAAACAACCATGGCAGAAATTGCTGAACTACACTCTTCCTTTAGATCTTACCGGTAGACTTTAAAAGAATTTCAAGAAGGAGCCTAAAGAATTGAAAGGAGTTGCAATTTTTATTGTGAAAGGTGTTATTTAATGAATTTTAATGAATTAGGCATTGACAGTTGGAAGTAGTAAATTGTATTTATACACTATCATTTTTGTTCTTTTACCTAAAATTTTATTTCATTATTGAGCATGAAACATATTAACATTCTATTGTAAGTTTACTGAAGTTTACAGATATACTATGAGGTCAAAACAATATACTTCGGTTTGGTTTTAGTCTACGTTTGCCTGTAGATTGCCAAATAAAGCATATGAGGAAACTAGGTGCCATAGTATATGAAAACTTACAAATTGCCAAATCATATTGAAAAAAAATATTTTCCATAGTAGATGAGGGTTTAGCATGTGTAATTAACAATCTGACAGGGCATGTCTCCTATTTAACAGGAACACAATGTGTAATTAGTATATGTAATTAACAAGCATATTGAGAAAATTACCAAGGCATGTCTTCCATTTAACAGGAATACAATATAATTAACAATCTGACTAATTTTAAATGTTTCTAGCTTTCATTTCAGATTATTTCTAGCTTCATAACTTAGGATACAAAAGTTAGATAAGCTTGATATATCTTCGCTTATATAGTTTAATCTCTCTCTCTCTAGCTGCGTACATTATTTCACAATTTTAAGTTTAATCACATATTATATAAATTAACTGTAGTCTCTATCTAAATTTTAATCTTGGATGATAAAGTTTTGATCATTTCAAATTTTATAGGTGTTTCTGCCAATGATTTGGATGAGGGAGGATTCATAATTTTGCAAAGTCGCAGACTTACTGGATTCTGAGGTATGTTGTTTCTTCATTTTGAAAATGTTTAGTTGAATGTTGATGAGTTAGATTTGGAGATGAAGTTAGTAGGTTGTTCAACAGTTTACTATGTTGTACAATTTTTTCGTAATACTGTGTAGAAATTGATTCATTCGTTCTTTGTATGTGATGAGTTAGGTTATCATCAGAAGTGCACTGAGTTAGATTTCTTACATAGAAGTTGAATACAAAAGTTTATTAGTTCTTTGATGAGTTGAATACATAGAAATTTAATACAGAAGTTGATTAGTTGAATACAGAAGTTGAATATAGAAGATGAGTTACATGTTCAACAATGCACTATAATGATTTAGATTTTAAATAATTGTGTTCTAGAAGTTGAATACAAAAGTTTATGTCCATACTGATAGCATGTTCATATTCAACAAAAAAATATGAATGCTATGACTTTAGTTATTATCAAACTTAGTCGATATAGTCAAGAAGATGTCACTTTATGTTGCATGTTATTTGTTAAAGAAATCATATTGGTGAAAGAATAGATTCTACATTAAAAAAATGACAATCTGTCTTCCTGGGATTCTTAACTAGTCTAATCAAATTGGCAGTGCAAATGTTGTATGGAAATCCAAAAAAATACAATAAAATTGAAGTGATGCTGAAATTTTAATTGCAAGTTAAAGAAATTGTGATTAACATGAATAATTGATGTGGAGATGATACAAGTATAATATCTGAGACTGAGAGTTTGTGTTCATTCCTGATGAAGATCATTTGAAAATTATGCCGATTTTAATACATTACTAGAGTGACATTATGTTGAATACAGTTAAACTCCAATGTCTTAATCTTGAATAAACGTGCTACTGTAAGTTTTTGATTGATTTAGCTTTAAAATTGGGTCATCTACTGGCTATCCAAATTCTGTGTAATTTTTTAGCTAATATAAGTAATTGATTGGTTTGTTACAGTAATTAGAATGTCAAAGTTAATCATCATATATTTCCCCTCCTTTATATACAAATCAAGTCATTCACCAGAATTAAACAACAGCAATGGATAACATCACTATATATGGTCATGTAAGTTTCTTTTTTTTGTGACATCTAAAACTCTTTCATATTAGATCAAAAAATTCTTTCTTTTATGTTCTTCACATTATAATATTTACTTTCATACCTTACAGGTTGATGTTGACTTGCAAAAAACAGTAAGTGAAGTTTTTTATTGTGTTTTTATCAAATTAATTAATTGTCCCCTTACATTCAAAATTGTTTTTTTTTCCATTACAGGTGCAATTCTTTTATGTTCTTTTTTTTGTTAGTTTTACTTACTTGGGTAATATGGTTGGTGGATGAGTTATTAGTTGTATATTTTGTTAACTTAAGTTATGTATAATTAGGGTAGTCGAGAAAATATGTGTAATATTTATGTAAATAAAGTATGTAAGTAAATAATGATATATAGTGATGGATTATAGTATGTTAAAACTCGTACCCGCAAAGTTGTTGAGTATTGTGTTCTGTGTGTGGTTTTTCAAATGTTTTTCTAAAAATCCATTACGTTTTCAAATGAAATCTTGGTTTTTATTTTGTATCTTGCATTATATGAAGATTTTTGCCCCCAGTGCCCTATATATATATGATGCCTTGTAATATTGCTTGGATTGGCCTGGGGAGGATTGATATTAACTGCCTGTGATGTGATATTTTTAATTGTTAGCAGAATTCCATAAGGAATTGCTGTAAAATGGCTAATATTTTAGGGGAGATTCTGCCGATTTTTTAACTAAAATCCTATTAGTATTCTAGAATAGAAATGAGGATTTATTTGAGTAGGTGTAGAAAAAAATAAAAAAACAATCATACATGGTAATAAAGAGCATTTTTATGCAGATATGTTAGGGTGATGAAGAGCATTTTTTGTTCAAACCGTCCAGTTTAAAGGAAATTTCTTTTGTACATCAATCATTTTGAAAGGTATTAGTTTGAAAATAAATTTTCCTACAAAGTATTAGTGTTGGTTTTTTAAATTCTCATTGGTTTTGACTTGATTGATTCCTTTTTCATTAAAATGATTTTTTCATTCTTGATCATGATTTCTCAGGTCTCTTCATTATGGCGGGTTTAGTCGTCTATCCATCTGCAATCTTCATTTTCTCAGAATGTTTGTTATGCTTTCTTTTTCTCTTTATGTTACTGTCTACTTTACTGGTGAAATCCCTAATAGTTGGGTTTATGTGTTTTGTGTTAACCACTTTGTAATTATTTTGGCAAGTTGGGGCTAATGTTGTCATCTCTGTTATTAGTTTTACCGTCATGTACATCTTTTTTTTAAAAATATATTAAAAATTGTCGTTTCTGTTAATCACTCTGTCAAGAATTTAAAATATCTCATACACTAAAATATATCAATAAATGGGGCAAATAAGCATGTTTCAATTCAAATTTGCAGTATACTCTGTAGTATATGGATATAGATATATTAATATGGAGATGTAATTGTGCTTGATCACATTTAACAAAAGGTCTTCACATTACACCACAACAAACTCTCTCTCTCTCTCTCTCTCTCTCTCTCTCTCTCTTACCTCTTTTAAAATCATACATGGTTAACTACATGAAAATATGACAATCAGGAATTAACTCATGCAGTTTGAGGCGATAACTACATTAGCAAATGAATTGCTATTTATGGCAGGCTCCAAATTCCGAGCTGATGTAACTTCAATCCACTGTTATTGTAGATTCGCAATACTCTTTTTCAATCCCGAGCAGCTAACAAATGATCCTGCAATATAGATAAACCAATAAACAACTTAATCATACTTCAGAGTACATAAATGTCTACTGCCAAATACACATCTATATAAATCATCCTTTACAAACCCGTGCATATATTTTACTGTTTACGTGGCTTTTTTCAAAAAAACGTGCAGTTTGAGGTGTTCATTGCATTAGAAAATGAATTGCTACTCCAAATTAAAAAAAATATCTTATTGAGCAAGCCACACATAGCCAGGAATTTTCGGTCCACTACTGTTGTAGATTCACAATACTATTTTTGAATCTCATGCTATTGACAAATGATCCTGCAATATACAAACCAATAAACATCAAGCTCACTCCATAATCTTACTTCAGAGTACATTAATACATCAACGTCTACTAAAAAAACATCAAGCTCACTCCATAACTCTGATCCCTTACTGTTTACATGATTTTTCATATGTTGCATCGTTCCGAAGACGTGCCGTAGGCACGTGCCCACGGGCATACCTAGTATATATATTGGATGAACCCTTGCTAATTAAGGTTGTTTGCTTGTGGCCGTTCGTGTTTGCTACTATCTCCTTGTTATCTTCACCAACTCGAGCGTAGAAACAACCGAATTCGGAAACGAATAAGTGGGTAACAACTTTAACCAATTCTATTTATACTGTAGGATATGTGCATGCTAGATAATCTATATAAATTTAGTATTCATGTTGAGATTATGTGTGGATTGTTTTTCGATTATGTGTGTTAATTGGGTTTAATTATTGTGTGAGATTATGATATTACCATTATTATAGTTTATGTCCTGAAATTTGATCTCACTTCAGAAAATCGTTTCTCTTTAACTAGATAAAATATAAGGCTGAAAATTTTATATGTGTAACTCATATGTGTCTGTAACATCTCCTCAAAATTTCATAAATTTTTGTATATCTTTTGGTATTTTAATAAAATCTGAACACATTACTAGTTTAGAAAGGAAATAAAATTTATTTAATAATTATGGCAGAATATCATACTTACAAAAAATATTTCTCTTTAAATGTAATGCCCCGAACTCCATTTACATGTAATTTGTAGCACAACAGTATCTTTTACCTCAAATTCGTACAATTTTATAAGGAATTTGAAACTTTTCATTATTCAACATTGTTCTTTACATCAACACAACGAAAATTAAATGAATACAACATGATATTCAACTTTTACAACAACAACTTATAACTGAAAATAATATTTAGCATCGATTCATCTTTATGCCCTCTTGCAAATCTAAGTCATGCACTTGACAATTGTGGGCACGTCAGTTGCATACAATGCTATAAAAAAGCGATTCTCCTATTTTAGCAAACACAAACTTGAATGCACAATAAAGTGTAAAAAGTGACTATCATAAACATGTCAGTGTATGCAATGACTCAATGTCTAATGTAGATGTTAACACTATGATGACACTAATACACACTTGTTCAAATTCTATGCATCCCATTCTACATAGGTCCGAGGGAAAGCACCTACGTACTCCACATTATAGGGTTAAATCCCCCGCCATACAAACTACTACTATGACTACTACAAGATTTAGACATTCTGCGTGTACCTAGCCCATGCCCCGATAATTTCGGAGGTCATTCTCTATCCACTGATATTTTCGGAGACTATTTCACTTACACCTAGGAATCTTCAAGAATACCCCACACCGAAAGCAATGGAGCCTCACTACACATAGACATCCCATGAGCGTCGCCTCGATCCCGATAATTCAAGAGATCAATCTAACACCGCAGGTAATTTCGTAGACTATTTCACTCACACCTCAATAATTCCGGGGATTATCTCACACCGCAGATCATCCTGAGGTCCATAACTCACGTTTGCCCTTGTTTCATCATGTCTCCAACTAGTGCATTTCCTTAAGTTTAGTTAAATTCATCACAACCTAGAGCTAGCTTACCCTACCGGACTTAAATCAACACAAGAGAAAGTCAGCCCACACTGGCCACTTCTCCCAGAGAGAGTTAACACACACTGGTTACATCTCAAATTTCCATTATTCACAATGCCGGTTCTAGGGTCTCGCCTAGCCTTTAGATTCCAACAACCATCTCATTAGAGATCAATTAGGTTATATCCAACCTCACAAAAATTTTTCAACTTTTAATCAACAATTCTCTTTATCCAGGAAGTATTCAACTTTTATAGCTCATTCCATAACAATTTCCAAATTAAATTTCTTATAAACAACTTTTTAGTTAACCAATCAAACCAATCACTTCCAAAGTTTTCTCGAAACTCATTTCTTCAAAATTAATCACTTTCGAACATTTATAGCTCTTTTTCATATTAATCTATACTTCAAACAAAACTCGTTTCTTTAATTCATTATTTTTAATACCAAACCGCTTTAAAAATCATCATTAGAAATTCTTCACTTCCAATTCCAAAAATTTAGTTCTAATTTCATTGTATACCAACCCTTAATACTTTTTTAATCTTATATATCTTCTTCATTTTAAATCTTGAATTCCAACTCAAAAAATATATGAATTATGATTTTTAAATTCTCAAAATAACTTTTAAATAATGTGAAACAACTCCCAAATTGTTCTAATAATATTATAATAGTTTTCTATGAGTCTTTCCCTTTTTTTTTCAAAACATGAATCATAAAAAAAAACGTAATTGAATTCCAATAGTGAGCCCCAGGCTCGAACCAACGCCAAACATCAAGCAGACCAAACGCCAAACCACTGAGCCAACTCAGTTCTCAGTAATAAAGTGTTCTGAGTCTTTAAATGCCAAACTAATCATCATTTCTGTCTTTTAAAAAAGGTTTTGAAATAAACAAAGCCAATCCCAGTTTGAACCCGCGACCACAGAGACACCCCAACGCCACGTGGCAGCGCCTAGCGCATGACGCATGCGCTAGTCACAAAGACCAAACATCACATCTGACTTAATAGGGGTTAGAAACTTTATATTCCAACTCTCGGTTTATTCCTATATTTTAATTTACTCATTCAAAATGATTTCTATCATTTGTATCAAATTCATTTGTTCATATACTATATTTATAGAATTTCAGCAACAAATTTATGTTGATTTTATTTATAATATAGTAATTCTATATACAACAATTGTAGATAGGAATTTTGAGATTTTTCATGCACAATATGCCTTTATAAATCACCACACTACTCTACTAGCATGTACATATTTTTATTTTTAATGTGATTTAAAAAGATGGGAAAATTCTCCAAAAATTATAATCAACTCAAATCAAACACAACTCAATCTCATTTGCAAATCATCTACCAAATCTACTCATATTATACTAAAATTTTGCAAGACAGTCTTATAAAATATTTTAATGTAAATTGTAGTTCAAACTGCACCATAATTCTACATTATAAATTTTCATTAACATGCATTTTCCCACATTGCTCAACTACTAATTTCTAGATATCAATTCAATATGCATCACACAAAAACATTAGAAGTTAAAAAATTCAAATTACATCTAAAATTCTAAAATTAATTTCCTAAGCATGAATTCTATATACAATTAAAAAGCAAGTAGAGACACCCACCTATCAGAGAGTATACTAGTAGAAATCCCCCATCAAAAGCACTCCAAAAAATCCCCACAAGCCACACAAAATGCCCACCGAAATCCATACAGCAAGCAACCTGAGCACTACCTATTCTTTTGATTTTTGATTTTTTTTTGATTAACTTTTGGTTGTGTTTAGAATGATCTAGGTGTAGGGTAATTATAGGGTTAATTAGGTAGTTTAAATAACTAATTGTCCACTCATCATCCCACTACCCCACTCTCTCTCTCCACTCTTCCATGAACAGCCGACCCCTTTCTTTTTGGAATGTGCACATTGTACGTGTACACGTGAACGTACTTTTTGTACACTCACATATTTAATTATTTATTTTTATTGAATAAAAATGGGTATTCTACATGACAAGTTGTGTGGGCTCTTTATTTAATTTATTTTTTTTGTGTGCTTTGAATGAAATTTTTGGCCCATGGGTTTTTATAGAAATAAATAATACCAAATGTAATATATAAAGTGAGAAAAAAAATGTGCATTACTTATTAGAAAATTTTAGAGACAACAATGCATACAAAATTTTACGTGCAATGCACGTCTAAAAAAATATTTGAATCAAAATAGGAGAAAAATGAATTTCAATTTATAAAACGAATTCGAACAAGTTATAAAATAAATAATTGAAACACATAAAAATATTACACGTAACGATGGGATATACGTAATCAGCTCGTGTATTGAAAGTACGTAAAATGCACGTAAAAATACAAAGATTGAAATTTAATATTTTGAGTTGGCTCAAATAGGATGAGAATGAATTTTGAGAAGACAGAAAATGTATAAATAGCAAAATACAAAATAAGTACGATACTTATATTAAAATACGTTACAGATATTACCCGTAACGATACAAAATACACGTGCGTAACACACGATGGGCAAAATTTTCATAACTCAGTATTGCGGGGGTATTACACTAAATATATGGAATTGGAAGCTAAAATTTTTTTATGTGAATCTAGTATATGTATATTATATGTTTACAAAATTTCAAGAGTTTTGGATATTTTTTAGTATTTTTAATAAATTCGAACTTAGAATTGATTGACAATTTTGCCTGGATTCTGGAAATTTGTATACATTTCAGTTTTTTATCATTTTAACCTCATAGAAGCTGTATTTTGAGGAAACTCAAAACTAAGAATTTGAAGTAGATTCATTAATATTTCTTTCGAGTCTAAGAAATCCAATTTCCAAGGAGTGAGGAATTTTCTGTGATTTTTACAAATAGCAAGAGCTGCAAATTTTGGATTCTGAACCTACTGATTTGAAATTGGGTTTAAACAGATTAATTGTGGTTAAAATTTGCTATTCTTAACTACAATGTTGTAGTAGACTCATTTAGGTTTCATATGAAACTAAGAAATTAATTTTTTGATAAGTACTAGAATTGATATGATTTTTGCAAGACCATTGTGTTGCTGTCCAAAGATAGTTTGAACATTCAAATAGTGGATTCTGTATATGGGACTGAGAATGATTGTGACTTAAATGATATTCGAGTCCAGCAAGAATTAGAAAACTCCGAGGGATGAGTAGAATATAGTCGGTATGACAAAAATTCCAGTTTATGGAAATGTAAAGTCTGGAATATGATCGTTAAGTCTATATTATATTTTTACCTCATTTAGACTAATATCTTGCTTTAGTTAAATTAATATTTTGTACTAGAAGAAGATATAACAAAAATAATGACGAATATATCAGGTAAAGAACTTGCGGTTCCTAAGAACGGAGGATACGCCCGGTAAATCTACATGTGTGGGTTAGGGTATGCCTGTCAGGTTCGAGAAAAGGCCGGTAAAGAGCTTGTGGTTCTTTGGATTGTTCGAGACTGAGGATACGCCCGGAAAATTCGCAGTGTGTGGCTAGGGGTATGCCAGGAAGTTCCAATATCCTGGGAGTGTGACTTATACGTGATTACGCGTTGGAGTACATTCATTGGGTTTAGGCATTATATAAACGACGGATTGAACCCTGTAATAAGAAGAAACGCTAGTACCTTGTATTCGGAAACTATATTGTATGGGTGGCATATCGTTCCAAACAAGCGTGCATTAAAATAGCACATTTGGATTGTGCATGTTTTCATAATATGTATATGTTTGATGTTTTAGTAAATTAGTTCCACACACACTTATATGACATTGTATAAATGACTATTTCCCATTTACATTTAATACATTGATTCAAGTTTTATTTCTATTATGCTGTGTTTTGGGAATTAATTAAAACTAATTCTTACCGTCGGCCTTCACAAGCTGATGAACCGACATATTGTGTTTGCAGGTAAGAGTGCCTGAGATCTTAGCATAGAAGTGTGACAAGCTGAGCCCGTCATCGTATCAATCCAAGTGGTTTGGACTAATAGCAAGATTTCTGTATTTTTTTCTTGTATTATATTATGTTTATGTACTCAATTGAAGCAAAAAATTCTAGGTGTGTCTCGAATTTCCTGTGTATGGAAGTCGGGGCGTTACAATTCGAGCACTCCCAAAACAACCATGGACAAATGGGAAGTCCATTCATGGTTGTTAATGTCTCTCTAGCCACTTGCCCCAAGAAAGTATGTGGGGGCACGCCTCACCATTCGAGTGCTCCCAAAACTCGTCGCCGCACTATTCGGAGTCCATTCATGGTTTTAAAACCGCTCTGGCTGCTTGTCCTTAGGAAAGTGTGCAGAGCTCAACTCGCCACTCGAATGCTCCTAAAACAACCCCGAACAAGTGAGGAGTCCGTTCATGGTTCATAAAGCCGCTCTAGTCTTTTTCCCTCAAGCAAGTGTGCCAGACAAGACTCTCCATTTGAGTGCTCCAAAAACTCGTCATCATCTTGTTATGGTTCATAGAACCGCTTTAGCCTCTTGCCCCTGAGCATGTGTGTGGGGCACAGCTCTCCATTCGAGTGCTCCCAAAACTCGTCATCGTCTTGTTCGGAGTACATTCGTGGTTCACATGGCTGCTTTAGCTACTTACCCCAGACAAGTGTATAGAGCTCAGCTCGCCACTCGAATGCTCCTAAAACAACCCCAAACTAGTGAGGATTCCATTCATGGTTCATAAAGCCGTTCTAGCCTCTTTCCCTCGTGCAAGTGTGCGGGGCACGGCTCGCTTTTCTAGTGATCCCAAAACTTGTCGTCATCTAGTTCGGAGTTCATTCATGGTTCATAGAGCCGTCCTAGACTCTTTCTCCCAAGCAAGTGTGCGGGGCACGAATAACCATTTGAATTCTCTCAAAACTCGTCGTCATCTTGTTCGGAGTCCACTCGTGGTCCACAGGGCCGCTCTAGCCTCTTGCCTCCAAGCAAGCATGCAGAGCTCGGCTCATCACTCAATTTTTCCCAAAAAAAATGCGAACAAGTGCGGAGTCCATTCATGATTTTTAGAGTCGCTCTAGTCACTTGCCCCCGAACAAGCATGCAAAGCATGGCTCGCCCTTCGAGTACTCCCCAAAAATCATTGTTAACTTGTTCGTAGTCCATACTCATGATCCTTAGAGTCGCCCTATCAACTTACCACCAAGTATCTGTGCGGGACACACCTCACCATTCGAGCACTCCCACAACTGGCCACAACAAGAGTAGAAGTGATCCAATCCTCTACTAGATTTGCCACAGTAAATCTAACACAAAGAGCTATTACTCAAAGAGAACAGGAAGTACTCCCGGTCATAGTCCTCTTAAGAAGTCGATTCAACCGATGAATCTTCACCTTTTGCTTGATCCCTTGAGATAAGCATTCGTCACCCTAATCTTCCAATGGACCATACTACCATACACCGAACCATCTGAAAGAGTCTCCTCAGAAAGATTCAAGAACAGCTTTCCTCAGATGAGCTACGTCTAAACTCTTCTCAAGCACTACGTTCTTTAACTCGTTCCTGTCGGTGGTAACCACAAGTAGAGAACGACGAAAGGATTTAACCTCTGAGGTCCTTCCGATCGTCACCTTAGCAAGGGAAGCCATTCTATCAAGAGAGTAATCCCCCACATCGATTGGAGGCTTCTCCCAAATACCTTCATCACGACGCCTCGCTTCAGTATCCCTTCGGTTCAACACTCTCCTCAAATGGCCGAGCTCCACTTCCGCCTTGAATAGTCTCTCTCGTAAATGAGAAAGCCCCAACTCCGCCACATGAAGCTTGTTACGGAGACGGGAAATCTTGCCATCACGAGGATCACACCTAACATACACAATAACTTGCTAATGGGAAAGAATAGGGGATCATGACAACATTGGCAAACACAAAGGACTTTATAACTTAACAACTCAAGGCAATGAGTTCGGTGTTCCGTTCCTTACTCGAGACCCTCCATCAACTCATTCTCCCCATATAATGAGTTCGATTCTCTTCATCTTGCTCGCCTCCCGAGCAGCCATTTACATCTATAGTGAGTTCAGAGCTCATCTCATCCTTAGAGCTCTTCCTAAACTCACCTTCATCTCACTCGCCTTCTGAGTGGTTTTCTTCTTCCACAACGAATTTGAAGCTCAACTCACCCCTAGAGCTGCTCCCTAAACTCGTCTCTAAGAACGTATCTTCCTAAGATTCCTATGAAGCTCTTCTTCATAACTATTCTGTGGCAAAGCTCCTCTTCATAGCTTCCCGGGGGCGAAACTCCCCCCTGTAGATCCCCGACGTTGAATTTGTTTTCAACTTCACGGAGGCAAAGATATTACAGGACTGTTTTGACCCTAAAGATGTGCGATTCTTCAGTGGACTCCTGAAGAGAAATTGTAGATCTTCAAGTCATCTTCGAAACGAGAGGTCACATGCTCCAATCGGGCCTCTGTAGCACCGAAAAAACTGGTTACAATACAGTTGCACCGAGCCAAAAAAAAGTTGACCGAGTCAATGGTCAATCATCAAAGCACCACGTGTCAGCACGCCGAAGCATCATGGCAGTTCGGAGTCGTGCACCGAACAAACGTGTTTCCGAACTAAAAATGGTGCAAAACCGTTGACCAGTCAACGATCAAAGCGTCATGTGTCAGCCGCCGAAGCATCATGGCAGTTCGGAGTCGCTCGCCGAACAAACATCTTTCCAAACTTAAAATGGCACAAAACCGTTGACCAGTCAATGGCCAAGGTGCCACGTGTTAGCACGCTGAAGCATCATAGAGGTTCGGAGTCACAACCGAGCAAACACGTCCCAGAACTAAAAATGGTGCAAAATTCTATTCCCGATCCGTGCCTGATCTTGATCAATAACTGAGATCCGATCCCAAAAAAATTGACCGGGTCAACAGTCAATGGTCAACATTGACCAGTCAATGCCATGTGTCATCGATGCAGCCCGCCACGTTAGCTCAGAGTCACAAACCAAGCAACCACATCCCCGAACTGAAAATTTGTGCAAAATTCTCCTCCCAATCCGCGCCTGATCATGATCAACGGTTGAGATTCGATTCAAAAAAGAAAAAAAATTGTTGACAGTCACAACGTGCCACGTGTGCTTGGTGGCTGTCCCCGAGCAAATGTTACCCCAAAATGAATGGCGAAAAAAATTCCTCCCGATCCGCACCCGATCTTAATGAACGGTTGTGATTCAATCAATGTAATTTCTTTTCATTAATTCCTTTATAATTACTATATCGAATTAATTATTTAAAAATTCTAAAAAATAATTATTTAAAAAATTCAAAAATAATTTATAATTCAGAAAAAATATTTTAAAAATATTTTTCAGAAAAAATAATTATTAATTTAGATTAATTAATTAAAATTTTTGAAAATTAATTGCTAAAAATTAGAAATTGAATAAAAAATTTTAAAATGATTTAGAATTGGAAAATTTCAGAAGAAAAAAAAAGTCCAGAAAATTCTTAAAAAAATCTCTGTATTTTATAAACTCAGAATAGCACCATTACACCCCGAGGAAGATTCAAACGTTCTCGGAAGGCTCCGAAAAGTTCTGTAAACCATTAAAAACGGGCGAACTACTCCTCAAAAGCTGTAAAACACAGTTTTCGGGAGTGGGGGCAAGTGATATGTGTAAAAATAGAACTAAATCGGGCATGAATCTTGAAGCTCTCAGGGGTAAGACGGTAATTTTACTAGAAATGAGTCCATGAACGGAAATTGGGCGTCTCTCAAGCCCAATAACCCAAAACGGATATGTCTTACTGAGTTGTCATAACTGCCCAATATAAATAAGTCCATATTATTTAAATATGATTTAAACACATAATTGTCCACAAGAGACGGTTTAAAAACTATATCTCTTATCATAAGAAAAGTTTTAACTCACTCTCTCCAACCACTCTTATCTCATCATCAAAAAGAGATGATCAATTCAATCCAAAAACACCGAGAAGTAGTGATAAATCATTATCTTAAAACTGACCTCAAAACGACTATTAATACCCCCTACATCCACAAGAACAAGATAATGAGTGTTTCTCCAACCAAAACTCTCTCATATTCTTCTTGAGTTCTGACCTGAGCGTCGGAAGGTCTGTCGTCGGGGTCAACCCGGTGTTTCAGACTTTTGTAGGTCAATCGGAACGATCATCGCCATCAAGATCAAATCTAATGGTGCAAACGGGTCAGATTCAGAAGTCGACGTCAATTGGAAACAGTCAATATCGGTAAAAGTCACACAGGTCAGCTTTTTATTATTTTTTAAAAAAATTCACAACATCGATTTGCTCCCACACAAAAATTAGCTACCACAAATGGTAATGCATTATTTTTATTTCAATTTTTACATAATTTATGGTGATGGGAAAGGGAAAGAAGAACAAGTAATCATAATTTATTAAGAGAAATGCTCAAGTTGACCCTAATAGTTAGGTAATGTTTGAAGGATGTATAATAGAGTGAAAAGTTAAAGAGGTTTAATAGGACTTCAATATCAAGCCAAGAGGCCCCAAAATATACTTACCCTTTTAACAAACTAATTAGTTTGGAAAACAAATAATTTTGACAAGTTAATTAGTTGAAGTCGATTCAATTGCTATCCTTACTGGGTTGTATACAATATTATTGGGTGTTATCTAGCAAAGAAATTAAAGTTCAGGCATATTTTGTTCAGAAAAATATTTAAAGTTAACACCTTTATCTCCATGTTTTCCCCCCACTTTTATTTATTGGGCTAATTTCAACCTATTGGCTAAGTTGACTTCATAATAAGAAATAATGAAACAATTGTTCAATATACAAAACTTATAATTTACAGTTCAATGCAAACTTTTTTTAAGTTCTCACTTAATAACATCAACATTTATTTTATTTGAACAAAAAATTATGTCGCAAATAAATTTAAAGTTTAAGAATATTATTATAACTAGCTAATTAATTAAAAATAAATGGTTAATATTACTCTTACTTAAAAATATGCAGTTGAAACTAGATTAATTAAGTTGGTTTGTTTATCCACTACACAACTTAAACCCCTAAATTATTGCAGTAGAGATTAACAACTATTATCCGAACCGACCAATCCAAACCAATCCAATCCGAACCGACCGGTTTTTAACCGAACCAATTGGGGGTTTGGATTGGATCGGTTCTTGATCTTCAATAACCAATTGGATCGGTTCGGTTGTTGGATGAGGCTTTCAAATAACCGAACCGAACCGACCATACCCCTATGCATAAATCCATAAAAAATATAGTTCTCCTTTAATTTCTTGAATATACAAGTAGTCATTTCTCATTTTTCTTGAGATACAAACAGTCTTTTTAAATTTCTTTAATACAAACCGAGCAGTTGTTCTACCTATGTTTTGGTTCTCCATAATCCTGTGTTATGTTATTGAGCAATGCTTGATTTACAGTGTGACCCAACTTAATAAAATCATAAAATTGATGTAACATTCAGTAGTTACTTTAATCAAGTCAAGCACAAATTATTTTCTAAATCTTTTTTTATTGCACCTGAAATTCAATTAGCTATGGTTATTGATGTTTCTTTTATGATAATAAACTAAGATTACATAAGTATGCAAGTGAAAAAGCAGTTTATCTTACTCATTTAAACGTCACCATCTCAAACAATTAGTGCAAAATTCATTAACAACTTGTGGTTTTATGAATCTTCATTTTAAATTCATTTCTGAATAACAAATAACAGGTTGTTTCTTAAGTTTGATTGAAGTTGATCTTTTAAATTTTAACAAAATTATGAATGATGTTGAAGGTGAAAAGTAGCACGCCAAACCGACTATCCAATCCAATCCAAACCGAGCTTAATCGGCTTGGATGGAAACCGATCCAATTAAGGTTTGGATTGGTTGCGGATGAGAAAATTAAAAAACCGATCTTCTTTGGATCGGTGGTGGATGGTCCATATTAGGTCGGATACCGACTGATGCCCACCTCTAGTAGAGATACACAATAGCAAATAGAAATGCAAATAAACAAGCTTAATTATATAAAACTATCATGTACATTGGACTTTTCTTAGATAACTATCTTAACTTTGCTTCAATATGTTTAACTCCGCATTTGTAGCATCCGATTGTAACCAATTAGCAGGTTTCTGAACATTTATGCCCCGTATATGTATCTGTACAAGGAAATTGTGCATATATATGATCTTTTTGGTGTAAAGAGGTAAAGCTTAATGAAGTTGTCACTTTTTAAACCAAACTATTCCTCTCTCATCCTGTTCTATCTCTAGAATCAATGTCGTCCCCTTCTCTATTTAGAACCAGCACCTTGGTTCCACCCTGCACTTGTCAAATGTTTCATTGCCGCTGCGCCACAACCACCACCATCGCCACAACTTCAAGAAAAAGTATATGTTGTCCAACCAAGGGGCTGGCTTAACTTTTCCAAAGCAGAAACTTGGGTAAACTAATTAACTAATGCCGTCTTCTTTCTCTGGATCGGAAAAACAAAAATTAGCCCAACCAGCGGCCTAACTGAAATCTTCCAGGAAGGGCCCGACTAAAACTTCCAAGGAATAATGTTGTCGTCTTTGCCTGGATGGAGATAAATAATTGAGCTGCGAGCATCAAAGGCGAGGTCGTCGGCATAGATGACGGAAGAGGTTTGATGGTAGAACTCCAAGGTCTGTGTTCAAACGGGATTAATGAATTAGATGTTGATCTGATCTAATTAATTCCTCTTGAATATGTGGGTGTTTGGATTGTTTATGGTGTTATTGAATCATTCATGTTGTAATTCTGATCCAATGGTATAAGATAAGAGATGAATGGCGATGGTAAGGGTTGGTCAGAGAAGTTTACTAAATGAGTAGAACTCACATCTAAAAGCTACTTGTTTTTTTGATGAGAACGGATAAAGTCTCTCGACTCCAGCCACACTAAAAAGCTACTTGTTAAACAGAGGGAACCTAAGTTTATATAAACCTACCACTAGCTCCCCATTCTCACTATAGCGACATTGGCTCGGCCTACTCAGGTCTACCAGTAATTTTAATCTAGCTTCTAGGTAACCATTTTCGACTTTCTGGACAGCTTTCATTACTCTAGCGACACTGGCCCAGTCATGGGTCTACCAGTAATTTTAATCTGACCTCTAAATAGCACTTTCCGAGTGACGAATTAGGAAGTATGGGTTTGGCTCTGATACCAATTGTTACGAACCTATGATATACCAATTGTTGCAAATCTCGGACCGGATTACATGCGACTTGTGTGCCCGCATGACCTGCGGACACGAATGTCGGACCGACTTGACCCCACCCAGTGATTGATGTCTGCCGTTACAGTGTCGGCATTCAATTGGTTGTCTACCGTTACAATGAAGGCATTAAAAGCCTTGTCGGCCGTTACGGTTTTAACCCAGGCTCTATAAATGGAGGCATCCCCTCTCATTTCTTCCCTGCACAACAGAAACACTTTTTTCTTCCTCCATTGAGTCTGGTTCGTTTCTTCCCTCGTGCTAGTTTTGGTAAGTCAATGATAGGTTTCAGACGCTGCTGCTCAGTTCGGGAGTGCTACATGGTGCCTACGTGATCACTCCGATCGTTGCATCCTGGGAGACAGATTACATGCGACTTGTGTGCCCGCATGACCTGCGGACACGAATGCCGGACCGACTTGACCCCACCCAGTGATTGATGTCTGCCGTTACAGTGTCGGCATTCAATTGGTTGTCTACCGTTACAATGAAGGCATTAAAAGCCTTGTCGGCCGTTACGGTTTTAACCCAGGCTCTATAAATAGAGGCATCCCCTCTCATTTCTTCCCTGCATAACAGAAACACTTTTTTCTTCCTCCTTTGAGTCCGGTTCGTTTCTTCCCTCGTGCTAGTTTTGGTAAGTCATTGATAGGTTTCAGAATTTGTTGCTCAGTTCGGGAGTGCTACGTGGTGCCTACGTGATCACTCCGGTCGTTACATCCTGGGAGACAGACGCCTTCATTCATTCCAGCAACCGGAAGAGGCGAAATCTGTTTTAAGGACACTGTGTGATACACAGGCCTCGACTTCTGAACTTGTAATCTTGAATTGTTCTTGTGAGTTGTTTATTTAATTTTTCCTTTACTTTTCTTTCGGTTTTCTTTCTCTTCTGTTCTCTTCTCAGTTTTATGTGCCTCTCAATCTTTTTATTGTAAAAGATATTTTGTAACAAACTTAAAACAGATATTTGGATTTTCTTGATTTCCGGTTTTGAGGCACGGTTTTTCTTTTTATTTCTTTAATTTGGAAAACTTACACTCGTGTTGTGTAAATTTCAGAATCAAAATGACTACTACATCGGACAATACTGCTATGTCTGAAACGGTCTACATGCCGGTTGCTGATACGACGCAAGAACCGAATGCTGCTGCGACACGAGTGCCAATGCCCACCTTTGTACCTGTCTCAGTCTCCTATTGGGAGAAACCTGAGAAGTTCAACAGGCAGAACTTTAAAAGGTGGCAACAGAAGATGATGTTCTATCTGACCACACTGAATCTTACAAGATTCTTGAATGAAGATGCTCCAAATCTTAAGAAAGATTAGCAAGATAACCAAGTCATTGCCGCTGTGGATGCTTGGAAAAATGCTGATTACTTGGTTAGAAATTACATAATGAACGGATTAGCCGATTCTTTGTATAATGTATACATTGACAAAAGAACAGCTAAAGAACTTTGGGAATCACTAGACCATAAGTATAAAACTGAGGATGCCGGCGCCAAGAAATTCAATGTGGGCTGCTTCCTAAACTATAAAATGGTAGATTCTAAAATAGTGATCAGTCAAGTTCAAGAACTACAATTGATCTTGCACGAGATTCATGCTGAAGGTATGAACTTAAGTGAAAGTTCTAAGTGGCATGTATAATTGAAAAATTACCACAAGGTTGGAAAGACTTTAAGAATTACCTAAAGCATAAGCGAAAAGAAATGGGCATTGAAGATCTCATTGTCAGGCTTCGAATTAAAAAAGACAATAGAGGATCTGAAAAGGTTAGACTGGTCAGTCATGCAGCTAAGGCAAATGTAATGGAACATAAACAACGTTCCAACAAGCACAACAACAAGGGTCCCAAGTTGGGGCCCAAGGGAGGAATCTCCAAGAAGCCGAAGTTTCAAGGCAAGTGCTTCAATTGTGACAAAATGAGTCACAAGTCTGCTGAATGCAGACTTCCCAAGAAGAACAGGAACAGAGAAGCAAACTTGATTTAAGGGATTGCTCAAGATGTTTCAGATATCAACATCTCAGCTGTGATCTCAGAGGTAAATATGTTAGGTTCAAACCCGAAGGACTGGTGGATTGATACTAGAGCTACTTGACATGTGTGCTCCAACAGAAGTATGTTCTCCACTTTCGAACCATTAGAGAATGGGAAGAAAATGTTTATGGGGAACTCGGCTACTTCAGAAATAAAGAGTCAAGGCAAGGTGATCTTGAAAATGACTTCTAGAAAGGAACTGACTCTGAACAATGTTGCATATGTTCCTGAAATCCGCAAGAACCTGATATCTGGTTCGTTGCTTAATAACCACGATTTTCGTCTAGTGTTCGAGTCGAACAAATTTGTTTTGTCAAAAAATGAAATGTATGTTGGTAGAGAATATATGAGTGGTAGAATGTTCAAACTCAATGTAATGACCATGGTCAAGAATATGAATAAAGCTAGCTCTTCTACTTATTTGCTTGAGTCTTCCAATTTATGGCATGGTAGACTAGGACATGTTAATTATGATACTTTGCGAAGACTAATTAACTTGAATCACATACCAATATTCCAAATTGATTCCAAACACAAATGTGAAACTTGTGTTGAGGCAAAACTAACAAGATCATCATTTAAAAGTGTTGAAAGAAACACCGAACCACTTGATCTAATTCACACTGATATTTGTGATTTGCAAATGATACAAACAAGAGGTGGTAATAAATATTTTATTACCTTCATTGATGATAGCACAAAATACTGCTATGTATACTTGCTTAAAAGCAAGGATGAAGCTATAGAGAAATTTGTTCTCTATAAAAATGAGGTTGAAAACCAACACAATAAGAAAATTAAGGCGCTAAGAAGTGACCAAGGTGGAGAGTATGAATCGCCATTTGCTGACACGTGTGCTAAGCATGGGATTATACATGAAACGACAGTGCCTTATTCTCCTCAGTCCAACGGTGTTGCTAAGAGAAAGAATCGTACATTGAAAGAAATAATGAATGCAATGTTAATAAGTTCTGGTTTGCCACCAAACTTGTGGGGAGAAGCTATTCTTTCAGCTAACTACCTTTTGAATAAGGTGCCCAAAAAGAAAGAAGAGAAAACTCCATATGAATTATGGAAAGGAAGAAAGCCATCCTACAATTAGTTGTGAATGTGGGGATGTCTTGCCAAGGTGGCAGTACCTCCACCTAAGAAAGTAAAAATAGGACAAAAAACAGTTGATTGTATTTTCATTGACTATGCACTTAACAGTAGTGCCTATCAGTTCTTGGTGTACAAATCCAATATCTCTAAGATATCAAAGAACACGATAATGGAATCTAGAAATGCATCGTTCTTTGAAGATGTATTTCCATGTAAGTCAAAGGAGGAACCAAGTTCCTCCAAACGAACACATGAGACTATCAGTGAAGATCGTGAAGACCATGATGAAGAAGTTGAGGAGGAACCTCGACGCAGAAAAAGAACAAGAACGGAAAAATCTTTTGGTCCAGATTTCTTGACTTTTATGCTTGAAGGAGAACCCCAAACCTTCAAGGAAGCGGTGAACTCTAGTGATGGTCCTCAATGGAAAAAAGCCATCAAGAGTGAAATTGATTCTATCTTGCAAAATCATACTTGGGAACTAGTGGATCTTCCACCGGGTAGTAAACCTTTAGGTTCCAAGTGGATCTTCAAGAGAAAAATGAAACCTGATGGATCAATTGATAAATACAAGGCAAGACTTGTAATTAAAGGTTATAAACAAAAGGAAGGTCTTGATTACTTTGATACATATTCTCCTGTGACGAGAATAAATTCCATTAGGATGGTACTTGCAGTAGCAGCTTTACGCAATCTTGAAGTACATCAAATGGATGTAAAAATAGCTTTTCTTAATGAAGATTTAGATGAAGAAATCTACATGGAACAACCTAAGGGTTTTTCAGCTCCAGGACATGAAAAGAAAGTGTATAAACTGGTGAAGTCATTATATGGCTTGAAACAAGCTCTAAAGCAGTGGCATGAAAATTTTGACAATGTCATGATGACAATTGGCTTTAAGATCAATGAATGTGACAAATGTGTATATGTCAAAGACACAGAAGATGGATATGTCATTATATGTTTGTATGTAGATGACATGCTTATTATTGAAAGCAATGATCAGATAATTAAATCTATTAAAAATATGTTAAACTCGAGGTTTGACATGAAAGACATGGGACTAGCTGATGTTCTATTGGGAATTAAAATCACAAGAACATCAGACGAGCTTATTTTAAGCCAGTCACATTATGTTGACAATATTCTTGGAAATTTTAATAAAGATAATTCTGGAATTGCCAGAACTCCAATAGATATAACTTTACATTTATCCAAGAATAAAGGGAGAGTATTTCTCAAGTAGAATACTCTAGAATCATAGGCAGTCTAATGTACTTAATGAGTTGTACAAGACCAGACATAGCCTATGCAGTGAGTAAACTAAGTAGATACACGAGTAATCCTGGAAGCGAGCATTGGCAAGCAATTATAAGAGTACTGAAGTACTTGCGTTTTACTCGTAACTACGGGCTGCACTATACAAGATACCCGGCTGTACTTGAAGGATACAGTGATGCGAACTGGATATCGAGTGATAATTCAAAATCTACTAGTAGCTATGTGTTTACACTAGGTGGTGCAGCAGTTTCTTGAAAATTCTCGAAACAAACAGTGATCGCTAAATCCACGATGGAATCTGAATTTATCGCATTAGACAAATGTGGGGAAGAGGCTGAATGGTTACGCCACTTTCTTGAGGATATTCCAAGGTGGACGAAGCCTGTGCCTCCAATATGCATACATTCAGATAGTCAATCTGCAATTTGTAGAGCACAGAGCAATATGTATAATGGTCAATCTAGATATATTCGTCGTAGACATAATACCATTAGACAACTACTCTCTACTAGGGTTATCTCTGTGGACTATGTAAAGTCAAAATATAACATTGCGGATCTGCTAACCAAAGGGTTAAACAGAGAGTTAGTTGATAAATCATCGAGGGAAATGGGACTAAAGTCCATGAAAGAATAAGTCGATACAATGGAAACCCAACCTAGCTAATTGGAGATCCCAAGATCTAGGTTCCAAGGGACAACTAAATTGTAAAGACCAAGTTGGATCACTGTGGAGATTTTCCTCATGTCCATTCCCATGATGAAACAGTGATGCCCGTAAGGTAACAAGTTAAGCTAGGCTTTTAATGATTCCTATGCGTCGGATATCCGAGCAGAGTAATGCGGGTTACTCTTAGGTAAGAAATCACCTATGTAAGAGGGAAGAAGGGTCGCTTCCAAGGGAATAATATAGGGCAATATTCCTGTTAAACTCTTGAAGAACCAGGCGTATGTTCCTGGCTAAAACGAACATAACAGTGAGAACTGAAAATGCGTTAGAAAAATTTCTGTGTGAGATATGTCATCGTTTACACAAATGACAGAACAGTTTAAAGACATCGCGTCTACTGTTTAGTTAGTAAAGTAACATATTTTCATAAAGGGAAGGTTCAAAGGGTAACACCTACCTATCCTATGCAGGAATCAATCGTTGAATTCTATCACCAAGTCTGTCGTATCAGTCTGTCGTGTCAGTCTGTCCTGTCTGTGGTCGTCAATTTTCATTCATGTGGGGATTGTTAGAAAATGAGTGTTTTACACACCATTTACGAACCGATTTTTTAGCAATTTTTTGAGTAAGATCCTGAATGAATTATTAAGAGATCTTGATTGATTTGTGTTCTCTTTCGTGAGTAGATCAAAATCATATATTGGTTTGCTAAAAACGGTCAAGGGGTGAATGAGAAATTGTCTCTCGAAGTGAGTAGTTTTCATTCTTGAAATGGGTTAGGGGAACATAGTCCCACATTGAAAAAATCAAAGGAAATAGAAGAGGATATATAGCAACCTCCTTCTAAGCATTGTAAGATAGCTAGAAGAGAGGCTCTCTCTCGTGCGTGTCGGGGGGGTGCAAATTTTGGACCGGATTACATGCGACTTGTATGCACCCGAACGACCTATGGACACGAATGCCGGACCGACTTGACCCCACCCCGTGCAGAGCGACTTTTTGCTACAGTTTTGATTTTTCTTTTTGTAATGGCTGAAATGAATGCAAAAACAGGTTCTATCTGCCGTTTCAGTGCTGTATTGAATGTTTTGTCTGCCGTTACACTGAAGACATTCAAAGGCAGTGATTGATGTCTGCCGTTACAATGTCGGCATTCAATTGGTTGTCTGCCGTTACAGTGTCGGCATTCAATTGGTTGTCTGCCGTTACAATGAAGGCATTAAAAGCCTTGTCGGCCGTTACGATTTTAACCCAGGCTCTATAAATAGAGGCCTCCCCTCTCATTTCTTCCCAGCACAACAGAAACACTTCTTTCTTCCTCCTTTGAGTCCTGTCCGTTTCTTCCCTCGTGCTAGTTTTGGTAAGTCGGTGATAGGTTTCAGACGCTGCTGCTCAGTTCGGGAGTGCTACGTGGTGCCTACGTGATCACTCCGGTCATTGCATCCTGGGAAACAGACGCCTTCGTTCATTCCAGCATCCGGAAGAGGCGAAATCTATTTTAAGGACACTGTGTGATACACAGGCCTCGACTTCTCAACTTGTAATCTTGAATTGTTCTTGTGAGTTGTTTATTTAATTTTTCCTTTTCTTTTCTTTCGGTTTTCTTTCTCTTCTATTCTCTTCTCAGTTTTATGTGCCTCTCAATCTTTTTATTGTAAAAGATATTTTGTAACAGGGTTTGTAGGGATTTGATGGTTGACGAGGTCAGAGTCGTTCCGAGAAGATGGCTGGACAGGAGCCGTTCGGAAGTGGGATATAGAGAAGATGATTGTCTTCTCTATTTATAAGAGGTTAGAGTTTATAAAATTAATTTCGCTATGATACCATGTTAGATTCTAAGGTATTTCGGAAAATATTGCATTAAAATACATTGAGGCATTTAGCCAAGCATTTATATGAGTACAAAGAAAAAGAATAAATGTTCTAGCTAGTGTGGGACTCAAACAAGGAGTAAATAATGATACTCGTTGTTAAGGTTAACAGAGATTTGGAAAATGTTATTGGATTCATAATTATAATTTAGTACAATGTCTCCTATATATAGAAAGGAACAAAATACTAAATTAATAATAATCCGATATGGGAATAAATATATATCATAATATCTAATATCTAACACCTTCTCTTAAACTCATGGTGGGTCGAACAGTGTGAGTTTGCCCACCAAGTGTCGAAATCATTGAATAGTGTGAGATTTAGAGAAGAAGTTTGTTGTCTGTTCTGAAGAGTTAACAGAAGAAGTGAAATGGTCCATTCTTCAAAACGGCTCACAAACATAGTGGTAGTCAATCTCAATGTGCTTCGTTCACTCATGAAAGACCGGGTTGCTTGCAATGTGCAATGCACTCTGGCTGTCACAATGAAGAGGAGTAGCTCCTGTAGAGTGACATACATATCTGACAACATCCAACGAACATGCACAATCTCTAGTAGTAGCTATCATCACTCTGTACTCAGCTTCTGTGGAAGAACATACAACAACTCTCTGTTTCTTTCTTCACCATGAGATCAGCGAATCACCAAGAAGTAGACAAAAACTTATGGTAGCCCATCTGATAGTAGGATCACCTGCCTAATCTGAGTCAGGATATGTACTAAGCTCCAGTTTTGATGTAGAAGGCATGAATAATGAGCACTGATAGTGCCTCACAAATATCTGAGGATCCGAAGAAAAGCATTGTAGTGAACTGATGTAGGAGTGGAAACAAACTGACTGCATGAGCAATATCGGGTCCGGTCATACATAAGTTGGAAAACTATCCAAAAATCTGTCTGTATCTAGTAGTATC
Organism: Hemerocallis citrina; assembly: GCA_017893485.1. Taxonomy (NCBI): domain Eukaryota; kingdom Viridiplantae; phylum Streptophyta; class Magnoliopsida; order Asparagales; family Asphodelaceae; genus Hemerocallis; species Hemerocallis citrina. Next base: position 167,649,691 of record CM030360.1, on the reverse strand, counting down.
GGGAAGGAACTCAACATCAGTGGGATTAAGCTTCACGTGAAGCTCTAAGGGATTTCAGCCGATTGACTATCAAAGAGACATGAAAGACCATGTGGTAGAGATAATGTCTTATATGTATTTATGTTGAGAAATTGGTATCCCCCGAGATCCATGGACAATCTCTAGACCCAGAAAGTAGCGTATTCTGTCATGGTCTTTCATATGGAACTGCAGGTGAAGGTATTTCTGGGTGGATGCAATGCTCGCGGAGTCATCTCCAGTAATAATCATATCATCAACATATAATAGTATAAGTACCATCCTCTGCGGTGATGACCACATAAACATATAGTGGATCGGAGAACTCTGACTGAAATCGACCTGTGTGATGACACGACAAAAATACTCAAACCAGGCTCAAGGGACCTGTTTCAGACCATATATAACATGGCGCAAACAAAAAACATAACGAGGAGGTGTGGTAAGGCCATGAGGGGGATGTATGTAAACAACCTCAGATAAGGTACCATGAAAAAAGACATTCTTCACGTCCATCTAGTATAACATCCATTGACAGATGTCGGTAACGACAAGGAGAGTGCGAACTGTAGTCATCTGTGCAACTGGAGCAAAGGTTTCATCATAATCAATGTCATGCTCCTGAGTAAATCATCAAGCAACTAGACGAGCCTCGTGCCGCTCACTGGAGCCATCTGGTCGATATTCGACTTTGAAGATCCACTTGCAGATAACAGACAAGATGCCTACTGGCAGTGGAACAACATTCCAAGTGCCAGACTGATCAAATACATTGAACTCCTTTGCAATAGCTTCTCACCACTCGGGATATTGAATTGCTTTCTTATAGGTTCTGGGCTCATGTGTGGAGTGTATGGCAGCGAGATATGTATGAAACTGTGGTGAGTAAGAAGCTAAGGTGGCAAAGCCAACTGGTCAGAATGACCAGTGGCATCAGGTGTATAACGTGCCGGTAGGATGCCCAAAGTGAAACATGTAGAGTGACAAACCGGTGGTGGATTAGCAGGGTTCGAGGATGAAATTGGTGGTGTGGATGCATGCAGGTGGTGTGGGTGCATGATGCTGTGGTGATGCAGATGATGACTCTGTAGGAGGAACAATAGGTGTAATGTATGTATGAGATGAGAAAGGAGCCAAATGAGTAGGATCGAAGGGAATGCATGAAGATGTGTCTGGGGAGGTAGGCCCAACAAATTGGGTATCAAGAATGCTAGTATCCTTAGGAGAGGTCGAGTAGTAAGTAGAGTTTTTCACAAAGAAAGCATGTCGAAAAATACTGACATGACCCGCCGATGGATCAAAACAACGATATCCTTTCTGCTCAGAACTGATACCTAGGTAAACGCAATTTCCAGTGCGAGTAGTGAGCTTCGTGCGCTCAGTGGGAGGGAGAATGAAATCACATGTGCACCCAAAAAAGTGGTGCATACTGTAGTCCGGTGGAGCGTGATGAAGAGTCGTATATAGTGTCGTACCAAATAGGGTAGACGCGGGAGTGATGTTAATGAAGCTAACATAAGTCGTAACAGCATCAGCCTAGAAAGAACGATAAACAGAAGAGTAAAAGAGCACGAGTCGTCTCAAGAATGTGACAATACTTGCGTTCAGCTACACCATTCTACTCATGTATGTGAGGATATGATTGATGAAAAATGTGTTGTGAGACTTGAGCACCGTCTGAGCGAAAAGACTTGATGTCCACGCTGAATTGAGTGTGAATCATGGTCATAAATAACTGGTAAATATTAGGAATCTCATACCATTGGCGCATAAGAAAAACCCATGTATATCAAATGAAGTCATGGATGAATGCAATATGATAGCGATAGCCTTTCCACGAATGTACAAGAGAGGGTCCCCACATATCAAAATGAACAAGTTAAAAATGATGGGTGGTTTGAGAAGTGTTTTTGTTACTAAAAGGGGTGCTATGTGTTTGGCCAAATAAAAACCCTAATAATCAAAAAAAAGTGTAACGAAAAGGTGACCAAGGGCACCACTACGGGCTAAAGTCTTGAGACGAGACTCACTAACATGACCTAAGCGTTCGTGCCACAGATCAACATCAGAGGATACAACACTAGCAAAATTGGGATGAGATTTATGTGCATGTAGAAAATCTAGATGATATAGACAACCATGTCGACTAGCACGCCCAAACTCCGGACCAGTGTGTGACAGCGTAATAGAACAACCTAAAGAATCGAATGTAACGATAAGAATACTATCGCACAGTGCACTAAAGAAAATAAGGTTCATGGATAAATGGAGAGCATAAAGAACATAGGGTAATGTGGGAGTGTGAAAGCTAATAGATCCTGAGTATGTAGTGAGAAGTTGTGAGCTATCGGCTGTGTGAAGGGATGGAGAGCGAGAGGGAAGTGCAGTGCTGCTGGTGAGCAGTGTATAATTACCAGTAAGATGAAGTGATGCACTAGAATCTAAAATCCAAGATGATTTCATACCGGGAGTAACATAGAATGCAAAGACAGAGGGACGAGCATTAACAGACTAGACTATCCCAAGAGCTGAAGTTCCATCTGAGCAAGACGACGCTGAAGATTGGCCCAATCAGCAGGAGATGACAAAGCCGGAGTAATAGTCATGGCAGAAGATGTAAGGGAAGAGGTACTGCGAGGAGGAATGAGACTAATGTTGATGTGATATGGATTGAAATGAAGACGGAGATGTTGTTGTTATTAGATCGGGATAAGGATCTGGATGCTACTACCGTTGTTCGTGTTGGAAGAAGAGGTGGGGCAGGGTTAGGGATGATGTTGGGAGGATGGAGGAGGCCCGAATCAGGATAACGATGGCGCTCTTGCTGCTGTCTAAATTTGTCACACCCCGCTTCCCAAAATACAGGAATACGAGTACGTAACACAGGCTCAACAAATAATGTAAACACCATCCATAAGTTGTACCAGTCTAACTCAACAATATGAATAACAATCACAACCACGTAGGAGAATATAGTCACATAAACAAAGAACAACTCAAATAATAAATGAATTAATCCAAAAGATAATATCCAACATCTGGGATAAAACAAACTCCAGGTCATAAAAGCCCAAAACAAAAGTACAATGTCAATAACAATGTTCAAAGAGAAAAATAGCATAATGATAGTTCAGTCAGTCTATTCTTGAGCTCCATTCTCTAAAACCATTGCTCACCAATTCCTTCTGGTATCATCCCTCCGGTACTTATAAACTCGTGATCTAAAAATAAAGAAAATAATATACTTAGAGCAAGTCACGGACAACAAGTAGTGGGAAACAGAGAACAATAAAAAGCATGGTATATCAAGAATGAAGGACTGGATCAAAGTCAAGAACAAAGACAATGATTGACAATAATGTCAAGGGTCTATGTGTAATCAAGCAATAATCAATAATTTCAATTCAAGTTCAATATCGATGACAGTATACGGGATCAAGCATGAGATGTCAGATGAGAGTTATTATTCATTTTGATTAACTTATCTAATGCACGTAGTACTGTGTCCCATTCCACATGTTCGATACATACAATCAATATCTTTTAGACTCTAGTAGTGAATTCTATAGGTTCATATACTCGGGTCTTGCAATATCAATGACCAATGAACGATGACCGATAACCGATGACCAATACACGATACAATTGGGATACTGTAGTCGGTAATCCATAATAGTTCGAGGACCAATAATTAATAACATGTCCAATATTAATGACCAATACAGGAAACGCAGGCCCCCTTCCGAGTACACTATTGTATATTGCCCACTACTAGGTCTTTCCCTTATTACCCTGGCTTGTTGGTATTTTATTTTTTCCTATGTGAGCATACAAGAAGATGTCAAGGTCATGTAATGCAGGGTGTGACTAATTCTACTCATTACATGCAAGGTAAGAAATATTTATACTAAATCAATACAATTCATACAATCGAGACAGCAGGACAAACAGAGATTCCCGTTGCTACAGAAAAGCAAATTTGGATCTGTCAGAAGTTCTAGAAACTAGACTCTCTGCCGGTTCCAGTGCTTATACATACGACATATAAAAATCAGAGAAACTAGGTTCAAATTCCAATTCTTTACAAATTTCATGTTCATGCAGCAGGTTATAGATTGTATTCACATATATGTATCGGGTCAGAAAACTTATCAATTAAATTCACAAAAATTCACGGTGATCCCTAAGCATGTCCAGTCTTAGCCAAATTAATTTCACATTTTAATTTTACTATTAACATGTTCTTTTTATTAATAAATTAGGGTGATACACATAATTGAGAATCTGGAAATCCAGACCTAGCAGTACTAAAAGACGTATATCTAAAAGATTATATATCGGAATTCAATTTCGTCGAATGTTCTGGAAAATAGACACATGGAGCTACAATTCATGTTTATAAACTTTATTCAAATTATTGCAGCAAGAAGTTCGAAAGTTCAATGCAAAAAGAAGTAGACAGCGGGCCAAACAAAATAATTTAACATGAATAGACAATAATTTCATCACGCAAGTATGAAATTTCATGATAATTAATTTAAAAAGTTCTATTTGGTAATTAACATGCAATTTCAAGATTAACGATGCAATTTACAATCAAGGCAATTTATTCACGAAAATCAAATTCAATCGGGAAGATTCAATTCATCAATCAATTTTATAACATGATTCGATTGTATTTATAATTTACATGCATATGCAATGTGTAAAAAGGTCTAGGATTCGAGTCAAAGATAATGACACGAAGTCAAGAATATCTTGAGTTAGCTCGTGTAAACCCTCAATATACTCAACTGAAGACAAATAGTATAGAGATACGATAAACAATTAGGATCTACTTGCAGATATCAAAAGAAATTTTGAACAAGAATAATAAAACTAGTACAAGAGAGACTTGTCATTTAGACGGTTAATCCGAATATAATAGAATAACGAGATTAGGATCCCGACGGCGACACGTGCAACCAGGGCTGGCCCGGAGATCCGGGTTGCCCTAGCCGAACTCATGTTTTGTTGCCCTTTAAAGAAAAAAAGTTTAATACTAACAACAAAAAGTAAAAGTAAAAACAAATAAAATAAATTTACTCAAAGTCATGGAAAACACCAAATGTACACTAAGCCATGGAAAGCCATTTATGCAAAAATATTTCCTGATTTAAAATAAAAATCAATCTAGGAAGAGAAATTGATTTAAAATAAAAATAAATCTAGTATGTGGGTAGGGCTGCGTGCAACTCACATACAATGCACACACTCACAAAGCACGTGCACACTAAGTGCAAAGAAACATAGCGACAAGATGCACAACAGCAACAACGATCCAATCCCAAACAGAAAATAGCAAGGGGACAAGAACACCAAACAGCGATTCCCCCACAGAACAGTAGGCAGTAGCAATCAGCGATCCAAAACAGCAAAAGTGGCCAACAGCAAACAACAAGCAACCTTAGCAATGGCGGGAGACAGCAACGGCGGAGGCAATCGACGGCTGTAAGGTGGTCACCAGCTACGGTGCAGGTTGGCGATGATCGACGAGGGGGGTCGACTGCAGGATGCAGGCTGTGGTCGCTGTGCTGGGCGAAAATAGGAGATGGCATCGGTGGTCGAGGTTGCGGCAATCAGGGCCGGCCCAGGCCTGATGCAAGTGAAACATTTTCATCAGGCCCCCCAAAAAAAAAAATTGTATATGTGGGGGCCCCCATTTTCAAAAAAAAATGGAAATGTGTATATATGGGGTATATGTGAAAAAAAAATCTAATACATGAGGGGCCCCATTTTCAGAAGAAAAAAAAATTGGAAATGTGTATATATTGGGTATATGTGAAAAAAATTCTAATACATGAATCGATAATTTTTTTTTTGGGTATATGTGGGGCCCCTTTTTGAGAGTTTGCTTCAGGCCCCTAAAATCCTAGGGCCGACCCTGGCGGCAATGGAGGGAGGAAGGCAATGGGTCACAGTGGCAAGGCGAGGGCGATGGCGATGGCGTCAATGGTGGAGCGTGGTTGACTGGCTTGCGGTGGCGTACAGGGATGAAGACAGGAGCAGGTGGCGATAAGGGGAATGAGTTTCGGTGGCGATGAAATAGGGGGGAAGGTGTTCGGGTGGTTGGAGACGAGGGCGATGGAGGATTTCAGGCGACGGGGGTAAGGAAGAAGGTGGTCGGGGTACAGTGGTGGCAATGAGACGATGGTGGGTCGAGGAGGTGTAGGTGGCTCGACGGGGATGGCACAATGGGTTGCGACGGGTGGAGGATGAAGGCGATGAAGGATATGAGTTCGGCAATGGCGTGGGCGGTTGCAGGGTGCAGGGACGACGAGGATGGGTGATGAAGGCGAGGGAACAGGGTGATGGGAATGGGTTCGAAAAAGAGGCAGAGGAGGGAGGAGGAGGATGATGGGGTTTAGGAGGTAGGCGGCTAGATGATGGTTGAGTAATTAGGATGATTAAGAGAAGTAGTTAGGTGGGATGGTGGGTTCTGGGTAGCGGGTTGCAGGTTATAGGGTATGGGGTTTTAGAAAAATAAATAAATAAATAAATCAATTAGTATGCATTAAATTAATACTCAAATACTACTAAATACAATAGAATGTATGGGTTCACAAAATAAATAAAAATGGATTTGATTTGGCTAAAATATAACAATATATTAGTACATATTAATTAATTAAATCAAACTAGTAATTTACACGTGTGATGCACGTTTTAATAATTTTAAAAAATAAAAATAAAAACTCTGACGTAGGGAGGATTTGAGCTGGAAACCTCCTTTATATTAGTTATGTACGTGCGTTGCACATGTTGGTAGAATGACAAAATGACAAATGACACTAAGCCCTTTTCCCATTATAATATTAGAGATAGTATACATAAAATCCATACTTCAATAGTAATAAATATTAAGATCAATAGGCCTTCACAAATTAATAAACATTCAAAGAAATAATAACAATACTAATAATAATAACAAAAGATAGATTAAATAAACAACCAAGAATAATAATAACAACAATAACAACAATAGTAGTAATAATAATAATAATAAGATTACATAATAAAATAATATTTGGTTTTAACAAATTTATTAAAATAATCCAAATAGTAATAATTCATTTGATTTGGGCTCAAATATAAATATTCGATCAATTAGGAATAGAAAATAAAGTTAAATACACCATTATTCGAAATAAATATAATTTTCGATTAGAAAAGATTTTAATAGAAGATCCAAAATGAATTTAAAACAAAATAAATTTATAATTAATCGAAATACAGAAAAATATTCAGGAAATATGTATTTGCGGGAACGGGGGTTACAGAATTTGGATAGGGATCGGGATGTAAGCGAGAGTGAAGAGAAAGATGCAGCAGCGGGAAAATCGGTGGAGACAGAAAGATATTTGTGAAACTGGGGTTCCATTGGAGAATAACTAGTACGTGCAAAAAAAAATTGGTTTTTTTGAATTTTTTTTTTACCATCTTTTTTTCCCCTGATTTTTTGACGATGATGACAACGAACGACAGCAATGATCGGTGGTGGCAGCAACAGAGTGAGAGTAGGGAGAGGTAGGAGTAGGGTTAGGGTAGGGGTAGGGTTAGGAAGAGGGTTAGTGGTATGGATTTTTTGCGGGTTTGGATTTTTTTGGGTTTGGTTTTTTGATGTGGGTTTTTTTTTGTTTTTTTGTTTTTGTTTTTTTAAATGGGTTTCAGGTTTGGGGTAAAAGGAGAAAAAAGGGTTTCGGGTTTTAGTTCGTGTAGGTTTTATAAGTGGAAGACTTTAGGGGAAAGAACAATGGGCGGCTAGGGTCTGGAAAAACGACAACAAAGGGTGGTCAGGATTTGAGGGAGACATTGGCGACGAGGTGACTGAATTTTGGATGGGTTTCGGGTGTATGCTTGTAGAGGATGAGGGATGGGTTTCAAGTAATTAGGTTTCGGGAAGTTGGGTTGTTACCAAAATCGGGAGACTGGTGTATGTTGTTGCCGATGAGTTTGGTTGGTGGTGAAGGAAGTCGACCTGACTTCGGGGACGGTGATGAGCGAATGGGTTGATGATGAAGGGGATATTGTGTAATATCCCGGACGGATATTACATTGTACAAAGATATTTTATTATTATTTTCGAAATTAAATAATTTTTATACGGATTATGCGAAGATTTTCGGTACATATATATACATACACATGTGTATTGTATCAAATTAGTACATTTTGCAAATTGTGTGGTATGTATTTTTGGATAAAATAGTTCTCTTTTGTCATGACAAACCTAATTAGATAATTAGGTTTTAATGAAGGGATTAAATCGAGGATTAAAAGTGCATAAGAGTTTAAGAGAGTTCTCTTCTAGAAGATCTCTCTCCTCCACCTCACCACGTTTCACCATACCTCCACCTCACCTAGGTATGGCCTTCCCTTTTTTTAGGGAGGGGGATTTTTGCAAAATTGCCTTGGTGATTTAGTATTCTTCACCTTCTCTCCATCCTACAAATACCCCATCCCTTCACTCTTGTCTCATTTTTACAAAGACAAAAAAAGAAAGAAAGGAAAAGAAAGAGAGAACAAAACACTAATAGGAGAGTTTTTAATTGTAGGTTTTTAAGAGTTCTTAAGAGCTAAGAGGAAGGAGAAGGTTTGCATAGGCTAGTCCTTCCAATAAGAAACTAAGGTGGGGGTTTCTCCAAGTTTATGTGTGTGTTGTTTCTTTTGTTTTGTGTTGTTCTTGTTCTTTTTGGGTGTTGTTGTGTTGTTGTTTTTTTTGTTTTGGAATGTTGTTATGTTAGCAACTTGAGCTAACATTTGTATGGATAAAAGAAAGAACCTCATGAATGAAAGTAAAGGGTAGAACTAATTAATGGAGAACATAAAGATTGACTGTTTGATGGTTGTAATTGTTGTTCTTGTTGTTATTATTTTGGACTAATGAACCTAAGCATATGGAGGATTGTGTATATACCCATTTTGGGTTGTAGGACTTGACATTGGACTCATACACATATGCATATGAATATTGTATACATACCCATTTTGGGATGTAGAACTCAACCAAGAATCTTTGGCATAAGCATATGTTTTGCACATAGAACTATTACATACGCCTTGGGGTTGTAGAACTCTTGATTATTAAAAATGAGTCTTTTATTTGCTTCTTGCTCTCTAATTTATTAAATAACAAATTTGTGCTAGCTCCTAGTTATAAAAAGATAGACTTGTAGTATGTAGAAATGGTAGCTCATAAAGTTAAAATGTTGTTTCATGTTAGATGTTGTAGGAAGCCCATATTTATAATATCTACCATGTTGTAGGAAGAACATGTGTATGTTGTATTCATGCTCAAATGTTGTAGGTAACCTAAGTTTATGTTTGTCTACCATGTTGTAGGAAATCTAAGTTTATGTTGTCTACAATGTTGTAGGAAGTCCATGTTTATGTTGTATCCATGCTTAACTTGTTGTAAGAATTATAGTAATAACCCATGTTTATGTTGTATCCATGCTAGATTGTGTAGGTTTGTATAGTAAAGAAACTCCTCATGCTAGATTGTAGTAGGTTGATGCGTGTGATATATACCATGCTTACATTGATTGATATACCATGCTTAGATTGTTGTAGATTAATATTGAAGTTGAATACCATGCTTAGGAATATTGTAGATTCATGCTAAGTACATATACCCAAGCTAATATTGTTGTAGGATTAATGTTTAATTACCTACCATGCTTAGATTGTTATAGGAAAGTACAATCCATGCTTAGATTGTTGTAGGAAAATTATATACCATGTTAGATTATTGTAGGATTGATACTCATGCTTCCTACTATGCCTAATTTGTTCTAAGATAAGGTAGAAAAGAAACTCATACCTACGTTGTATACCATGCTTAAGTAGTTGTAGGAAAAGATACATGCTTAAGCCTAGTAATCATTCATGCTAAGATGTAGTGAGTTCAAGCTTATGTTGTATGCATGTTGTAGGGATTGTAGTAGAGAACTCATGTTTATCTATGCTTAAAATGTATACCAGGCTTAGGTTGATACGTAAGTATTATACCATGTTTAGAATGTTGTAGATTCATGCTAAGTGTATATATCCATGCTAAGATCGTTGTAGGATCAATGTTTAAATTACCTACCATGCTTAGATCATTATAGATTAATAAGGAAGTTGAATACCATACTTAGAAATGTTGTAGATTCATGCTAAGTATATATCCATGCTAAGATTGTTGTAGGATTAATGTTTAAATTACTTACCATGCTTAGATTGTTGTAGATTAATGTTGAAGTTTAATACCATGCTTAGGAATGTGTAGGATTGATGTTTAAATTACCTACCATGCCTAAGATTGTTGTAGGAATGCTTAAGTAGTATGTCATGCTTAAGTAGCTATTCATGCTTTAAACTTATAGTAGCTTTCTACTTAAGTTATATCCATGCTTGAGTTGTAGTGACCATCCATGCTTAAGTAGTGAAGATCCATGCTTAGAGTGGGTAGTCGATATACATGCTTAAAGTAGTATACGTTCATGCTTAAGTGTGAGTAAAGTCCATACTTAAAATAGTAGTAACCATTCTTGTATAAAGTAATGGTAGATATCCATGTTGTAGTTGTAGTCTTTTGCAAAGAAACTATCATGTTGTGGTTGTAGCGTTAGTGAAGAACCAATCATGTTGTAGTTGCAATATTGAGTTGTGAGGTCATTCTAGCTAATCCCCTAGAAGGAACCCATGTTTGAGATTGCATAATTGTTGTAGATTCAGAGAACCATTCATGCTTGAATAGTATATTGTAGCTTTCCAGCTAAAAGAAACCATGCTTGAATTGTATATGGTAGTATTGTAGTGAAGGATTAGGAATAACCCATGAACCCATACACCTAGCTTCTAGGTGCTTCTAGTTCAAACTTGAGAGAGAACCCAAAAACCTAGTTGCATGTGATTCTAGTTCAATTTGGGAAAAGAAACCTTGGATTTTTGTTGTATGAGGTTCTACTTAAGAATGGACCGTATCATGTGAACATTCTCCGCCTTCATGGAAAATAAGGGTTGGGGAAGGTCACTAATAATTGTTAGCTTGATAAAGGTTGTTATGTCGCTTTTGGGCTTCTCATTGGTAGAACGCCTAATTTAGAATGTTAGTAGATTCTTCGGTTGCTTCTAATTATAGAAGAACAAACTTTGCTAGCAAGCGCGTGTTGTTGCTTCTAGGTTGATTCTAGTGTGGTCGTTGTTTGTAGTTGTCTCATACGTGGCTCACCTGGACCGTATGTAACGGTTGGTCTCATACGTAGCTTATTTGGCTCGTATGTAGGTATTGTAGGCTATGGATGGATCCGATGAGATCTTGTGAAGTCTAGGTTAAGACAGGTTAATTGTTGCACTCTCTAGAAGAGGGACACGTACGGTGCTTTTTCATGCCAAGTTGGAAGCACAGTGCCGTGTCTCGCTTGTTTGGTTAGAAGAAGGACACGTGCAGTGCTTTTTCATGCCGAGTTGGAAGCACAGTTCCGTGTCTCGCTTGTTTGGTTAGAAGAGGGACACATTCGGTGCTTTTTCATGTCTAGTTACAAGCACAGTGGCATGTTTCGCTTGTTTGGTTAGGGTTAGTGACATCGTTAGGGTAGTAACAGTTACTTAACCATTTTTATCTATAAATTGCCAAAAGGTGAGAGTTGGTGTTAGGGGTGATACCCTATAACCCAATCTCTCCTATAGGTTGACACTAGGTGGTGTTATTGGGATGTATTCCCCTGTCAAAGGGATATGGGCGGTATTTTTTCATGACAAGTTGGGAGCACGGGTTTCGTATCTTGATTGTTAATTCCTGAATATGCCATGATAAGAACGAGAGGGTTTTCAAGTGAAATAAACCCTACGATTTCGTCAGGTTCAATGCCTTCTCATGACCAGTTGAGGGTACGGAAGAAGGTTGAAAAGTATCTTGTAGTTCATGTTGGCTTTTGAGTGGGGTCCGGTGCAACTGGGCAATATTGTCAAATAAGGACACCACTATTGACTGCAGTAATGGAACTTGGCCGTACCTGCAACTTTGCCAGTCATGTAGTATTATGTCAGGAACAGGATGGGTATCAAAGTAAAATATATGGCGCGGGTTCAAATATCTATATATGAAGAAACGGCTTGAGATGGGGCGTATGTAGTATGGGCTGCATACTGTTCCGGAGACTCTCTTACATTAGAATAGGAGCATCCTAGCCTTAGTTGATATTGCATTAGATTCTAGTCATAACACTCACGAACACTTAAACTACACTGACACATTTGCCATGGTTGTATGTTTGTTTTGGGAGATTTGCTGCTAATTTTCAGTCTTAAAGCGTCAGTGAATACTGACGTCCCCACTTCAATAGGTACTGGATCTCAGAAATACAGGTGCGAGGTTCAGGAGGAATCAAGGCAAGGAAAGCGAGGAGTCGATGTCATTTAAGTTCGGCTATAATATTTATGTTGATTATCTAATTGTTGAAAAGTACCCAAGTGGGAATTACCAAGTGTTGTTCTTTATTCATTGTACTCTGATGTAAATTGTTGAAAGTTGTAATACTTGATAAAGGTATTATTGTAACACTATTGTAATGTATTACAGTTGTATAACATTCAGACTTGTAATACATTTTGTGTTGAATAAAAAAAAGTTTTAAATTTTCCTATTTTTCTGTGTATTGTGACTAATTGAATAAAAGATTCTGGCTTATGTCACGGTTTCCCAGTATATGGAAATCGGGGCGTTACAGAGTGGTATCAGAGCCGACTTCAATTTACAGTCCACCACAGTAGGAAAATTAAACTTGGATGCATTTTAGGTGTCAGGTGTTAGCTAGTTCTAGGCGATTATAATTCATATTGTTGTTTCTATCAACTTATGTCGTATAAATTTTCTATATCTTGGTTAATACCCATGTTTATTGTCTTCTACCAGATGTCTCACGGAACCAGGAGTGGTAGGAACAACTAGAGTGAGGGCGAGGGTAGTGGAGGAAATGGCATAGGGCTGGATATGGGGACGGAATTCGCTCGTATGTACCAGGCACTTGGAGACCTAGCCGAGGTGAGCAGAAACAATGTGCAGCAACAGGGAGTGCCCGGAGGTAATCGGGGAGCAGCAACTACCGACCCCATTAAGATGGTCGAATCGTTCCGAAGAATGAGGCCACCTATTTTCGAAAGAAAGGCAGACCCGACTGTGGCTGACGATTGGATTCGTCAAGTAGAGACCGTGTTCGAGGTGATGCTAACACCAAATGAAAGCAAGGTCAGGTTGGCAAGCATTCTGCTGGAAAAAGATGTCGGGGTATGGTGGCAGTCGGTGAAGAGGGGCATGGGTGAAGGACCCATTACCTGGGAAGGCTTCTTGGAGGAGTTCAGGACGCACTACTTTTCATTAGATGTGCAGGAGGACAAGGCTATGGAGTTCTTCAACCTGAAGCAAGGAAGCTTGACACTTCGTGAGTACGAGACCAAGTTCACGCAACTGTCCCGGTATGCTCCAGAAATGGTAGAAGATGAGGTCAAGAAGGCCAAGAGATTCGAGCAAGGGCTCAGACCTGCACTCAGAACGAGGATGGTAACTCTTTCCAAAGGTTCGAGAAATTGGTCCGTCGTGCGGCAACGACAGAGCTTGACATGAACCGAGGACCAAATCTGCAAGAGAACACTGGGAAGTGGAATGAGGGAAAGAGATAGTAACCCCTGTTATTCCAAAAATATATTTTTGTGTATTTTCTGTATTTTAAAAATTTTCGCAAATTATTTTTCCAGTTTTCAAATCCTTTTGTCAAAATGTATTATTGGATTTTCCATTTAAAATCTATTTATTGATCCATAATTTTAGCTGTAACTAATTTTCTATGATTTTTTTGTATTTAATACAGTTCTTATTATTTCTATTATTACCTTTATTATTTTTATCATTTTATTATTATTAATATTGTTACTATCCGTATTATTTTTGCTAGTGCGGTTATTTGCATAATTATTTTTATTGTTAAAATTAGATTATTTCATGAATTATATTTATTAATTATTGTATTAATTTTGTTATTGGATTATTTCATTTTATATTATTTTTCTTGCATTTTTGACGTCCGTGTGCTGTTTGTGCGCCGATCGTCCGTTTTTCGCCATTTTGAGATCTTTTTCTCATTTTCTTGGTCCCGTTCATATTTAATAATTATTTTTGGGTCATGATGGATTTTTAGAAGTATTTTGGTCAATTTGAGATTTTTGGCCCTTAAGGAGATTTTTTAGGAGCCATAGGATTTCATTGTATTTTATATCCCCATTTAAAATCTACCCAATATCCATTACCCAATTGTATATCTATTAAATCCTATTGATATCCACTACCCATTAACCCACATTTGATCCCCTATATATACCCCTAATATCTAATTAACACAAACCCTAATCTCTTTTCCTTCTCTCCCTTGTATTGCCGGCTACCCCTTCCCCAAGCATCCTGGCCTGCACCTCTCCTACCCCAGGCCGACACCCCCTCACAGTCCCCAAGCCATTGCCGATCTAAAAATCCATCCATCCATCGATTTATACAACTCCTATCACACGAAACCTCGTCTCTCTTCCCTTCCTTGTGGCCGAACCCCATCAAAACAGCACCCCACCTCTTCAAAACAGCCCCCTCAACCCTCCTTGCTGATTTGGAGTAGTGGGTATCGTCTGTTTGAGTTCGTGCATCAAGAAGACGATCATAGGCAAGTTTCGGCTCGTGGGTTCGCTTGAAATCGCGCGTGGAAGGACTTTTTCTCGTGGGTTTTCATTGCTAGGCTTCGTAGCGTCGCGTTCATCGTCAAAGAGGCAAATAACTTTTACTTAACTTCTTTAGGTAGATACAAGTCGAAAGTTCACACATAGTGTAGTTTGAGACTAGAGACGGCCAAAGATTAGATTTTTACTTGTGGATTTCGTCTCTATTGTTCGAAACAGGCCATAGATGACTTAGGACATGGAGTTTGATAGGGTTATGCATTAGGATTCACCCAACCGCGATTTTGATCGCGTATGTGACATATTGTATACCATGTATTTGTTTGATTACCCATATGAGAATTATTAGGTTTTGGCATGTTAGAAACCTTCCATTATGATATTTAGATAATGGGTAGGCTGCGTTTCGAATTTGGATGAGTTTGGTTAAATTTTGTAGAAGTTATGATGATTCTAAGATGATGTGGTAAATCTGGAATTTCGGGCTATGCTGTGTTGTTTGCTGTTTTCACCTATATTAGAGTCTGAATCTCAACATGGTCATTTCTGAGTAAATCGTAGAGAATTAAATTTATTTTCTAACCCCACTACGTTTGGAGTTTTTATGAATTAGTTATGATAATTTTAGTGACTGTATATCGGTAGTTTCCAGATTCAGTTCGGGGTAGATTTTATTATCTATTTATTTTCAAGATCCAAGTTATACATCATATCATGCCACAATAGTTTGTCCAGTGTTTCACCATGATGTTAGGAAGTTCTCAGAATTATGTGGTATTTTAAAGGTGAGTTTTGAGCGATGTCTTATACCCTTTTCTATAATGCACTTTTGCTGTAAACTGCGTGTTGCTCTACGTTGAATGCCGTGTTCACCCTATTTTTATTTACTGTATGGAAATATTATGTGAGATATGGAAGTTGGAGAATTTTGTCTACATTCACCCCGTTTTGGCGGAAGTGGATTTCTATGTGCTGTTTGCGAGATATGTTTGATTTCGTACAGCTGTGTTGAGAAATTCCAGATCCCTCAAAACCATGTTTTGTGTTACTTTTCATTTTTGATAACATATCTATACTTCTTGGAAAATTATGAAAATTAATATTTAGAGTCTAAATATATAGGGGATTACCCCAAATTTTTCGTGGATTTAATTGATGAGTTTACCTACTGTTTTCATGTAGTTTAAGTTATTCCCCTGTTTTCTGGCTGTACTTGAAATCTGTGTTGAAATATGTTTTAAGTCGAGATGTTGTGAATTAGTATAGGACTTTATTATATTCGTTAGAAGCGTGTAGATGTCTAGATTCTAGATCCTTCGACGGATCATGATTTGCATGCCTGTAGCTCTTTGAATCACTGATTTAGTGCTGACTAGTCTTGCTGTCTTGATTATGAACCTTGTATATTTTGCTCGTACATGTGGACCTATATTACCCATGCACGCTGATTTGATAACCTGAATATATACCTGATCCCACCATGCTTATTTGACACTAGTTTACACGTATACATGCATGTTGGACATTAATAACCAAAAGTAATCAAGCCGAGTTTAAGGGAAGATCGAGTAGTGGATAATATGGAAACGTGTACTTGGAAGGGAACTAGTGTTCCATACTGATACTGTTACTGTTACTGTTTACTGACCCTGTCTACATTGCTTCTTCTGTAAGAAGGTGTAGAGTAGAAGAGAACATCTTGGTTCTGACTGTTACTGTTACTGCTTCTGTTACTGATACCCGAGTACACTGCCCCATCATGGTCCGCTATGAAAATCTTACTAAGCGAAACTGTTTGTTGTAGCAACCATGTGATATAATTTGGGGCGCATGAAGTGCTACCTAATTAGTAATACACGCAAGACTGTAAGAACATAAAACTAATACTTAGAACTGAATACTGCTAGACTGAGACTGTTATACTGGGACTGTTACACTGATACACTGAATATACTGCTAGTGATACTGATATACTGTTATCCTGATTCACTGAGATACTGAGACACTGATACTAGAGACTGTTAGATACTTTATGATACTGCCATAGACATAAAACAACTGTACTGTTAGAATACCATGCTAGGTCTGAGTCTGCTAGAAATTAAATATGTTAGTTATTCCATATGCTTGTATCCTATTCTATTTGTGACCCGGACTTGCCATTGACGGGTGCTTGTGTTTTTACTTTTCTCTTTCCTGCATTCGTTGAATTGCAGATTTTGGAGAACAGGTTCCTAAAGGTATTGGCAAGATGAGGGGCTAGAGGCTGAAATTTTACTATTATTATTATTTCTGTTTCATGCTAGAACATTATTTTGTATTCGTGAGACTCGAGTTATTTATGTATTTCGAGACTTGAGTATTATTTGTACTTGGGCGATGTGACCCAAGATATTTGTTTTCCAGACTCTGTTTTATTTGAGAACATGATAATTGATTTCAAGTAATTTCTGTTGGTAAATTTGATTCGATGTGCATGTTGGTTCCACTTTTGCTTCCGACTTTGTTAAACTCTGTGATGTGTTGCAAAGATTTCTTGAAACAGCTTAAGGATGATTATACTCATTCGCTGGGCTTTTGTTACGTGCTCGTATTTCGTATTTTTGGGAAGTGGGGCATGACAGGGTTTTTAGTGGTATCAGAGCATCAGGTTTGGCTAATGTATTAAGCAACTAATATATTAGACAAGCTTGGCTCGAACTGGGATCTGCACAACACTTCACCAACCATGCATGCATAAATGAAACATTTATACCAACTCAGATTCTGGATACTAGTCTTGTTCCCTCCATTTTGATCCCTTCTTATTCAACTCCTTGATTTCTTGATTCTAACGTCTTTTTCAGTCATCCTCTTTGATTGATTTCTTTTTGGGTATGAATTCATTCTTTTCGTACCCATATCCCTCTGATTTTGGTGCCATCCATTCTTTTGCTATTTTCTGCTTGGTTCGTCCGTCGGCATCACTGGATGCTATTGGCAGAGTCTTTCCGATCAGAGTGGCGCAACGGAGGCATGGTGGGCCCATAACCAACAGGTCCCAGGATCATATTGTTGCTTCTCCTTTCTTGCATTGTTTTGGTCTCCCCTATCTCTTGCATTTGTTCTCATCCGTTGACTTATTGTTTGATTCAATTCTTCTCTGTCTTTTTTCCCAGTTTGCTTTTGCCATGTCCTATGTGCCGCCTGAGCAGATTTCAAGGACGAAATTTTGTTGTAAGGTGGGTAGGATTGTAACCCCTGTTTTTCCAAAAATATATTTTTGTGTATTTTCTGTATTTTAATAATTTTCGCAAATTATTTTTCCAGTTTTCAAATCCTTTTGTCAAAATGTATTATTGGATTTTCTATTTAAAATCTATTTATTGATCCATAATTTTAGCTGTAACTAATTTTCTATGATTTTTTGTATTTAATACAGTTCTTATTATTTTTATTATTACCTTTATTATTTTTATCATTTTATTATTATTAATATTGTTACTATCCGTATTATTTTTGTTAGTGCGGTTATTTGCATAATTATTTTTATTGTTAAAATTAGATTATTTCATGAATTATATTTATTAATTATTGTATTAATTTTCGTATTGGATTATTTTCATTTTATATTATTTTTCTTGCATTTTAGACCTCTGTGTGCTGTTTGTGCGCCGATCGTCTGTTTTTCGCCATTTTGAGATCTTTTTTTCATTTTCTTGGTCCCGTTCATATTTAATAATTATTTTTGGGTCATGATGGATTTTTAGAAGTATTTTGGTCAATTTGAGATTTTTGGCCCTTAAGGAGATTTTTTAGGAGCCATAGGATTTCATTGTATTTTGTATCCCCATTTGAAATCTACCCAATATCCATTATCCAATTGTATACCTATTAAATCCTATTGATATCCACTACCCATTAACCCACATTTGATCCCCTATATATACCCCTAATATCTAATTAACACAAACCCTAATCTACCCCTTCCCCAAGCATCCCGGCCTGCACCTCTCCTACCCCAGGCCGACACCCCCTCACAGCCCCCAAGCCATTGCCGATCTAAAAATCCATCCATCCATCGATTTATACAACTCCTATCACACGAAACCTCGTCTCTCTTCCCTTCCTTGTGGCCGAACCCCATCAAAACAGCACCCCACCTCTTCAAAACAGCCCCCTCAACCCTCCTTGCTGATTTGGAGTAGTGGGTATCGTCCGTTTGAGTTCGTGCATCAAGGAGACGATCGTAGGCAAGTTTCGGCTCGTGGGTTCGCTTGAAATCGCGCGTGGAATGACTTTTTCTCATGGGTTTTCATTTCTAGGCTTCGTAGCATCGCGTTCATCGTCAAAGAGGCAAATAACTTGTACTTAACTTCTTTAGGTAGATACAAGTCGAAAGTTCACACATAGTGTAGTTTGAGACTAGAGACGGCCAAAGATTAGATTTTTACTTGTGGGTTTCGTCTCTATTGTTCAAAACAGGCCATAGATGACTTAGGATATGGAGTTTGATAAGGTTATGCCTTAGGATTCACCCAACCGCGATTTTGATCGTGTATGTGACATATTGTATACCATGTGTTTGTTTGATTATCCATATAAGAATTATTAGGTTTTGGTATTTTAGAAACCTTCCATTATGATATTTAGATAATGGGTAGGCTGCGTTTCGAATTTGGATGAGTTTGGTTAAATTTTGTAGAAGTTATGACGATTCTAAGATGATGTGGTAAATCTGGAATTTCGGGCTATGCTGTGTTGTTTGCTGTTCTCACCTATATAAGAGTCCGAATCTCAACATGGACATTTTTGAGTAAATCGTAGAGAATTGAATCTATTTTCTAACCCCACTGGTTTCACTACGTTTGGAGTTCGTAGGAATTAGTTATGATAATTTTAGTGACTGTATATCGGTAGTTTCCAGATTCAGTTCGGGATAGATTTTATTATCTATTTTCAAGATCCAAGTTATACATCATATCATGCCACAATAGTTTGTCCAGTGTTTCACCATGATGTTAGGAAGTTCCCAGAATTATGTGGTATTTTAAAGGTGAGTTTTGAGCGATGTCTTATACCCTTTTCTATAATGCACTTTTGCTGTAAACTGCGTGTTGCTCTACGTTGAATGCCATGTTCACCCTACTTTTAATTACTGTATGGAAATATTATGTCAGATATGAAAGTTGGAAAATTTTGTCTACTTTCACCCCGTTTTGACGGAAGTGGATTTCGATGCGCTGTTTGCGAGATATGTTTGATTTCGTACAGCTGTGTTGAGAAATTCCAGATCCCTCAAAACCATGTTTTGTGTTACTTTTCATTTTTGATAACATATCTATACTTCCTGGAAAATTATGAAAATTAATATTTTGAGTCTATATATATAGAGGATTACCCCAGATTTTTCGTGGATTTAATTGATGAGTTTACCTAATGTTTTCATGTGGTTTAAGTTATTCCCCTGTTTTCTGGCTGTGCTTGAAATCTATGTTGAAATGTTTTTTAAGTCGAGATGTTGTGAATTAGTATAGAACTTTATTATATTCGTTAGAAGCGTGTGGATGTCTAGATTCCAGATCCTTTAACGGATCATGATTTTCATGCCTGTAGCTCTTTGAATCACTGATTTAGTGCTGACTAGTCTTGCTGTTCTAATTATGAACTTTATATATTTTGCTCGTACATGTGGACCTATATTACCCATGCACGCTGATTTGATAACCTGAACATATACCCTGATCCCACCATGCTTATTTGACACTAGTTTACACGTATACATGCATGTTGGACATTAATAACCAAAAGTAATCAAGCCGGTGTTTAAGGGAAGATCGAGTAGTGGATAATATGGAAACGTGTGCTTGGAAGGGAACTAGTGTTCCATATTGATATTGTTACTGTTACTGTTTACTGACTCTGTCTACATTGCTTTTTCTGTAAGAAGGTGTAGAGTAGAAGAGAACCTCTTGGTTCTGACTGCTTCTGTTACTGATACCTGAGTACACTGCCCCATCATGGTCCCCTATGAAAATCTTACTAAGCGAAACTGTTTGTTGTAGCAACCATGTGATATAATTTGGGGCGCATGAAGTGCTACCTAATTAGTAATACACACAAGACTGTAAGAACATAAAACTAATACTGTAGAACTGAATACTGCTATACTGAGACTGTTATACTGGGACTGTTACACTGATACACTGAATATACTGCTAGTGATACTGATATACTGTTATCCTGAGTCACTGAGATACTGAGACACTGATACTAGAGACTGTTAGATACTTTATGATACTGCCATAGACATAAAACAACTGTACTGTTAGAATACCATGCTAGGTATGTTTCTGCTAGAAATTAAATATGTTAGTTATTCCATATGCTTGTATCCTATTCTATTTGTGACCCGGACTTGCCATTGACGGGTGCTTGTGTTTTTACTTTTCTCTTTCCTGCATTCGTTGAATTGCAGATTTTGGAGAACAGGTTCCTAAAGGTATTGGCAAGATGAGGGGCTAGAGGCTGAAATTTTACTATTATTATTATTTCTGTTTCATGCTAGAACATTATTTTGTATTCGTGAGACTCGAGTTATTTATGTATTTCGAGACTTGAGTATTATTTGTACTTGGGCGATATGACCCAAGATATTTGTTTTCCAGACTCTGTTTTATTTGAGAACATGATAATTGATTTCAAGTAATTTCTGTTGGTAAATTTGATTTGATGTGCATATTGGTTCCACTTTTGCTTCCGACTCTGTTAAACTCTGTGATGTGTTGCAAAGATTTCTTGAAACAGCTTAAGAATGATAATACTCTTTCGCTGGGCTTTTGTTACGTGCTCGTATTCCGTATTTTTGGGAAGCGGGGCGTGACAGAGATCTGCACCAGCATCAGGACTCGAGAACCAAAGGCGGAAGCAGAAGATTCAGAAACCAGATGGCAAATTTGGAGCTGCCAAGCCAGAAGCTGTTTTCTGTGTGGAGAGCAAGGTCATTTTATGAGCCAGTGCCTAAGGAAGGACCCTCAGATGGATACCCATGTTTGTTACAAATGTGGGAAGATTGGTCATATCCAACCGGATTTTCTCCAGTTTCAGAAGAATAGCACCAGATCAGCCCCAGAAGTAAACCACAAGGGAAAGGAGCCACTTCGCCAAGGACGAGTATTTGCACTTGTAGAAGATGATGCCAATGAAGGCGAGAAAGTCATCACCAGTGTGCAAGGAAGGGAGTGCAACTAAGTTGAAGTTGTTTTTTGAGTCTTATTTTGGACCTTATGTAATGTATGATATAACACTTTTGTAACCGAATGGATTTATATATATATATAAATGTGGAATCCATGCAACGGTTTGTTAAAAAAAAATGTTCATCTCTTGCCCTATGTCTGTGCTATTTCATATATGTTGTTTTCATTTTCCCTAACTTAACGTAGTTCTGAGGACAGAACTATTCTAAAGGGGGAGTATTGTAATATCCCGGACGGATATTACATTGTATAAATTTATTTTATTATTATTATCGAAATTAAATTATTTTTATACGGATTATGCGAAGATTTTCGGTATATATATATACATACACATGTGTATTGTACCAAATTAGTACATTGTGCAAATTGTGTGGTATGTATTTTTGGATAAAATAGTTCTCTTTTGTCATGGCAAACCTAATTATATAATTAGGTTTTGATGAAGGGATTAAACCTAGGATTAAGTGTGCATAAGAGTTTAAGAGAGTTCTCTTCTAGAAGATCTCTCTCCCTCACCTCACCATGTTTCACCATACCTCCACCTCACCTAGGTATGGCCTTCCATTTTCTTAGGGAAGGGGGTTTTTGCAAAATTACCTTGGTGATTTAGTATTCTCCACCTTCTCTCCATCCTACAAATACCCCATCCCTTCACTCTTGTCTCATTTTTACACAGACAAAAAAAGAAAGGAGGGGATTTGAAAAACCAAATGGGTTCTTTTTTTTTTAGGTCGGGATGGAACCAGACGGGAAGGAGAAGAAAAGGAGGAAGAAGGGAATGGGGGTGGGGAGTTTTATAAAAAGAATAGATAAATAAATAAATAAATAAATAAATAAATAATGAGGGAATATTACATATAAGCCCCTTAGTCTCAAATACATTTCAAATAAACCCAAAAATCTCTACTTTAAGATTATAAACAATACAAAATACATTAAAACTACCTCGTAATAATCCTTCAAAATTATAAAATAAAGTAGACAATAAATCTGATATTCCTCAATAACAATCAATTGTTATTAGGAAAATACACAATCGGCTGCAATTCTCAATTGCGCACAGATTACGATGCAAAATAGCCATATGCTATTTTTGCGGGATATTACACCTCTATGCTTCAAAGGGGTCATTTTTTTCCACAACAAGTGGTATCATAATTGTTGTTACGTCTTTCTCTCTTGGTGTGATCTATAAAATGCTAACGATCCGAGTCCGAGCTGTTGGAATTAGAATATGTTCAGCAGCAGATCACGAAATCTTGGCGATATTTCCAAGTACGGGTGTGGCTCTATCAACGAAGAGGGCAATTATTAAAATGGATTCAAGTCCCCTGGTATACAACATCAACCAAGGGTGTAGCTGCCCTGGGCCCAGGGGGTGCAGCTGTGCCCCCTGGGATTTTAAAAAAAATTCAAAAAAAATTTATTTAGTAAAAAGAAATTTAATAAGGGTTTATGTGTAAAATTTTCAGCCCATTTAGTCATTTACAGATTTACTTTACTCTTTCACTCTTTCAGACTTTGAGTCTTTCTCCCATTCCTCTTCTTCTTCTCTTCGACTATTCCTCTTCCCCCGATCAAATCCCCTCCTTTTCTCCATGGTTTTTCAATTAAATTGGGAGGATGACTAAGTGAAGGGTTCTCTACATCGTGGCGGTGTCCGTTTTTCGAAAGGATTTCGGGAAGGTAAACCCTAGGTTATTTTATTGTATAAAATTTAGTGCGGTTAATTTCTTTTGAGCAGGAGTATTATGGTAGGAAGATTAGGAGATGTTGGGAAGGGTAAATGCGAGAAATTAGCAAGTTGTTAGAGAATTTGTAAGTTGTTAATAAATTAGGGTTTTGGGTTTATAAAGGGGGAGTAAGTATATGAGAACTTGTCTCTTTTATGGTAATAGAATTTTTGTTGGGCCATTAGGTTATTTTAGGAGTGATTTTTGTTATTGCTTGGGAAATAAAAATCCCGTAGGATTTTGAATATCTCGTGCTTCGCACGCGTGTATCCCAGGCGTTCAATAAACGCTTGTGTAATATTTGGAATAGTGTTATTAGCCTTTGTGATTGGTTTGGATGATTTGAGTTTTAATTGCTTTGAAATTTGATGATAGGGTATACTAGCGGCTTTGGTGGCGCTTCGAGTCTTCGCGGGATATTTAGTGAGTATGATATCTTTTATTTTTACGCACATGGTGCATTATGAAGATTTTAAATTACGGTTTGCTGTGTATTTCCGATTTCGTATCTTAGTGTATCTTGGGTGTTTTGAGCTAAGAGGTTGTATGGACACTCTTGTATGTGTCCACCACAATAGTTTAAATCTCATAAATTATCGAGGTCGGTTGATACCTCAAAAATTTGGGGAGTGCAGCTGGCCTGAAAGGGTAGAGCGGAAGCCGATTGCTTTTGGACTGAAGTCCGAAAGGTCAACCAATTGTATATGTATGATCTTGCTATGAACTTTTGAGAGTAACTTTTGGTATGGGTTTATTTGATGATTCTCAAATTTTAGAAACTCTAGAGTTCGTTTGGTAAAGGGTAGTAAACGCTCTGCTGAAAGAGTAGCTGAATTTGTGTGCTATGTTGGAAGAGTCATAGCTTTCTAACCCATCCGGAGTTTTGTAATTCCAGTTTATAGGTTGAGAGTTATGATTTTTCAAAGATGGAACTTGTGTTATTGAGACCTCGAATGATAGAGTCTGAAAGAGGTGTTCAACTAAGAAGTTAAAGTAGACACTCCCACCTTCCCATAGGACCCAGGATCGAGAACTTCTGATGAGTTGTCTCAGGTGCACAATGTCTTTCATGTGTCTATGCTGAGAGGTTACATTCCAGATCCAAGTCATCATTTGCCCGAAGTGCCAGAGGGTTTGCAGTTAGATCTGAGTTACACTGAGCTTCCAGTTGAGATTGTTGATCGCCGAGAGAAAGTCTTGAGGAATAAGACGTTACTGATGGTCAAAGTAGTTTGGAGAAACCAGTTGGTTGAGGAGGCTACTTGGGAATCTGAGGAGAGGATGATGAAGGATCATCCTGAGCTCTTTGTTTGATTTGTATTTTCTTTCGTTCTTCTTGTGTGTTGTTTTCTCACTCTTTAATTGTAGTTCCAGGGACGGAACTATTCTAAGGAGGGAGTGTTGTAATACCCTAAACTTTCATTTCAATAAAAATATTATTTTTTCACGTGTTGTGCACGTGCAAATTTCATGTGTATGTTATTTATTTATTTTTATATAAAATTTCATTTTTAGTATGAACAATTATTTTCCTCTATTTTTCTAAAAGCCTAATTTCAATCTCTAAAACACTAATTAATTGTTTTAGCCCACTTTAATTAATTATTAATTGGTTGTCTCGGCCCACAAGTCTAAGCCCACAAATTGTGAACCCACCAATTTAATAAATCAATTAAATGGTCATACCTGTCATGTAGAGACAAATAGTGAACATTTTGATTAATTAGATTGTACAAACTTTTAAATAGGGGTAATAGATGGCACGTGCGATGCACGTAGTGTGCAATGCACACTAATTTGGGGCTGGTTTTGTGCATGGAGAATGAGAGTGTGGGTGTGTGTGCATGGGTAGTTATTTGTCTGTGGGTGGTTGCTATAACTTCTACTCCTATCCTAGCCCTCCATTCTACAACTATCCAATCAATCCTAGCCCTCCAATCTACTTCAAACACTAGTATAAATACCCCCCTTCCCTACTTGTATTCTACATTCAAGAAATTATTAAAGGAGATATATATACATATTAGTGGGTGAGTTGTGTGTTGTGTTCCCCATTGGAGGCTGGTCATCCATCACTGGCTCTCGGTTTGTGGCAAGGAGCAAGGAGAAGAAGCTCGTGCATTGCAATCTAGGAGGAGAAGGCACTCGCTCGCAATCTAGGAGGATCTAGGGGATTTTTCTTAATTAGGTTTTCTTCAAAAGGTGAGTGCTTCTCATGACTTCTAGAGTAGAATTCATGCTAGGGAATGATAATTGAATTATTATTATTAACTACTAGTTGAAATGAAATACATGCTTGTCTAATTAGAAGAAAATTGTTAATTAGCAAATGTGTGTTGATTGATTACTAGAATTATTGCCTATGAGTAAAAGTGTATGTTTCTCATTGTTATGAACATAAGAATGCATGTTAGTTATGGTTAAATTGTAATTATGAGAAATTCACTAGTAAGAAATTGAGCTATGCTTATGGATTGAAAATGCTAAATTAGAATAGTGTGTTAGTTAAATTGATTGAAATGATTGTTAATAGATGTAATGAAATTTCCTATGCTATATACATCATGTGAAAACTTGATAAATGAAAAAGAATGTTCCTTTGCGTACAAATGTATCGCGAGTAGATTAATTGGTGAAATTGGGAGTTACTCACTTATAAAGTTGACTTTTGTGGTTTCTAAAAATATCATAGTTATCAATGTGTAAGCAACACCATGGTAGTGAATTTTGTAGGAGAAATATCCTTGTTTATGACCAATTATGTATTAGTTTTCAAATGTCGAAATGGAGTTTAGAAAATGCAAACTAAGGCTAAATACATGTTTTAAAGAGCGAAAAATAACTTTGAGAATACTGGTGATTGTTAAATTAAATGTATTTTTATTCGTGACATTTTGTTTTCAAAAGAGAAGAAAAAGAACTAAAAATATTTTTGAGAAATTGAAAAACTCAGTCACATAGTCAACCGATCATGTCGAAACAGTCGACTGGTCTGAGAAAATGAAAAATATATAGTTCAAATCTTTTTCGGAACAGTCGACCGACTATTGTAACAGTCGACTGCCATGGACATTTTTATTTTGAGTTTAAAAAACATCGCAGAACAGCCGACTGGCCAGGTGTGACAGTCGACTTCTCTGATTATTTTATTCTTGAGCTTTGAAACCTCGGAGAACAGCCGACTGGTCAGAGTTATCAGTCGACTACCCTGAAGTTTCAAATAATATTTGTATTTTTGGGAGAAAATCTCCATGACCTGAGGCTTTGTATAAGTGAGACTGTTTTTACAAAAAGGAACTCATTTTAATTATTAACTTAAATTGTTTCTTCAAGAAATTCGAAAGGATTGTTTAAGAAGTTTAAAATGAGATTTTGGTAATGAGAAATTTG
Source organism: Hemerocallis citrina (assembly GCA_017893485.1). NCBI lineage: Eukaryota > Viridiplantae > Streptophyta > Magnoliopsida > Asparagales > Asphodelaceae > Hemerocallis > Hemerocallis citrina. The sequence continues at coordinate 167,622,564 of CM030360.1, read as the reverse complement.
AAAGGTGTGAATTCGTGAAACTAATTGAAGATGTGAACTGTGGAATTGGTATGGATGGAAAGAGAAATTTTGTGAGCTTATAAACTAGTGAATGTGACATGTCAGAAGAATTTCAGTTTTCAAGTATTTATGCATTGAATTATTGATTGTGATGAGTTATGAAAGATGTGAATACATGAATACTATGCCATTGAAACATGAATTGTGATTAATCATGAAAAGATCTTATGAATATGACATTGTAATTATGAGTTGAAATTGAGAATTAGGGTATAGCCAAGCCTTATACCGGCAATGAAAGAATTGTGAAATGATATTTTGAAATGAGAAGACCAAGGTTGGGTCATGTAAAATTGAATGAATAAGACCGGTATAATGGGAGTGCTACATTCTAAGAGATTGATTTTTATTCATGATTCAATTAAACTAAGGATTAGATTCATAGTGAAGATGTGATGAAAGTAAGAGAAAAACATTGAGTATGAGGGTCATTGGATTGGTGGCATGAGAGTATTCACAGGATGTCCCATGATGAGTCATGATAGGACGTGGATACTACTCCAGAGTACCGTCCCAGTGGCGACGCTCGTGGGGTGTTTGACGACTGCTGGTGGTGTCATGTCTATGGTAGGAGCTGAATTACCACAGGATGCCTGCATGATGAGTCATGAGTCAGTGCGTTGGGATTCCCTCCAGGGCGCCTAGACATGAGTTCGTAGGTCAGAAAACATCTAGGATACTTACCGTGGTTACAGTAGTAGATTAAGTCATGGCGAGGAATTGAACCCTACAAGATCAAGAACAATTAAGGGCTTGCCCTCGGACCTATGTAGTATGGGCTGCATAGACTCTGAACAAGTGCGCATTAGTGTCATATAATATAAATAATTGCATTAAGGACTAAGTGCACATTCACAACACGACATCAATAGAATAGTCACTTTAGTTCTGTTTGTGACAAGTTTGTGATTTGTTAAGAAATGAGAATCGTTATACTGTTTCCGGCATAGAGAGGATGGTCGTGTATAATATTTCGTCAGTTGAATGAACTGACGTGCCCACAGTTTTATATGCAGGGTAAAGATGCTTGACAATTGAAGTATACATGCTGCGCTGGATTGATTTAAATATTGTTTCATGTAAATTGATTTTAGTATTGCTTCCGCTGTGATAATGTACAAGTGTAAATGTAACTCTGATAAAAGAAAAGTTTTTATTTCCTTGTAAAATTGTACGAAAGAAGTGTAAAGATCCTGTGGAACTCGAATTCAGTTATATTTTGGAATTCGGGGTGTTACAGAGTGGTATGAGAGCACGCTTCTAAGTAGTGCAAATTTATAAGGAACGACACCTTAGAAGTGGACATTAGAGTGTGTGTTGAGTCTAGAGATTTAAATGTAAGTCTCTTACATTTGTGTTGCTCTATGATTTATGCTTCTTCCTTTCTATCTTTAAGATGGCGAACCACTTCGACCCAGCTGGAGATGATCATTGGCATATTATTGAGGAAGATTACTACCCCGGGAAAGCTGATTCAGATGAGGAAGATCCCAAAGTAGTGGAAGAGGAATGGCCTGAGTCCTGAGAGATCACCCCACCTCCGGATTCATCTGATGATTCTTCTGATGAGGAAGAACCAGTTCCGAGTAGTCTTGTTATGTCTATAGCCTCCCTAAACCAATCAGTAGCCTCTGCGGCATTCGAGTGCAACGTTACCAATGCCGACCTCAAGGCGTCCCTTGCCAAGAAGCCTTCTCAAAACTTCTAAGAACTCCTGCTTAGGAGTGAGAGTACATTCGAGTGGAAGAGGCTCTCAACCCCCCCACTCTCGAGGAATCATCTTCCTGGAACAAACGGAAGAATAGGAGCGAAGAAGGGTCCCAGAAACTCCAGAGGGATGACAATGGCCAACGCCGCCCAGCTCCTCATTTTGAGAAGTTCACCCCCTCACTGCTATTATATCAATAGTTCTTATGGAGGTGGACAAGGAAGGACTACTCCGCGCTTCTCCTAGAATGAATACCCTCGGCAAGAAAAGAAGCAAGGATAAGTGGTGCCGCTTTCATAGGGACCACGGCCACGACACGGATCATTGTCGGGCTCTCAAAAAGGAGATCGAAGAGCTCATACAGTGGGGACACCTGGACAGGTTCGTCCGAAAAGACGAAGCCGACCTTCCACTTCGAGGAGCCTACAAGCGAAGAGAGAGGTCGCCGAGTTCCAAGATTTAGAACCTGGGTCGTCTTCCATCTCATCCAAGGAGGTCCAATGGGGGGAGAACCCAACTCCTCCCAAGAGGCCTTCACCCTATCGTAGAAGTAGGATCTCGGTTTTCAATAAGGCCGATGCTTGTAACCCGGCCAACATCATGTAATAATGGTTCTCCCCATCGAAACGGCAATTTAGTTTATTTCAATAAAACTTAAACTTTTGTCTATTATTGCACTTGCTTCAATTCTACTCCTCCGAGTCACTTCTACGACTTGCTAAATGATAAGTTCGGAGTACATCCTGTCTTACATGGTTGCTCCCACAACTTACTAAGCTCAAAAGACGAGTTCGGAGTCCAACACTTGGTTCGATGTTGCCTTAACCGCTTGTAAACAAGCAAGTGCGGGGCAGCTCACCATTCGGAATTGCTCCTACAACTCGTCAACCCTCTTAACAACAAGTTCGGAGTTCAACACTTGGTTCGACGTTGCCTTAGCCCCTTGCAAACAAGCAAGTGCAGGGCAGCTCACCATTCGGAATTGCTCCCACAACTGTTGAACCTCTTCTCAACGATTTCGGAGCTAAAACTCTGCCTTAGAGTTGCTCCTCAAATTTGTCTCCCCAACAGCTCTCTCCTAGAGCCAAGTTCTTCGTCCTACTCACCTCCCGAGTGATCCTCTTCTACGCGAGTTTGGAGCTCAAAACTCTCCCCTAGAGTTGCTCCTCAAACTTGTCTCCCGAACGGCTCTCTCCTAGAGCCTGGAGGTGATTCTCCGTCCTACTCGCCTCCCGGGTGGTCCTCTTCTAAGCAACTTCGGAGCCCAAAACTCTCCCTTAGAGTTGCTCCTCAAACTAGTCTCCCGAATGGGCCTTGCGCGGATCCTCCTAGCTCATCTCCTTAGCACACAGGAGTGGAGCTCCTCTTCGAAGACTCCGGAGACCGAAACTCTTCTCAACCTGACAGACCTTCAATCGAACGGTCCAGATTGCGCCACGTCGCTCGGAATCCCAACCTGAGCTACCAACAGAAGCGAAGATATTGCGGGCCTATTCTGACCCTCAATACGGGTGATTCTTCAACTCACTCCTAAAGAGAAGTTGTAGATCTTCGAATGGAATCCATTCACTGCCCTGTTTGATATTACTAATCGGGTCACACGCCCCGATCGGACCTTCGTAGCACCGGAAAAGTGGATTGCAACACAGCTGTGTCGACCGAGAAAATGACAAAAACTATCGTCCCGTGATTCGCGCCATGATCGTGATCAACCGTTCAGATCTTGCCACGTACTTCGAATCTACAATCCGATCAACATTCATTCCGAGCTGCGTATTGGAAAAAAACGTCTTTCTCCTCGTGATTCGCGCCAAGATCTTGATCAGACGGCTCAGATCTCGCTGCGTCGATCAAAATCATGTTTTTTCGTGATCCACACCTTCGTGCCTTATGATTCGCGCCATGATCGTGATCAACCGTCCAGATTGAGCCACGTAGCTCAGCTACTGAGCTACCGAGCTGCAAAATGGCAAAAAAATTTACCTCAAAATTCGTGCTCAACCACCCTCAGATTTGCTGAACAAATAACCACCAAAAACAAGAAGAGGGGAGTTAGGGGTTAACAGGTCGGGTCGGAGCTCGTTCGGACCCAAACCCGAACCGAAGCTCCTCTTCTGCTTCGGAATTTCCCGCCAAAAAGTGAGAGAGAAAAAAAACCCAACACTCCAACCTCTCTCTCGCCAAACTCTCAAGCTTCGAACCCCGTCTCCAACCCGGCCTCTGCAACCGAGCTCCCCTCTACCTCGACGAGCTCAAGAAACTGAGCTCCGAACCCAAGCTTCGAGCTCGCCATGTAATACCCAGCAAAAATAACCAGGCTATTTTTGCATCGTAATCTGTGCGCAATAGAGAATTGCACGCGATCAGGTATTTTTCTAATAACAATTGATTGTTATTGAGAAATATCAGATATATTGTCTACTTTATTTAATAATTTTGAAGGATTATTACGATGTAGTTTTAATGTATTTTGTATTGTTTATAATATTAAAGTAGAGACTTTTGGGTTTATTTGAAATATATTCGAGACTTGGAGACTTATAGGTAATATTCCCCTATATTAATTATCTATTTATTTATTTATTTATTCCTTTTATAAAAAGCCCACCCCACCCCTTCTCCTTCCTTCTCCTTCTTTCTTTCTCCCATTTCCTTCTCAGCCGAAAGAAACCCCAGCCGAACCCATCAGCTCTCCCTCTCCCCGCTCAAATCCCCCTCCATTTCTCCATCGTTTTCAAATTAAATTGAGGGATATGCTAATTGAAGGGTTCTCTACATCGTGGTAGCATCGGATTTTCGAAAGAATTTCGGGAAGGTAAACCCTAGATTATATTATTGTATGAAATTTAGTATGGTTAATTTCTTTTGAGTAGGAGTATTATGGTAGGAAGATTAGGAGATGTTGGGAAGGGTAGATACGAGAAATTAGCAAGTTGTTAGAGAATTTGTAAGTTGTTAATAAATTAGGGTTTTGGGTTTGTAAAAGAGAACTGTAAGTGTATGAATTAGTTCTTGTATGGTAGTAGAAATTGTAGTTGGACTATTAGAATAATTTGGGAGTGCTTTTAGTAATTGTTTGAAAATAAGAATCTTGTCGGAATTCGAATGTTACGTGCAAAGTACATGTGTATTCCAGGCGTTCAATAAAATGCATGTGTGGTATTGGGGGTAGTATTATTATTTTCCTGTAACTGGTTTGGATGCTTGAGCCTTGATTGCTTCGAATTTCGATGATAGGATATATTAGCGACTTTGGATGCGGGGAGGCGTGGTGGCGCTTCGAGCCTTCGCGGGATATTTTGTGAGTATGATCTCTTTTATTTTATGTACATGGTGTGTTATGAAGATTTTAAATTACGATTTGTTGTGTATTTCCGATTTCGTATCTTAGTGTAGCCTGGGTGTTTTGAGCTAAGAATTTGTGTGGACACTCCTGTATGTGTCCACAACTATAGTCTAAACTTCATAATTTTTCGAGGTCGTTTGATACCTCAAAAAATTGTGGAGTGCAGCCGGTCTGAAAGGGCAAAGCTGAAGCCGATTGCTTTTGGGCTGAAGTCCAAAAGGTCATAACCAATGGTATACGTATGATCTTGCTATGGAATTTTGGGGGTAGTTTTTGGTATGAGTCTATTTGATGATTCTCAAGTTTTAGAAATTCTAGAGTTCGTTTGGTAAATGGTAGTAAACGCTCTGCTGAAAGAGTGACTGAATTTGTGTGCTATGTTGGAAGAGTCGTAGCTCATTATGTGAGACGAATCTAAAGGTGAATTTTGGGACAGAATGAAATGGTATATGTGTAGATTAAGTATCTCAAGTTTCATGAGCATTGGACTCAAGGTTGATTTATTATTGACTTTCAAAGTAGGCTATGTTCAGCCTAGTACAAGTTGACTAGTTTGTGTAGATGAGAAATTGGGGACTATAGTTAAGAATTTGGGAGATTGACCAACTAGAGAGTCGTAGTAGGGAGTCATAGCTTTCTAACCCATCTGGAATTGTGTAATTCCAGTTTATAGGTTGAGAATTATGATTTTTCAAAGATGGAACGGGTCCAGTCTTAGTTAAAGCATTATTGGCTAAGTAAATCAGTTTCTCCCTGTTTGTACACCTGATGGAACTTGTGTTTACGAGAACTCAAACGATAGTCTGAAAGAGGTGTTCAACTAGAAAGTTGAAGTAGACACTCCCACCTTTCCATAGGACCCAGAATCGAGAATTTCCGATGAGTGAGCAAACATTTATGTTATTGAAAAGGTGCAGCGAGTGCAAGAAGAATATACTATTGAGAGTATATGAGGTTTTATAGTATCAAGATGGTTGAATTCGAGGAAATGGTTAACTGGAAGGTTGTAGACTAAGGCTTTATCTTTCCAGAGTGGGTAGTATCAAGCAATTCTGTATTGTGTGTTGGAAGTTATGAACAGTGCAAGATAGCAACCTGTTGTTTAGACCAAACTTCAAGTTCAAGTTGACTCGGGGACTTGAGCTCTTAAATATTTGAGGGAGTCGCCCACTAGGGGATTGATGTGGATCTCCCTACCCTTCTAGAAGTCTGATTGTGTTGAATTCCAATGAGCGTAGTTTGGGTCACAGCTACTTCTATTTCTTGAATTATTTCATCGGACAATTGATGAGGAACCCTCTGCATACCGCAATGTGGTGATCATGAGCTATTGGGTTTTAATGAAGTTTTAGCATTTCATTTGGAACTTGGATAAGTTCCTGGGCATAATACTGATGGTTGACATGAGCGAGTTGGGATATAGCTATGGTCGGTTTGTGTTTGGTGTCTCGATGCCTAAGTCTGTCAATGGTCAAGAATTGATGGTTACGTGTGTGCTTACCTTCATTGAATTGTATGCATCCTTGGGCCGTCGTTGGACCACTCGCTGAGGGTCACAGGCTGGAATTATGTGGTCGCTGACTGTGAAGGTATTGGAAATCAGTGGATGTGATTCCTGTGATGGTTGTTTTTTGACAGACCATACAAGCTCGACATTGTTGATCGACACCGAGTGTGATTTGGGTAACAACTTGTTTTCAGTAAACTGCACTGATTAGGTTTTCTTTTATTGTTTTCGCTTGAAGATCGAATTGGTGTTAGGGGTGACTCCCTATAATCCAACTCGTTCTGAGAGTTAGCACTAGGTGGTGATACAATGGGGTTGTCTCTTCCTGTCATTAGGGATACATGCTGCGGTGCATATCTTGCATTGTTGATTCCTGAGGTACCGTGGTAAGGACGGGATGGGATCCAGGTACATGCTGGTGGACACGAACGGGTCATATGGGCTGCGGTCCTGTGAAATACGGCGCCATAGGTATGCTGCGGTATATCTTTAAGTTCGTCACGGCTGTTGAATGGGGTCCGGGCGCCGGTCACTAGTGGCAAACCAAGGCACCACTAGGTGACTGCAGAATGGTGGGACCGTTGATCTGCAACCTCATTGCCACGATCTATTTATCGGGAACATGAAGTAGACCAAATTAGAATGCATTGCATAACGATGGTTCAAATCCCTGAAACTGGAGAAACGGCTTGATATGGGGCACATGTAGTATGGGATGCATGTGTCTAGAGACTTGCTTACATTAGATTAAGTGCAACTGTTCTGTATTCTGCATTTTGTATTAGGCTTCAAGTCATGGCATACACGAACACTAGAAAATCAGGATACACATTTATTTTCCATTCATGATGAATTGTGAGTGTGATAGTTGAAGTGTATAATGAGTGCGAAAGTAATGTATTGCGAGACGTGATGATATATATTGTAAGAATGAATGAATGCGATGTTATGTGATATGAGATTGGGAAAGAATATAAGTCATGAGTCTGTAATTGCAAATGAATGGTAAATGAGGTGCAGTTTATGTGACAGTAGAGTTATTTGTGAATGTAAAGCTTTATGGAAAATAAAGCTATAGGAATATTTGCATAAGGCGTAAAGTGATGGGCCTTAAGCGACTAATTTGGAAATGATTTCCAAACTAAAGATAAGTATGTTGTGAGCGGGTATGGTTATGCATACAGGAAATGACTCGGAGAGTATTTGATGTGAATTTCCATTTATGATGTTTACATGTTCAGGTTTATCTTGGTATTCGTAAGTTCGTTTTGTTTTACTTGTAAAGTTTAATTTATTTGCTTATTAATAGATTATACTCACACCAGAAATGGCTAACCCGTTAGTGTTTGGGAGATTATGGAGTCCCTGGACTACCCTAAATCCCTTACTGTTACAGATCCTCAGCGGTGCAGAGGTGAGATGTAGATTCATGGTTCTGTGGAATGAGGCTTCATTTTACAAATTGTTGTTTAAGGTTTAATTGTGTGAATAGTGAATTTTATGATTTAAATTGTAATTTTGATGTATAAGTATGTGGATGATGATGATGAGTATAGTGTGGAGTGGCATGTTATGTTGTTGACCCGTACCCATCTTGTTGTGGAGTACCGGGCTCTATGGTATGGTTTATAAGTTATTTTCTAAAAACCTTACTACGTTTACAAAGGAATTTGTGGTTTTTAATTGATATTTGATAATCTATTATGAGTTTGGCCCTAGAACATATATATTGATTGCCTGTATGTCTCTGCTCATTTTGGTCTGGGGAGCCCGCGAAATTATTGCCTGTGATGTGAGCTACGAAATTTAGAGCAGAATTCTGTAAGCTTTTTGTGTTTCAGGGCAGAAATTTCAAGGGAAACTCTGCCCAAATTTTTTTTTAAATATAACTATCTTAGTTTATGTTTAAAGTGATATAGAAATTGAAAGAATTGAATTTGGAGTCAAAAGGGGGGACGTTACAGTTTGCCATGTTAAATTGATATTCGTAGTTATTGATGTATTAACTATGATGGCAATAAAAGTGTTTTAAATTTCCATGCTATTTACTGTGTTGAGATGCATTTGAAGGCAAAGATTCTAATTGTGTCACAGATGTCCGATGACGGGGATCCAGGGCGTTACACGCCACCTCCATTGTCGAGCTCCTCGTCAACCATCTCCTTCACGAGAACTCGTCGACGAACTCCGCGGTGCCAAGCTCTCCTCCTCGCCGAAATTGCCCAATAACGAGCTCCATCTCCATTGAGCTCCACGCTGAGCTTCACTGTCATCTTCGCCGTGCTTCCACCTTCATCGAGCTCATCCTCAAGCTTCGTCAAAACACCCCGTCGAGCTCCTCCTCCAAATACAGAGCTCCAAAGCTCACTCCATCGAGCTTCTTCACGACCCCTCCTTCGCGAACTCTCCTCGCCGAGCTCGTCACCGAGTTCAAGGCCTTCGCCGACCATCTCCTCGCCATGTCGAGCTCTCTCTCTCCGAGCTTCGCCACAGAGCTCCACTCCCTCTTCGTCGAGCTCCCGACCTCCATGACCGAACGCCGTTACTAAGCTTTGCTACCTGCTGTCGAAGCTCCTCGTCTCCAACTCGACCCCACAGTCGATCTCCCCCTCGAGCGAAGCTCCGAACCCAACTTCTCGTCAAACCCAGGCCGAGCTCTCTCTCTTCGAGCTCCGCCACAGAGCTCCACTCCCACCACTTCGTCGAACTCCGCTGCCGAGCTCCTCGACGAACCACCGCCTCACCATCACCGAGCTCCGCGACTGAGCTTCGAACCCATCTCTCGAGCTCCTCCATCTCCGAGCTCCAGAATACTCCACCTTCGAGCTCCTCTGTCGACCTCCTCGCCTCCGAGCTCCGTCAAGCTCCACTCCACCTCCAAACGTCGAGCTTCGCTCACCACTTCGTCGAACTCCGCCGCCGAGCTCCTCGACGAACCCATCGCTGCCGAGCTTGTCCCCACGTCGCCCAGCTCTGTTGCCGAGCTCCTCTCCTCTACTCCTCCATTCCTCGCTGAGCCACGCCTTCGACGAGCACTAGCAACGCTCGGAGAAAGACGAAGAAGAAGGAGGAGAGCGGAAGACGAAGGAGAAGAAAGAAGAAACAGAGCGGGAGAAGAAAGGAAGAAGAGAACAGAGCGCGAGAGGAAAAGAAAAGAAAATAATAATAATAATAATAATAATAATAACAATAATAATAATAATAAATGCCACGTGGCGATCAACGCCATCGTTGACCGCACCACGTGGCGTCACCTGGTGGGTCGGCAATGGTTGCCGAGCAAAAGGGGTTCCGAGCTGCAAATTGGGAAAAACACCCTACTTTGAGATGCGCGCTCTCTGATCGTGATCAATGTGCAGGATTGCACCACATGTCTAGGTATTAATTTATTTGTTTATTTATTTATTTATTTGAATTAATTAAAAATCGAAAAAAATCAATTAAAAAATTCTAAAAATAATTATCAGTTCAAAAAATTATTTTAAAATTCTGAAAATAATAATTATTAAATTAGAATAATTAATTAAAATTTTCGACAATTAATTATTTAATTCGAAAAATGAATAAAAATTCAAAAAAATGAGAAAATTTCAGAAAAATCTGGAAAAATCACAAAAAATCTAGAAAATTTTAAGGATATTTTTTGGCATTTTACAAGCCCAGAATAATACCGTTACACCTCGAGCAAGATCTGAACTCCCTTAAGAACACCGATAAAATCCCGTACACCATTAGAACAACAAAACTACTCCTAAAAAACTGTAGAACTCAGTCTCCAGGAGTGGGGGGCTCGTGATATAGCTAAAAATGGGATTAAATTGGGACCGTTCAAATCGGACACGAATCTTAAAGCTCAGGAGTAAAATGGTAATTTCACCTACAAACAGGTCTGAAATGTGTACTGGATCTTTCTTCAAAGCCCAACAACCCATAAACGGATCTATCTTACTGGGTACGGGTCCTAACCCATTACAAACTAGTCCAGTAGGATAAAGAAGAATTCAGATTCATAATTATCCTTAAGAGGAGGTTTTAACCACTTCTATCCATCCACACCGGGAAGTAGAGATTTGTCCTTATCTCAAAATGGATCCCTAAGGCGACTATAAAAACCCTCTCTCCCCCCACCATAAGAAGATAATCAATCTTTTTTTTTTCAGAAAAAAGCTCTTTCATAATCTTCCTGATTACTGACAAGAGCGTCGGAGGGTGCGTAGCCGGGATCCATCCCGGTGTTTTGCATTTTTTGCAGGTTCGCAGCAGCAGCAAGAAACTAGTCAACACTTTGGTGAAGGTCAACAGGTTTGCCTCGTTCACTTTCTTAAGAATCCACATATTCTATCTATTGCCCCCGTACCAGATTCAGCGGCAACAAGATATTTGCTATTTTCAATGTAACATGAGCAATAAAAAATGCATAAAAACTCTAGAAATTTACAAACTTGAAATCTAAAAAAAAAATATGAATAAATAGACAAGAGAGAGAGAGAGAGAGAGAGAGAGAGAGAGAAATAATAAACAAATGAGTTGTTTTTGGGATTTGAATTTGAGTTTTGGGGGGAGAAACTTTTGGTGGAAAAATATGTTTTGTGAGGTTAGATCTAGACCATTGATTTCAACCCTATTGAATGAGAGTCACTTGATAGCTTTCTTTGTGTTTTATTATGTATACTAGGTTTGCATGTTGATACGTGCCTACGACACGTCTTCGGAACAGTGCACCTTGTTTGATAATATAAAATAATTTTGGAGGTCCAACAAATTAATTGAAGTAGCAAACATAGAGCAAAAAACATATTATATGATTTTTTTGATTTTTTTAAAGTTTTTAAATTTTTTTAAATTTTTTAGTTTTTTAATTTTCTAAAATTTCTAAAATTTGTATTTTCTTAATTTTTTGAATAGAAGTGGGAGGGAGAGAGAGAGAGAGAGAGAGAGAAATTAAATAAATATATGAGTTGTTTTAGGTGGGAAATTTGAATTTGAGTTTTGGGAAAAAATTTTGGGGGAAAAAAAATATGTTTTGTAAGGTTAGATCTGTGCCTTTGATTTTTTGGGGGATTGAAGGAGAGCCATTTGATAGCTTTCTTTGTGTTTTATTATATATATATATATATATATATATATATATATATATATATATATAGGGGAAAAGGGTATGAGCAACTTGTTCATTTAGTAAATAAGCAATTGATGATATGACATGGAAAATATTTTGGGGGAAAAAAAATATGTTTTGTAAGGTTAGATCTGTGCCTTTGATTTTTTGGGGGATTGAAGGAGAGCCATTTGATAGCTTTCTTTGTGTTTTATTATATATATATATATATATATATATATATATAGGGGAAAAGGGTATGAGCAACTTGTTCATTTAGTAAATAAGCAATTGATGATATGACATACATGTAATTGAAAAATTCTTAAAAGGGTTAGTTGTCCAATGTATCACATGCATGACACATAATCAATTGCTAATTTACGAAATGAGCAAGTTACTCATATCCCTTTTACCCATATATATATATATATATATATATATATATATATATATATATCACTAATATATATATATTTACTATTTTAATGGGAGAGTAGCTCAATTCAAAACATTGAAATATGAACTATTTTTTTTTCTTATTTGATATATATTTATTTAATTTGATGACTTTAATTTTTTTTAGACGTGCATCGCACGTACATTATACTAGTATATATATATATAGAGAGAGAGAGAGACTGAGAGAAAGAGAGAGAGGATACATCTCAATATCACTAGGTGTCATAACACATTTGACATACTAGCTAAATAAAACCCACAAAAACCAACAGACTATCAACATCCTAGAAACCCACCATCATCACAAGAGTATCATCCATCAAAGGATAACAAAATCCATTACTCAGTCGTTCAACTTCATGTGATCCGCAATGCTCTTTCCATACAGTTTAGCAGAGAAAAATAGTTTCTGAAGATCTCCATGCTTCGCTATCTTATAATTTGCCTTATTGCCTCTCAGAATATCTGGATGGGGTCCAATTGAACAATCCTTATTCGGGCTGAAAAACGCTGGTATTGACAAGCGCTCTTTCTCTCTGTCTACTGATGATCTGTGTTCAATACTTTTATATATTCCATTGCTTATTATCTACAAGAATTTAAGAAAAAATGAAATGAAAAATAATTCAGTCAGTTCTTTGAGTTGGCTAAATAGAAGGTTTTGATATTATAATTTTGAAGATATTTATATTTTTTATTTTTTTCTGAGCATTTCCAAGGGAGTTTCTAATATTTCCAATGAAATATTTATCAGAAATTTATAAATAATGCAATCAATTCCTGTGGAAATTAGGTTTGATCATCCCAAACGAAAATTTAAGAATTAGATTTAAAAAGTCAGTTGGGACGAAATGTATTTTTATCGGAAAATGTCTTCAGCCTGAGTAGTGCTAACTAATTGATAGCACTCGAATTTTTCAGATTCAAAATGTTCTCAAAAGATAAAAGCAGTCACAAGCAATTAACCATGGTATATTTTTATGTGGATCCGTATACTTCATATTCTCCGAATTAGCATAGTTTTAAATTAGCATAGTTTTGGGCTAGGGAATGAGCAATGCCGAGAGTTTACTTGACATTCCCAAACAGTACTAACATAAGGAATGAGTTATTTCCAAGTATTTACCATATGAACCCAAATTTACAAATTTACCTCGAGACTATCACCAATGTTGATGACGAAAGCATCAGGAAGTGGGTTGATAGATATCCATCTACCATTGTTCTTGACTTGCAATCCTTGAACTTCATTTACTTGCAGTAAAATTGTTAGAAGCGTATTATCAGAGTGTGGTGAGATACCCAATACTTGGTCAGATTGGGGACATGGCGGGTAGTAATTCATCCTCACTGATTGTATCCCATTTTTAAGCATATCGCAAAAAATCTGTGAGTCAACTCCCAAGTTTTTAGCTATCCAAACCACTAAGGAATTCGCTAACATGTATACTTCCTCAGAGTACCTATCCAGTGTATCCCTGAAATTATTTATGCAATATCAATCAAATTTGAAGAGATAAATCAGTGAATGTTTTATTTGTTATCATCAGTCGTCAGGGACAAAACAAGGAATTTGTAAAATGGCGAAAACAAGGAATGTTCTAATTGTTAGTGTGGGCATATGTGCGTGCGTTTGTGCGTGACGTGTATTGTGTATGTGTGTGCGTAGGGGCCACATACTACTGAAAAAGACGCGGCGGGGGGGGGGGGGGGGGGGGGGGGGGGGGGGGGGGGGGTGGTTTGCAGTAGGTCGATCGGTCAGGTACGTTGTGGGTTTCTTTGAGTTAATTGGTTGGGTTTTGAGAAATATATTTGGGATTTTTTGGGCAGTCTTTCCAGTATGTATCATATGTCTCTAGTTGCATGACTTTCTTTTCAGGCTCATGAGATGGGGGAAAATTAAGACTACAAACTCAGGATTTTCTAGACCTCTAAGGATATTTATTGTAGCCTCCATGAGAGACAGTGCACTTCGTCTGAGAATTTCCAATGATAACAGAATTTAGTTCTAGTTAGGGCTTGAGAGATGGATATATAGTCGGAGAGAGCTTTTTTGCAAACTCTCTTGTATAAAAAAAATAGAAAATTTCTCGGTCCGCCATTGTCTGTCCCACGCCAAGAATCCGGCCACAAACCGGCTAAGGTGGAGGGTTGCGTTTTGTCGATGTTCCTATATTCCAAGTCACTAACCTAAGCCTATTTTTCTGGACTAGCTTCTTTACCCGCACACGTCCAGATTGGTGCAGGAACCCTTGCCTATTTTTCACCACACCCAGGCGCCGATGCGACGCCCCTTGCACATTTTTCGAAGCACCCAGAGGCAGGCACAACGCATTGCTTCTAGGGAATACCCTAGCATTTGCACGTATATTATTAGGCTTAATATTGATAAGATTTGACAAAATTTTATGCTGGTTGTCAATTGCCTAAAAAAGCATAGAACTAGTAGATACCATGATTAGAAGGAATATTAATATAATTTGTTTACAAGAAACAAAGTGGGTAGGGGAGAAAGCTAAAAAAATAGATGGTTTTAAATTATATTATACTGATAAAATTAGAAATAGAAATGAAATAGGAATTTTAGTAGATAAGAAACTCAAAAGAGATGTAGTAGGTGTTAATAGGAAAGGGGATTGAATAATACAAATTAAGCTTGTATTAGGGGGAAAGATAATTAATAACATTAGTGTTTATGCACCCTAAGTAGGATTAGATGCACAAGCTAAAAATAAATTTTGGGAACATATGGATGAGATAATTGAAGGAGTACCTGATGTAAAACTAACCCTAAAATAGAGAATTTCCAAGAATGTTAACGGGTTAAATTTACCAACACGTAAGTGCGGATCAAAGTTGGAAATTTTAAACAATTAATTGGTTGGATGGATTTTCAAGAACTGGATCACGTTAATAATCCCAATTAATAATTCAACTCTAAAATCAATAATTAAATCTCTAAGTGTTTTTTAGCAAGTAAAAGATACAATTTTGATTTGCACTCTAATCAAGCAAGTGGAACACTCGATCTCAATATTTGTGGATGACAGAATATCAAATAATATAATAGATAGGAACAGCAGTATAACACAAATATTTAAAAGTGGAAAGAGTATACCGAGAGTTCGAAGACCTCTGTGTAGATCTAGGGTTGAACAGCACGCAGAACACAACACTCAAAGCAACATCAATGGCAGCAAGAGGAGCAAGGGCCAAGGGATTTTCGATTGGGTGCTTTGGTGACTTGCACGAGGGACAGAGCTTGACGGGGCGACAGGAGGTAGGCGACGCGGTCGGGGGTCGCCGGAGGATTTAGAGCTCGACGGGAAGGTTGAGCAGCCACAGGGGGTCCTCGAGTCTGAAGGTCGACAGGCAAGGAGGAGCAGCGGGAAGATCAACGGGATTGGGGCTGGGCGAGGGCGTCGACTGGCTGAGTGCTCGACAGCAGGGAAAGTCGTCGGAGGTGGTCGATCGAGGATGAGGAAGTTGGGGTTGGCTGCAGATCGGGAATGGGGAAAGAAGAAAAGGGATTAGGGTTTTGTTTTGGGGGTTTGGTAAATTAGGGTTTGGGTAATTTTATTTGGGAATTTTAATTTGGGGGTAGATTTTAGAGTTAATCACCAACCCTAAAATTGGATTATGATTTATTACAAACCCTAATAATTTGGATCTCACTTGTATCACACAAAGAGAGAGAGGAAGAGTAAAAACTCAACACAATTTTTTAAAATCAAGAATAGCATACTTTCTCATTAATCTCAAGGCCTATAAATAGGCTCAAAATATATCTTGATACAAATCTCAAAATATTCTCAGAATCTCTAATACATTAAAAAAAAGATTACATATGGCTATAATTGCCAAAAACAAATATGGTACTAAATAAAATTGATGTCCTCATCATTCTCTCCGGGTGGGAGAGAGCTCGACCCAGTCGAGTCAAAGCAAGTGATCCTATCATGGTGCTCCAAAAGATCTGGATCCAGTTGCGGTTGCCCCTCACGATCACTGCAAGTGTCATCCGACTTCGACTTGTTTTTCCACATCACCAAATGCTTGTGCATACCAGCATCACTTGTGGAGATTATCTGATCATCTAAAATATTATTCAATTCTTCTGTCGGTGGGTGAATAGTATCAGGTAAAGGGGTAAATGTGAGGATCTCACCATTAGGCTGCAGGGTAGGTTCATCTATAAGAAAGTTTCTAGGATTGAATTTTGAGCCTTCATAAAGTACTAGATCCTCAATATTGAAAGTCTTATTTATGCCAAAACCTTCAGGAAGGTCAACGACATAGGTATTATCGTTGATTGCATGTAGAACCTTAAATGGGCCTGCAACATGTATGTTCAAGTTCTTAACGGGTCCAATAGGAAACCATTTCAGATGAATCTGAACCATCACCTCGTCACCAATATCAAAAGTTATAAATTTCCTTCTAGTATCTGCTATTAACTTGTAGTTAAAATTATTCTCATTAAGTTCCTTGGAAATTTCTCTATGCAAGTCATGAATGTGATATGCAAATGTGGGTACAGACTCTGTGACTCTAGGATGTTCTAATACCTGGATAAAATCTATAGGCTGCCAAGTGACTTGGGATGGGATGGTTGACTCAGGTACACTCAATGGAGGTGACTGGACAGACTGAATATAATTGAGAGACTGGTCATTCCCCTTTTTCCTCAAAATCATCACTTGAATTAGGTTCATAGGTAAACTCATTGTCAGGCTCATCAGCGATGACTGCGGTACCCTCTACTATATTAATCCTACTTGGGTTGGGACAGTTGCCAGCAACGTGATCGTATCCCTTACATTTATAGCACTTAGTGAGAGGATCAATCTTAGAATAGTCTCTTTCAGTGTTCTTACCCGTATTGTCATTTCTAAGTGGATAGGAATTTGAAGCAAGTTTGTTTGAGTAAGACTTGTTAGGGTACTGAGGAGAGGAGTGCTCAAGTCTAGAAGGGTCAGGAGGATTCATTCTGGAGGAATGATCCATCGAATCACTAGACTTGTAATGGAAACTTGCTTTAAGAAATCCATATCGAGGACAAGAGCATAAGCTGCCGCTAATGAGTCCACATTTCTATGAATTAGCTCGTTCCTCAGATCGGCTCGTAATCCAGCCCTGAACCTAGAGAGAGTTTGTTCTTCGCTCTCTTTACCTGAGACATTGCACCAAATAAGGAAGTTATCAAACTTATCAATATATTCTTGTGTGAATTTACTTCCTTGATAAAGTTGGTTCCACAAATCTAGCAATCGGGTGTGGAACGATAACAGTACATATCTCTCAGTGAGCTTCTCTTTCATGGCTTCCCAAGTGGCTATGGGTGTCAGGCCTCGGCCTCTACGGGCGTGTTCAAGATTGGTCCAGTGTTGTTGAGCTTTCCCAGTCAATTTCATTGTGGCAAATTTAACTTTCAGGATTTCGCTCATGTCAAACCACACAAAGTAGTGGTTCATCGCATGGATCCAATCAAGATAGCTTGGGGTTCCAACTGGGAGAACGTCAGCCTTAACGTTCTTCTTATATTGTTCGTCAGGGTCACGTTCTTGACGTTGATCGTCACGAACATTCCCTTGAGGGATCTGACGATTGGCATGAAGCTCAGGGACAATGGTTTGATTTAACTCCACTTTCTCAAGCCTCTGATTGATATTGACAAGAGTTGCTTGGATGGCAGCTAAGGTAGCAGAGATATCGGAGTTGTTCATTTCAGGTCGGGAAAGTCTAGGATTCCTAATTGGGTGATTTGGAAGGGATAAGAAAGACTCTTCAGGATCTGTGATGGTGCTGCGAAAGACGCATTCACCAAAAGTGGAAACTAGGGGTTGTGTCCTAATTTTTTTTTTTTTTTTTAAATGAATCTGAAATGACCTAAAATAAAAGAAAGAAAAATAAAAGACTACACAATCCTAAATGAATGCAAAATGATGCAAGAACTAGGGTTTTAAGAACCTTCGCTCTGATACCAAAATGATGTAAAACTAACCCTAAAATAGAGAATTTCCAAGAATGTTAATGGATTAAATTTACCAACACGTAGGTGCGGATCAAAGTTGGAAATTTTAAACAATTAATTGGTTGGATGGATTTTCAAGAACTGAATCACGTTAACAATCCCAATTAATAATTCAACACTAAAATCAATAATTAAATCCCTAAGTGTTTTTTAGCAAGTAAAAGATTCATTTTTGATTTGTACTCTAATCAAGCAAGTGGAACACTCAATCTCAATATTTGTGGACAAAAGAATATCAAATAATATAATAGAAAGGAACGGCAGTATAACACAAATATTTAAAAGTGGAAAGAGTATACCAAAAGTTCGAAGACCTCTGTGTAGATCTAGGGTTGAACAGCACGCAGAACACAGCACTCAAAGCAACAGCAATGGCAGCAAGAGGAGCAAGGGCCAAGGGATTTTCGATTGGGTGCTTTGGTGACTTGGACGAGGGACAGAGCTCGACAGGGCGACAGGAGGTGGGCGATGCGGTCGGGGGTCGTCGGAGGTTGGAGAGCTCGATGGGAAGGTTGAGCAGCCATAGGGGGTCCTCGGGTCTGAAGGTCGACAGGGAAGGAGGAGCAGCAGAAAGATCAACGGGATTGGGGCTGGGCGAGGGCGTCGACTGGCTGAGTGCTCGACGGCTGGGAAAGTCGTCGGAGGTGGTCGATCGAGGATGAGGAAGTTGGGGTTGGCTGCAGATCGGGAATGGGGGAAGAAGAGGGATTAGGGTTTTGTTTTGGGGGTTTGGGAAATTAGGGTTTGGGTAATTTTATTTGGGGATAGATTTTAGAGTTAATCACTAACCCTAAAATTGGATTATAATTTATTCCGAACCCTAATAATTTGGATCTCACTTGTATCACACAAAGAGAGGAAGAGCAAAAACTCAACACAATTTTTTTAAATCAAGAATAGCATACACCAAGGCACCTCATCGGAAACGTTGGAAAGAGACTAGAGCATAAGTCAATGCTAAATTATAATTGTGGAGAGAAACGTTGGAAAGCTAGAGGCTTTAAGATAAGAAGAACTAAAACAGAGTATATGGAGTGTAATTTTAGTGATATTCGGAACACAACTGAGGAAGTAGTGAAGGTTGATGGCCAAGAGATACCTAATAGAGACGGTTTCCGATATTTAGGCTCGATTATACAAAGAGATGGAGATTTGTGAAGATGTTATATATAGAATCCAAGCATGGTGGCTTAAGTGGAGAAGTGCCAGTGGTGTTTTGTGTGACAAACGTATACCTTTGAAGTTGAAGAAAATTTTTATAGGACGACTGTTAGACCAGCAATGATGTAGAGAGCAGAGTGTTGGGCAACAAAGAAACAACATGTCAAAAAAATAAGTGTAGCGGAGATGCTGATCCTAATGTTCTTGTGTAGTAAAACATGGAATGATTGAATTAGAAACGAGCATATACGAGACATGCTAAAGGTATCTCCAATCCAAGATAAGTTGAGAGAGAATCGCCTTAGGTGGTTTGGACACATCACATGTAGACCTAGTAGTGCCCCCGTGAGAAAGAGTGAATTGATAAGTATTGAGGGTAGAGTTAGGGGTAGAGGAAGACCTAAACTAACTTGGGTGGAAACGGTGAAAAAAGATATGATAGATTGTGACCTTACAGAAGATATTGTGCAAAACCGAGCAGAATGGAAAACCAGGATTCATGTAGCCGACCCCAACTAGTTGGGAAAAAGGCTTTGTTGTTGTTGTTTTTGTAGAAAATTTCTTTGATATTTCTCCCTTCATTAACTTCATTTAACCATGCTAGACCAATGTGTTTGTTGTGATCGATATTAGTCTTGATTATTTTAATTATTTCAACTTGATAGGAAGTTGTTACTTGTTTGTTTTGTTGCGGGAATACGTTTTTTTTCTCAAAGTGATAAGGTTAACACAGAGATTGGGAAATATTATTGAATTGATTATAACTGAGTACAATGTCTCCTATACATAGGAGGAAACCAAATATTAAACTGATACATAACTCGATATGAGACTAAATGTATAATACAATTCTGCTCAGTTACACCATTTTACTGATGTGTGTGGGCATGATTGCATTAAGCTACACCATTCTGCTCATGTGTGTGTGGGCATGATTGCTGAAAGAGTGTACCATGAGATTGAATGATCTATCTCATAGTAGTGGAAGTGTACTCACGAGCGCTGTTAGAGCGAAAAGTTTTGATACACACACCGAACTGAGTATGAACCATGTTCGTGAAGAACCGGTAAATGTCAGGTATCTCTAAGCGTTGACGCATAAGAAACACCCATGTGCATCTAGTAAATTCATCGATGAAATTAACATAATAGAGATAACCTTTGTGAAAAGGTGTAGGAGATGGTCCCCATATGTCAGAGTGAATAAGTTGGAATGCATAAACTTTTATTGCTAAAAGTAGGGCTAAGTGTTTTGCCAACTTACAACCCTGACAAACAAATAACAGAGTAAAATTAAAATATCCAAGAACACCACTACGGACTAAAATTTTCAAACGAGACTCAATAACATGTTCTAAGCGTCTGTGCCACAAGTCAGTATCAAAACTGATGACACCAGCAAAATTAGAAGTAGATACATGAGCGTGAAGAAAATCTAGGTGATATAAATGTCCATGTTTGCTAACTCGTCCAGTTGTGTGACCAGTCTGAGGATTCTGTATGGTACATCTCAAAGAAGTAAAAGTAACGGTAAGACCACTATCGCATAGAGCACTAATGGAAATAAGGTTCATGGATAAATGTGGTGCATAAAAGATGAAAGGCAATGTGAGAATAAGAGAGTGAAGAGATCCTAAGTGCATGTGTGGAGTAGGGAGCCATCGGCAGTGTATAGTGACGGTGAGTGAGAGGTAAGTGGAGTGCTAGTGGTGAGTGTGTAATTAATAGTAAGATGATGTGAGGCACCAGAATATAAAAGCCAGAAAGAATTCATACCAGGGGTAACAGAAAAGGCAGGGGTAGAGAAGCCAGTATTGATGAACTGACCTGAGTTCTGTAGGTCCAGCTGAGTGAGACGTCGCTGAGGAATATCATAAGGAGCAGGCAAAGGCATAGGTGGAGTAACAACCATTGCACGTGATGTATGAGAAGGAATACTGCGAGAAGGTAGACCATGTTGCTTCCTGTGGTGTTGTGCCTACACCAAGAGATGTGGGTGCAGGATGAAACACTTGTGATTAATATGACCATTCCACTGACAGTGGGTGCAAAAACGGAGACGACGATCAGGGACACTGCGATGGTCAAAAGGAGACATGGGGCCAGAGCAAGGTTTGCAGGAGGGGGAGGTACGAAGGGCAACAGCCAGAACACTGTCACTGTCGGAGGAAAAGGTAGAAGCTTGAGTTGATACAGCGTGTAGCTGAGTTTCTTCAGCCACAAGTTCAATTATAGCAGCTTCAAGATGAGGAACTGGATCTCGGTGAATCAACTGACTACATAGGGATTGGTACTCTGATCGAAGACCCATCATAAAGAACATAAACTGGTGCCGTTCACGAGTCACATAGACATCACTATCTTCTAGTTGCTGCAATTCGCTCCAGATATGGTGCATGGCTATGTAATAATCCTGAATGCTACGATCACCATGACGATCAAGAACTGACTGAACAAGTAGCTGGTACTCATGGGCTTTGCTAGTCTGAACATACTGAGTGGTCAACTGGAGCCAAAGAGCCTGAGCTGGACGAATACGAAGTAGGTCAACACGGAGAGAGCGGTCGATGGAGGAGATGATAACGGCAATGATACGACGTTCATGGTCATCCCAAGTGGCCTGGAAAGTGTGGATCAGTTTCTTGTCAGTTGCTGATGCAGGTATCAATGGGACCTTGGGGACGAGGATTGGAGCCATCAATGTGACCACATAAGGAATGTCCGAGAAGAGTAGCCTCAACAGAGGCAACCTAATCAATCCAATCTTTGGCAGAGGAAAGGGAAAAATCGGCGGAGACGGGAAGAAACTAGTAAAATTAGGGTTCTTTGGAGAAGCACATGTACCTGCAAAAAAAAAATTGTTTTTTTTTTGTTTTGGTTTTTTTGGGAGTGAAAACTGGCAGCGGTGGCGGCGATTATGACGGCAGCAACAACAAATAGTGCAGTAGAACGAGGAAGTAGGGTAAGGGTTAGGATAGGGTTAGGATAGGGTTAGGATGGTCGGGTTGGATTGTGATTTGGATTTGGATATTGGGTTTTGGGTTTGGGTTGGGTTCGGGTTTTTTTTTAAACGGGTATAGGGTGTATTTGGGTGCGGGTCGGGTGTAGAATGGAGATTAAAAAAAAATTAGGGTTAGGGTTCGGGATAGAGCAGGAGATGGAGGTGGCTAGGGTTTCGGGAGGCAACTAGGGTTTTGAAATATCGAAGTGGGGGAGTCGACCGTAGATTCTGTTGTCGATGGTGAGGATGAGGGCTTCGGGGAGGACGTTGGGTTTTTGTTGCCATTGCTGACGTTGGGTTTCTGTTACCGATGGTGAGGACAAGGGCTTCGGGGAGTCGACATTGGGTTGCTGTTGTCGATGGGTTTTTGTTTCGAAATATCAGAGGGGGGGCAATGGTGGAGGAGTCGACGATGGTGAGGTCGTCAGGTTGTTGCTGACACTAGAAATTTATTTGGGGTTGTTGTTGTTAGTGATCGCCACCGATGACAAAGACGGGAATTAGGATTTTGTGGGTTGATGGAGTTTTGTGGGTTTGAGTACTTGAGCCATCAAAGTGGTATCAGAGTACCCGGTTGGTTTGAGATGGGAGACAAGGGGAAAATCAAAAAATTCGAAGGAACAGAGCTCTCAATGTGGAAGATCCAGATGATATCATACCTATGATAGAAAAATCTAGATAATCCATTGTTTGGCAAAAATCCAGAAGGCACGAAAGTAGACGTCGTTGCATTGGCGGCTTAGAACCATTTGGATGAGAAGGTGTTTGGGCAAATTCAGTTGGCGGTGAGTACGAAAATATTATTCCATGTTGAGAAGGCACAAACTACGAAGGAGGCAATGAAGATTCTCACAAATATGTATCAGAAACCATCCACATCGAAACAGATTCTTCAATTGAAGAAGTTAGTCGACATGAAGTTGTCAGAGAGGGGTTCAATAGCAGAGTATGTGAATAATTTTTGTATGGTATACAATCAATTGGAATCGTCACGTTTGAAGTTTGTGGAGAGAGCACATGCATTTCTAGTCTTTCCGACATATATGGTCCAATAGAACAAACTATCACAAGTACTATGACTGATTCGACTACTCTGAAAGATGTTGTGAGCAGCATCATGAATGAGGAGGTAAGAATGAAGATAAATGGAGAGTATTCGTTATTTTCTGGCAACTCCACACTGCCATTTGAAAACTGTAGGAGAAGCAATAACAGAGGAAGGCCGAAAAAAAGAAATCACAGGTCAAAGTATAGAGAAGGAGGTTGCAAAGCTAAGTGTTGGAACTGGTAAGCAACAAAATTTCCTTAAAAGAATTATGTTGATTTGTTGGAATTGATAGGATACAAAGTGAATGGTTTCTACATTCACATACTTTTTTTCATTCTACCCCCATGAGGGATGCTTTTGAGAACTATATGACATGTGATTTTTCAGTTGCAGTTCGGAATGGGCAAAGATGCCCAGTTGTTGGAAAAGGCACAATTACTGTGAAAACTCATAGTTGTGGGCAACTTATCTTGCATGAAGCAAGACACATTCTAGACTTGAGAAAAAATTTGATCTTGTTTAGCAAACTGGATACAAAGGGACTTACCACAATATTTGAACATGGAGAGTGGAAGATTACTACAGGTTAATGGCAAAAGGAAAACGTGTTGGCACTTATACTCACTCAGAGGATGTGATTCAGGTGATATCATTGCTACAACATCAACCAGTAATTCTCTTTCAGTATTGGCATGTCAAGTTCGGGCATCTTGGTGAAAAATGTGTCAAGCAATTTTGTTTTAGAGATCTTTTGTCAGGGCTAAAAAAGGTTGAAATGGATTTCTGTGAGGATTGTGGAATGGACAAACGAAAGATAGTTTTCAGATGAGTAAGCGTAAGAAGCAGCTTGTGTGGGGACAGACTCAGAAATTCTCTTATGGTGGTAAGAGATACTTCATCACATTTATCGATGATGCTACCAGAAAAAGTTGAGTTTATGCAGTTCGTGAGAAGTCCGAGATGTTTGAGACATTCAAAGTTTGGAGGGTCAGAGTTGAGAATGAGACGGGTTGCAAAGTGAAAGCAGTAAAATCAGACAACGATGAAGAGTAGACGAGTAAAGATTTTAGTGATTTTTTGGCACAGGCAGATATCCACGAAATCAAGACAGTTCTTAGAACTCCACAGGAAAATAAAGTAGCAAAAAGAATGAACTGCACGATACTCGAGAAAGCGAGATGCATGAGGCTTCATATGAGTCTTCTTGTCCATCTTTGGGCAATTACAGTGGATACAGCAGTGTACTTGATCAACCGTTGCCCGTCTTTAATGGTGGCATACTGTAAGAACTATGGTCAGGTGAAACTGTTAATTATTCGCATTTAAAAGTTTATGGTTGTATTTCCTATTCACTAATTAATAGGAATACAGATAGAAACTGGATTCAAAATCCAAAAAGTGTCTTCATTGACTTTTTTAATGTTTTGTATGGAGCCGTTAGACTTTTTAACGATATAAAATGCCTTCGAATGAAATATTATTATTGTGCAATTTTTTATTTTAATGCTCAACTGATTAATGTTGAGAAATTACGAATATTGGTTTTTTTACATTATGCAATTATTGGCTTGTTTATATATTCAAATATAGCATAATTTGATATAGATATTAAAATATATTGTTATTTCCTATAAAGCATTTCCTGGGGAATCTTAAACATTCGTGACAATTATTTATTAGATTTATTTAAAATTATCGACATTTTTCATTTCTTTCTCGACAGAAGTCAATCAATTCCGGCAAAATTATATTTAAATTTAAAATATAGACATTTCATTTACCAACAGAATATTGATCAACCCTGACTAAACTTACAAAAAATTTATCAATTTTGAAATTTTTAATAATTACATTACCGAGAGATGTACTGTCAGCGATGTGTTGACAACAGAATTTGCATGAATTAACTGCAACATAAATATTATCCTTGATATGTGGTCGGGACAGCATTGCCAACAAAATGTGGTGATTCTGTAGGCAATTTGAACAATCACCGTCTCAAGAATCACCATCCAATCTTTAATGACAAAAAGTTGAGAACACCATCGGCATTGTACAACACAGACCAATTCACTGACATTTCCGACCAAAATTCCAGTTAGTATTGGGTTGTTTTCCACTAGTGATCTCTCTCCAACCTAAAATAACTTTCCAGTATCTTATAACCAATTGTTTGGCAACCTACCTAAAGGGAGCTGTTCCTTGTAGTTAAGATAAATTAGGTATGGTGAGATATAATACTTATCTAGACTCATGATCCAAATAGGTCAAAGTTATGAAAAATATTATGTGAAATAACTCTGAAAAGTGTCACTTAACATAACTTAACTGTTAGGGTTTATGTTTTGCATACTTGATTCGAGATGGGTTAAAGAAGATGAGGTGGTAAGATGAATAGAAGCGAAGATGGGGTCACAAGGTTGTTGTTTTTGGGCTGTTCGGGAGATAATAGTCGATGACCATTTAGGGCAGTTGACCGCAATTATCAAAGCTGTGCCCTGGATGCTCTCCACTCCAATGCATTCGACAACCACTTTGGGCAGCCGACCGCAAGCGACGCTAGCAGCATATTGGGATAATTCCTTTAGTGTTTGTTGAGCCCAAGTTTATTCTCCAAGTTAGATTATGTAGCTCTTTCGCATGGCTATCTCTTCGGACTTATCGGATGGTGAAGAAACAAGACAACAACCTAGGGTTTTCTAAATCTCTATAAATAATTGTGTCAGCCTCTATGAGAAATAGTACTTCATCTAAGAGATTTCAATTGTAAACAGGAGATTATCTTCTAGTGATGCTTGAAAGATAAAATGATTTTTAGTGAGAGTATTATAACATATTATGTCGTCTCTACTTAAATAATATCTCGGTTATTTCTCCCCTAAATTATGTTCGCCTAAGTGGGACAAAGTGTGTGGTTTGGTGTGATCTACGTTTGCTTAGTTGTTCATTGTGATCGATTGCTGCCTCGATCTCTACTGCACTGAATTTCCTAACATCAACTTCATTTCCAGACACATCTTTAGAAGTGTTTCCAAAGCACTAACCATTTTCAATATACGACTCTTCGTACTCATTCTACTAGAGTGTCAATCGATAACTTTTGTTCTGATTACCTGAATGTAAGGGGTTGTGTAGGCCAAAGATGCATGCTCCTTCCCATACTTGGACGAGTTCTAAGGAAAAGCATGTCTCCCCAGTCAAGTTTTTGGTCCGTCGATAAAACAAACATTTGCCCATATCCTTCAACACTGCCTGGTACAAGAGAGAATTTCTTCTTTATCTCTAATGGAAGTGCAAAGAACTCTTGGACATCAGACTTCATTCTCTCAATCAAGTGACCGGAAATGTGGTGATTTACCAACTGCAGATTAAAATGTATAGGAGTGTCAGTAATCAATAAATTACAAGTGCAATATAATAATTCTAAATAATCTACACTAATGAAGTACTCAAGACTATGAACGGAAATAATAATTAAGTTCAATTGATTGAGAGAATGAAGTAAATAATAATTTCTAGACAGAATAATCCTGAGTACATTAGTTAAATTAGTCTGAAAAAACTGATAAAGTTTAATCCTTAGTTTATTAGTTAAACCATAACAATAATTATTGGCCACAGATTCGTTATTCAATACATACACAAACATCACAGACATGCATAAGGAATTAAGGACACAAAAATGATAAACCCTAGCATGATACTGACAAAGAAATAAAAGAGAATTTCTGAATTGTTTTTGCTGCCTCATTTGACTAAGAGAATTACAATATATAGACATAAAGAATGATCAAATCCCTTAATTCTAGGGTCTAATATAGAAAGCATAAACAGACCCCTTAATCCTAGGCCTATTATAGGAAGAAATACAGTAGAAATTACAGCAAGAATATATACAACAATAATGAAAATCTTAGAGAGGTAATCAAGGGATATACAGCTATAAAAAAACTAAATAAGGAAAGGAGAATATATTGACATCCCCCCCCCCCCCCCCCCAAATTGATGCTGGTAAGTCTATCAGCATCAATTTGCTATTGAGAAACTTGTTCGTTGGCGTGTCAAAGCTTTCGTAAAGACATCAACTATTTGAAGATCACCAGTAATATGAGGAAGATTGATAACACCGCGAGTAAAGGTCTCCCTAATGTAATGCCAGTCCACCTCTATGTGCTTTGTGCGTTCATGATATACTGGATTCGCAGCTATTTGAATTGCACTAGTATTATCACCATGAAGTGGAGTACGATCAGTTGGAGGAAATCCAAGTTCGGAAAGAAAACCACGTAACCACACAATTTCAGAACATGTTGTAGACATGGCTCCATACTCAAGACTCCGTGGAAGATTTAAAGACACAATCCTGCTTCTTACACTTCCAAGGAATCAAGGCATCTCCAAGAAAAATGCATCAGCCTGTTCTAGACTTCCTAGTATCTGGGCAGGCAGCCCAGTCTGCATCACTATATGCAGTCAAATGAAGAGCATATTTTGTGGTAAAAAACAACCCACGAGTAGATGACCCAATTAAGTATTGAATAAACGAACTGCAGCAAAATGAAGATGTCGAGGTGATTGCATGAATTTGCTAACTATATGGACAGCATATGAGATATTGGGCCTTGTAATTGTTAAGGTAGATAAGACTACCAACAAGTTGACTATATAAAAAAGGATCAGGTAAAAGCTCGTCTTCATATTTTTGGTATTTTACATTCACCTCCATTGGTGTATCCACAACAGTAGCATCCTTTAAACCAGCTAGCTCAATGAGATCTTGGATATATTTATGTTGATTTAAGAACAAACCATGATCTCGAGAGTGAACTTCCAGTCCCCAAAAATATGTGAGATGCTCAAGATCTTTCGTTTTAAATGTACAATGCAACATATTTTGAAGCTTAGTGATCAGCCTATTGTCATTACCAGTGATGATAATATCAACAACATAGACTAAGAGAAAGACCATACCAGTGGTTGTCGTGTGAATGATGAATCATATTGACTTTGTGTGAAAGAGACGGTGAGAAGAGTGCTGCGAAACTTCTCAAACCAGGCTCTAGGTGCCTGCTTCAACCCATACAATGAGTGTCTTAGCTTGCAAATTTCATGAGAAGTCGTTATTGACATACTAGGGTGGAGGTTTCATGTAAATCTCTTCCCTAAGGTCCCCATTCAAGAAGACATTTTTTTACACCCATCTGATGTAAAGGCCAAGATTTAGAGGAGGCAATAGCAAAAATGGTTCTCACCATGGTCATCTTAGCAAATGGTGTGAATGTTTCTTCATAGTCGAAGCCATATTGTTGTTTATTGCCAAGAGCAACCAATCGAGCTTTATATCTATCTAAAGAGCCATCAGATTTGAGTTTCACAGTATAGACCCACTTACTACCAATGGGCTTAACATTTGGAGGACAAGAAACAATGTCCCAAGTATGGTTTGCCTCAAGTGCTTGAAGTTCTGCATCCATTGCTTGTTGCCAACATTCATGTTCCATAGCCTGTTTGTAACAAGTGGGAATGGGAAATAGAAGAAAAAGTAGTAGACACAGCAACAGGTTTTGATATGCCATACCTTTCAGGAGGTTATAAGGTCTAGAGCTTCTTCAAAGAGGAGGTGGATCATTGAATATGGGTAGAACAGGATCTGATGTCGCAGGAAGATGTGGAGGAACCTCAGTAATACCTGTAGGAGGATCAGATGCAAGAGGAGTGCATCTTTGATAAACAAAACCAGGTTTAAACCTTTGTACTGGTGTTGGTGACTCAGGAAAATGTGGTAAAGCAGATAGAGAAGGGAATTCTGAAGTCTGTTGCGTGCTAAAGAAGGGTTGATTTTAAAAAAAGTGGCATTCCTAGAAACACAAGTTCGACGGGTATGAGGATCATAGCAAAGAAATCCTTTTTGGGTTCCAGCATATCCTAAGAAAGCACACTTGACAGATTGGGCAGTAAGTTTATTTCTCTCCTGTGCAGGAAGGTGAACAAAACAACCACATCCAAAAATATGAAGATTGGAATAATTTGGTGCATGCCCAATCAAACGAAAATAGGAAGAATCATTGTTCAAACTGGGAGATGGTAATTTATTAATCAAATAAATAGCAGTAGACAGAGCTTCACACCAAAAATGAGAAGGAACACAAGACTCAATTAGAAGAGTTTGAACAACACCAAGAAGATGACGATTCTTTCTTTCAGGCACACCGTTTTGTTGTGTAGTGAAAGGACAAGAACGTTGTGATATGATCCCATGACTTTGAAGAAAAAATTGAAATTCATTTGGCATATATTCACCACCTGAACCAGATTGCAAGATTTTGATTTTGGCATAAAATTGTGTTTCAACTAAAGTAAGAAAGACTTTAAAGACAGAGAAAACCTCATTTTCATACAGAAGAAAATATACCCAAGCAAAGCAAGTGAAATCATCGATAAATGTAACAAAGTATTTGTAATGTTCATGAGAAATTATAGGGGCAATACCCCATACATCAGTATGTACGAGTTCAAAATGTTTGGTGGTGCGAGTTTTATGCAATGGAAAAAGAAGTGTTTCGCTTTTACCAAGTTTGCAAGATGCACAATCAATAATATCATTATTAGAAGAAGTCGAATTTTTATTTCCAAGTAAACCAGATTTAAGCAAGACTCGAAGTACGTGAGAATAAGGATGTCCTAAACGTCTATGCCACACCTGATTATCACATTGAACAGTATTACAAGAAACATAATTTGACTCCGAAGAGGGAGATAGAAGCAAAGGAAAGAGACGTCCCACTTTAGGTTCCTTCGCGATCATCTTCCCGGACACTTGATCCTGCACAAGACAACCACAATTTGAAAATTGAACAATACAATTGTTGTCAACTAATTGGCCGACAGATATTAGATTAGTGGACAACTTAGGAGACACAAAAAC
Organism: Hemerocallis citrina; assembly: GCA_017893485.1. Classification (NCBI taxonomy): domain Eukaryota; kingdom Viridiplantae; phylum Streptophyta; class Magnoliopsida; order Asparagales; family Asphodelaceae; genus Hemerocallis; species Hemerocallis citrina. The sequence continues at coordinate 167,592,214 of CM030360.1, read as the reverse complement.
AGTATTTAAAGAGGGCTGAAATATCACCAACAGCTGTGATAGGTAAGGAATTACCATCGGCGGCAGTATGAATATGAAGATCTCCTTTATATTTTTAAACATTATTTAAAGGTAAGGCGGTGTTGTCATGTGATTGGAAGCACCAGAATCAAAATACCAAGGCTTAGGATTAGAATTTTTGTTACCTGAAAGGCCTAAAGCAGAAAGGGGCAAAAACTATCATTTGTTGGACCATTTCAGGAGTAATAGAGGACTGACCAGGACTAGGGGCATTCGAGGAACCATCCGAGACATTATAGGCAGTTTCAGATTTCTTTAGAGGCCGAGTAGAACAATCTTTGATGATATGCCCTGTTTTCTTACAATAATTGCAGAATTTTTTAGTACAATTAGTTGCAATGTTTCCAAATCCTTTGCAACTATAGCACTGGAATCAGTCATATCTATGCCTCCTTTAAACCTCCCTTGAGCAGTGTAGGCAACAGGGTTTGGAGTAGAATTTTGAGCTTTCTGCTTCAAGACAGCCTGTGTATCGAGCTGTTGTTCTTCCCTGAGAAGCTCTCCTACACAAATATCCAATGAAGGAACTGGTTCTCTATTCATCAGGTTGGACCTGATTGCTTCAAACTCCCCCCTTAACTTCATTAAAAACTGGTCACGCTTGCTAGTCTCATGCACACTTTGGCATAGCAATTAGTCTTTCAGGAGGTACACTTGCATACACAATATCGGTGTACTCAGCCCAAAGATTTCCAAAGGAAGAATAAAACTCTTGGATTGACATACTCCCTTGACTGAGTTGACTCAACTTGAGTTCCAATTGAAACCTCCGTGCTATATTGCTTTGGTTGTAAATTTTCTTCAAGTAATCCCACATTTCTCTAGAGGTCTTCTAGGCTTGAGATTAAGAAGTATGGAGGGTTCCACACTTCCAAGGATCCAAGACATAATCTGAGCATCCTTCACCTCACATTTCACATATTTCTCCTTTTCCTTCTCTCTGTTAGGTGCAGGATCTGTCCCATCAATATGACCTCATAATTCCTTTCCCTTGACAAAGATCTGAAATTGGAATGCCCAGGCAGAATAGTTCTTGCCGTTAAATCGAACAAGAAAATGTTCAGATCGTTCTAAAGACATGATTCAACCAGAAACAAGAACTAAGAGATCAGGTCTAAGAAACCAGAATAGAAGAACACGAAAAAAAGAAATAAGAACAAAACACTAAGATCTTGGAGCTAGACAAGGAACCAAACACAAGATGAAATGATCTCCGAGGCTCTGATACCATGACAAAGAAATAAAAGAGAATTTTTGAATTGTTTTTGCTGCCTCATTTGACTAAGAGAATTACAATATATAGACATAAAGAATGATCAAATCCCTTAATTCTAGGGTCTAATATAGAAAGCATAATCATATCCCTTAATCCTAGGCCTATTATAGCAAGAAATACAGCAGAAATTACAGCAAGATTATATACAACAATAATGAAAATCTTAGAGAGGTAATCAAGGGATATATAGCTATAACAAAACTAAATAAGAAAAGGAGAATATATTGACATATACAACAAGGGGGTTGAGCTTACATTGGTTTGACGAAATGGCTGCGGAAGTAGTATCCTTTCTAGTTGTTCAATTCCTCACGATCATCCTCTCGTACAGTGGTGGATCCTACAAGATGAGGAACTCCGCACACTGTTCACACCTTCAAGACCTTGGATCCGAACTTCAAATAGTGAATGGTAGAGAGCTAAAAAGAGAAGTCTTTTATCTTTCAAAGGAAACTGGGAGCTAAGCAGTTAAAATCCGATTAATCGCTAATCAGAGGCTAAACAATTATTTTTTTAGCGATTTCCAATATTTCAATAGTTAGCGATTTAATCGGGTATAAACGGCTGATTAGTGGTTAATCGCCGATTTTAAGTCGCCGATTAACCGATTAAATTCTCTACTTTAATTTTCATGCTCGTTTGCATTATTTGGGTTCAATCCGGCTAAAACTCAAATCTAAAATCCAAACTCCTTTTGGTCCTTGCGCAAACCCAAACCCGACTTGCCACCACTCTCTTCTTCCTCGCGGAAACCCAAACCCAAACCGATTCTCTTCTTCTCCTCGGGCAAGCCCCAACCCGACCCGCCATCGCTCTCCTTGCGTCGTCGCAAACATGACTCGACCCGCATCAGTTGCACTCCTCCTCTTGCTGCTTGTGCTGCTCCTCCCCGATTGTTTTGTTTGCTTGACCCGACAAGCAAACCCGACCTGACCCACATCCAGAATCCAAACTCAGCTCAAACCAAGTACTCTCTTCTTTTCTCTATAACTATATGTTCCTATTTGATAATCTCATAATAGTTTTATGTTAGGGTTTAGGGTTGCTACATAATGACGATAAATCATTTTTAATTATATATATATATATATATATATATAGGGAAAGGATCTGTTGCACACTACTTTGGTGCTCACCGCGTGAACACTATGCCTTCGGGCGTTCATATCGAAAATCCGAACCGTTCACATTGATCTACCCATCTAAATTAGTCTAAATATGTAAAATTAAATCATTTGAAACTCATTTGCCCATCCATCATGTGACTATAAAAACAATAAATTTCAGCCATACAATTTTGTAACACTTCAATGAATGGGCAAATGAATTTCAAATGATTTGATTTTACATATTTAGACTAATTTAGATGTGTAGATCAATGTGAACGGTTCGGATTTTCGATATGAACGCCCGAAGGCATAGTGTTCACGCGGTGAGCACCAAAGTAGTGTGCAACGGATCCTTTCCCTATATATATATATATATATATATATATACATGATTTTTCCGATTTAATCCCTAATTATTTTCTGATTAACCGATTAATCACTGATTGCTCCTACACTGATTTGTTTCAAAAACTGATTTTAACTGCCTAGGCTGGGAGGAGAACGTATGGGGATCGATCTCTCTATTTGTCATGTCCCGCTTTCCAAAATACGGGAATACGAGCACGTAACTAAGGCCCAGCGAATGATGTGTACATCATCCATATGTTGTAATAGTTTAACTCAACAATATGAAACATAACCGCAACCACGCATGCAATAAAAATAATCACATAAACATAAATAATCTACGAAATGTCTCATAAATAACCAACATCTAGACGAAAATAAACTTCAGGCCAAAGCCCGGAATACAAGTACGATAGTAACAACAATGCTGAAAATGAAATAACATGAACAAAATAATTATTGAAGACTAATAATTCAGCTCCATTCTCTAGAAGATTTGTTCGCCAAGTCCTTCAGCCAATTCTCCTCGTGTACCTACAAGCTCATTATCTAGAGTTGGGGGGGAGGGGGAGGGGGGGGAGGGGGATGTCCGTTAGAGTAAGTTACGGACATCAAGTAGTAAAAAGTAAAGGACAAGAAAATATGGTATATCAAGGAACAATGAACTAGAACAAAATCAGAGATCAATAAACGAGGATTGATAATAAGATCAGAAGTCTATAATTAATGATGCAATGATCAATGACAACAATCAATAATCAAAGTCAATAACAATAACCATGATAAAAAAATGCAAGTGTCAATCTTAAGTCTATCGGTATTTTATTATCTTATCTAATGTACGTAATTCTATGTTTCATACCACAGATTCGGTGCATACAAATAGTGATCGTTTAGACTATGGTGGTGAACTCTACAGGTCATGTACTCGGCAACAAGAATCAATAACCAATAATCATCAATCCAGAATCCATAACAATAATTGATAGAGAACAACAGACCCTTCTCCGAGTACAGTCACTGATGACTACTAAGTCGACCCTTATTACCTCAGCTTGTTATTATTTTATTGTACACTAATATGAACATGCAATGGTACAGAGGTATCGTGGTGATGTTAAAAAAGTGTTCAGGCTATGCAATGCATGATATATAGTTCTATTCATTAAATGTAAAAATTAACACATTTATATTTAATAACACGAAAACACAAATTCTGGACAACAAACATTGTTGTACAAAAGTTGACTTTCTAGCTGCCACGGGAAAGAAAATCAGGTTCCGCCAGGGGTTCTAGAAACTAGACTCCCTGTCGGTTCCTAGGCATATTCACACGACATGTTTTAATTATAATAACTACATCAACCAATCAATTCTTTACGAGTCTGCTGTTCAGGCAGCAACTCAATATACATTATTACATGCATAATTCGACTAAAACTTATTTAAAATTCTTGCAAAAATTATAAGCTAGTTCCTGGAACTGTTTATTAACATTCTTGCAAATCTTAGGTCCTAGTTCTTAATTTAACCTACTGTTTTAATTAATTGAATATGACAACATATTAATAAAATAGAATTCTGGAGTTAAGACATTACAGTGGTAGAATTTGAATATATTGCAATTCGTAAGTGGAATTGTAAAACCGTCAAATGGTCTGGATCCCAGATACAAAGGGCTACAACTTTTATTGAATAAGTTCTAAGTGATTTTATCTGTAGCTAGGTCAAAAGTCTGGTTCTTTACTGATCTAGTGTTCTGACAGAAATCTAGAGTCAAGTTCTTGTATATATAGCTAGGCTAGAAATTCAACAATTAATCTTTTAAAAATTTCAAAGTGACTCATAATCATTTCTAGTAACAACCTAGTTAATTTCATGTCTTGATTCTACTGTTAACACATTATTTTAATTAGTAAATCATGTTGATATGCCTCTAGACAGCAATCTGAAATTTAAAACCTAACAGTACTAAAATTAGGGTAACTTGCACACTACAAATCGAAATTCAGATCCATAAGAAGTTCTGGAAACTAGATTAAGTGGGCTAAAAAATTATTTACAATGTTCTGATTTATTCTATCAGTAACTGGGTCATAAACTCACTACAAGATGGAATAAACAGCAGGCACATTTACAAAGTTCTGGTTTATTTTATCAGTAACTGGGTCATAAACTCCCTACAAGATGGAATAAACAGCAGGCGCAACAATCATGATGATCAATTCACATGTTCATATAACAAGAAATGAACTAGCATTTATACTCAATAATTAGGATGGATTCTTACTGTTAACATGACAAAATTATCATCACTACAGTATTAAATTTACGAATCTAGTTATAACATCATATACAACCGAAATGCATTCAAATCACTATTTCTTCTACATATATGTGTTTCTAGTTTATGTTCGTGTAGTGTATGCATATGGTGACTGATAACATGGATTAAAATTGAATCAAGAGTGTGGCACGAAAAGAAAGTTATTACTTGGTTTCGTTGATCATCCGTAATAGCCTTTTTGAAAGGATAACAATCAACTGAGATACGATAAATACGATAAAAAGCAACTTGCGAAAATCAAAAATATTTCTTGAATGAGAACAATAAGTCGGTTCAAGAGAACTTGCCTTATGATGATGATTACGACGAATACAACGAAAGGAAGGGGCGGCGACAACACACGGCAATAACAGCACGGAGCAACAACAAGAGAACAACAACAACACACAAGCGACGGCAGTAAGAGGATGGAGTTGTCGGGTGGTGCTGTCAGGGTCGAAGGCAGTGGCGGTGAAGCTCGAGTGTAGATGCTGTCGGTAGTCGATGGCTGTCGAGTGGTCAGGGTGACGATGAAGAGGGGCTAACGTCGATGGAGGGCAGCAATGGTGGACGCGATTGCTGTGGTGGTGAGCATCGAGGTGCAGCGGCGCTGAGGGAAGGGTGCAAGGTGGGGTGCAAGGTGGTTGCAGTGATGAAAGGAGGGTCGCGTCGGGGTGCAGCAGTGAGTGGCAGGGATGAGGCGAGGGACAGGTGTGCGACTTGGAGGTAGGAGCTGGCTGATGGTGGTGGGTTATGCTTCAAGGGGGAGGTTCAGCGATGGAGCTGGAGGCCTGGGGCTGGAGTGCAGTCGGGGACAAGGGAGAGGAGATGAGGTAATCGGAAGGTGCAAGTGGTGGCGGTTGGTGTTGGTGATGATGGCGATGATGGGTTCAAGAGTTTGATGAAGAAGAACAGGGGGAGAATGAAGGGCAGTTGTATGAAGGGGATTAGGAGTTGATGGAGATTATGCAATTGTGGGGGATTATTGGCTAAGAGAAAGTTTGGGGAGCGTGATTAGGGATATGGATGGATTTGTGGGATAGTTTATCTGATTATTAGGAGATGATGGGGGGTAGTATGTAGTTGGGGTTTGATTTGTAAATGGGCTTAGGTTAGGTTAAAGCTATGAGTATATATATATATATATATATATATATATATATATATATATATAGAGAGAGAGAGAGAGAGAGAGAGAGAGAGAGAGAGAGAGAGAGAGCAATGTCCCATTGAAAACGCTACTGTAGCGTTGAAAACGTGAAAACAACCTAGGCCGTTGTTAATAATGCATTATAACAACGGCCTAGATGATTTTCACGAGTTTTCACAATATTTGTATTTTCAATGGAGCATTGCTCATATATATGTATATAATAAAACACAAAGAAAGCTATCAAGTGGCTCTCATTCAATAGGGTTGAAAACAATGGTCCAGATTTAACTTTACAAAACATATTTTTCCGCCCAAAAGTCTCCCCCCAAACTCAAATTCAAATTCCCCCAAAACAACTCCTTTATTTATTTATTTATTTATTTATTCTATTTATCTCTTTCTCTTTCTCTCTCTTTATTTACTCAGAAATTTATATTTTCAGATTTCAGGTTTGTAAATTTTCAGATTTTTATGCATTTTTTTATTGCTCGTTACATTGAAAATAGAAAATATCTCATCAACAGTTAAATTTCATCATTTTCCATACTCAAAGTTCTAAGAAATTGGATTTTACACCCCCATTTATAATTATTTTTAAATACATACTAATGGAAACATTGACTTTTATTTACAACTAATTATTGTTTTAGTATTCAAACTTGAGCTACATAATTATTGTTTTACTGTTTACAAGACTTTCATATGATGTATCGTTCCGAAGATGTGCAGTAGGCACGTGCCCACGGGCAAATCTAGTATATATATATAATAGTCAATATTGGACTTGGATATGATGAAGTTGGGTTTTTAACAAATAATCTGATAATCAAAAGAGAACAAGTGGATTCAAAAGAATAGCAAGATTTTATTCGATAACAAGAATACAAGAGTCGAAAAAGTGAAACACAGATACAAGTAAAACTCGTACATCCGGAACAAGGGTTACACTATTATATCAATAGAATATTGCATAAATCGTCATCATACAACATATAACTAACTAAATCGAACTCTACGAGTACCTAAAACTTCAAACTCATTTATCACTGAATCATTATCAATAGACAGCATATTCTTTCTCAATGTGGAGGACCATACAATCGCCAAGAAATTCTTCTTCGATCTTGTTTCTATGTTTATTATTAATGAGGTTCATAGAATGAAATTGCTTTTTTCAATTGTTGCTCTAGAAACAGGAATAGTCAAAACTAAACAAATCAATCTATAATGCATGGGGGGGGGGAGGGGGATTTTCTAACTTCCTTGTTTGAACCAACACTAACTCAGAAATAGATCTCAAATTCTGAAATTTTGGATCACTGCGCATATCTTTCTCAAAGTATGCACACACTCTAACTCAAGAGAAAATATCAATAAAATCTTCAGTATATAACTTGAAAGATTGCATACATCTTTAGTTTTGAACTTACTGAAATTATCATGAGGATCCAAGGTTGAACAGAGTATAAGAAGTTCTGATGTTTGCTCTGAGAATCTTCGATCTAACTAACTCAACTGAAGGTCAATTAAAGCATTGAATATATCAATACGATAATGATGCTCAATTGTAATATAATCTTTTTTTTTTTCTTGGATAGAATTGATTCAATTGAAGTGTGTTGAATACATATAGATGGGTCATTGACTTATTGGGTTGGGCTTTAGTTTTGGGTTTACTTATATAAAAAAATTCAAAATTTTGGGTGGGGCTTGAGCCCCACTTAAAAGGGCACAGATCCGCCCATGCCCATCTATATATAGGGAGGCAAGGGTGAGATCTAATATGACGGTTGGACGTCTCCCATTAATTCCATCAATAAAATTAATGGTGTAGATCTCTTCACAAGAAAAGACATCTCACCATGAATCTTTGGAGATTCATCTCGATGGCCCATCCGACTAAGAATAAGTAAGCTAAACAGAATCACAACAATTTGTTTATCTGCACATCTAGTTACTCCTTTCCTTTAATATACACTTTTATAAAAAGCAACAATGCCAGATTATTCTAACTAGGTACCTTCCGACATAAACAGTTTTGACAATTAATTTTGTTGAGTGATCTTAAAATCAAAGTGCGCAATTAATTCATTACTTCATGGCAAGTAAACTATAGGTAACTCGACTATTCGTTCAAGTCAACGACAAATTAAACCCCAGCCCAGATAAGCAAGGGTTCCTGAGATTTAGCCTAATCAAAAAGATAATACACATCTATGTAGTACACCATCAATTCCAATTCCAAAACGAATTAATGAACCAACCTGGAAGAATCCCCAGTCTTGACATGCAAGATGAAGCCTTGCAGACTCCCCTTCAGAGAATTCAGGATCGAGCAATTTGCTCATATTAATGACAGGGATCGCTAATTCAACATCGCCACCGTTGTTCGTTGCCGGTTCAGACTTAATCTCCGGTCTGATGTATCTGTCTGAGATCTCGCAGGAGTCGTCCAATTCTGCAGCAAGAGACTGAACATTGGGTACTTCCAGGAAATTCATATCGTCGTGGCTGTTCGTTTCTTCATCCATTTCTTCTTCTTCTTCTCAGTTTTCAGTCTTCACTGGTAGGTGGCACTTGTAAGTGATAGATAATTAATTAGTTCTTAAATGTATGAGCTATATATATAAAAACACAGAAGATGCTAGGGTATCTAATTTAAGAAGGTAGAGGACAGAAAATTTATAATCAATTGTGCTTAACCTTCCATGTGCTGAATTTTCAATATGTGGTTGGTGAGCGGCCTTTCTCATCAACACTGACACACTCGAATTTTTGCCTTAATAGACCACTTTTAAAAAATATTTACGATAATGGGCCAGTTTCGAAACTATTAGCACTCATACACTACTTTGTGCCACGTCAGCTTTGGCTGCTATTCTCATCAGCAATCTCTTCATTTTGAAAGTCACTAATGAGAATAATGTCATATGTTTTAAAATATTTGAAATTTTTTGTTTGCTGTCGCTATTCCTATTAGCGACCAAAATATATATGAAGTCACTAATGAGATTAACGACCTTTAATAAACTGTATTCTAACACTTAGCAAAATCTAGAGAGCTTTTGCTATAACCCCCGTTTCTGTTGTATTCTTGTATTTTGCTTGTCTATAAATTATTTTTGTTCCCGATTGTACATATTTTATTCTTCGTTGCTTATATTCATGTATTTCAAGTTCCTTGTAAATTCTTTTCTTTCATTTGAAGTCATTTTCTTCTACATCTCCTATCTGATTGAACCCAAATCCGTATATAAATTCTTGTATCTCTTGAACCTCATTGCTTTCATTTAAATATTCGATTAATTTGTTGAACCCAGAAATTTCAATCCATACTATTATTTATTACTATTTAATTATTTGTTGATTTATAGTGTAAAACCCAAACTCATTTTCATTATTATTATTATTATTATTATTTAAAGCTCATAGATCAAAATTCAATCCTAAAATTCAATTTATGCCCAAGCTTATTATTATTTTATTTTGTTTTTGTAAAAGAAACCCAAGCCCATATTTTGAATCCCAATCTCTTTTATAATTATTGCTTTATTGTGAGCCCAAAACCCAAACCTGCTAACCCAATTTCCCTAATCTGCTAACTGCCCAGTCTCCAACCCCCTCCACGTTCACCTCCCCCAATATCTCCATAATCCCCTACTATACTACCTAACCACTATCCCATTTCCTCTAAATCCTAACTAAACCCCCTAATCTCTCAATTAACCTATTAATTAATTAACCTTAACTAATCACCCCTCAGTCAGCTATCTCTCTCTCTCCTCACTCTTTTTTCTTCCTCTGTTTCTCTCTCCCAAAATCGAGACCCAACACCCCTGCCCTCGCCACCTCGCCGTGCATCGCCACCTCGCGACCCTCCACCTTTCGATCTCGCAGCCCCATCGATACCACCTCTCGCTGCCACACACCTCTTCCAAGCCACCTCGATGCCCTGCTCCACAACCACCTGCACCTCAGCCCCGAGCTCCGCCTCCATCGCCAGCAACCTCCATGTCCAACTTCACCATTGTCGAACTCCACCCCGCAGTGACGCCCTCTTCACCTCGCCGACCACCTGCACCATCGCTGTCGCCCCCTCCTGTGTGCAACCCGAGCCTCGTCAGCCCCTCCAAGCCGTCAACGCCTTGCCTTCTCCACCGTAACCATCATTGCCGTTGCTCTTCCCTGGAATCCTCCGTGATGTCCCCAGCCATCCACCACCATCCCACTCAGTCCCGTCGCTACGTCCATCGATGCCAACAACCCCCGTAGTACAACTCCATCGCAAGCCACGACTGTATCACCCCAACCATCGACTCATCCCCGATGCTGCCAACTCGTTGTCGACCTCCACCATAGAGAACCACCTACCGTCGACCTTGCAGTTAGCCAGCGCTCTTAGCCACCTGACGCCGCTACAACCACCACCGTTTGCACCCCGACTGCCTTCGCCCCTTGACTGCTTGCCTCCCACAACCTGCAGCCCACACTCGAGCTCCCCTCCTTTCTGTTGCTCCTGTCTCCCGCCCACAGTGACACCGAAGCACCCCGGCAGCCCCTCCTTCCACTGCTTTGATCGCTGTCTCTTGCAGTGTTGCCGCTACCTCTCTTGGTGTTGCCATCGTCTATTGCCATCACCATTGCTCTTAGCAATGTCGCTACTTCTTTTGCGTGTGTTGCCGCTGTCTCTTGTTGTGCTCCCTGTCATGCGCTCACCTCACTAGTACTCATCGAAAAGGCAAGCATCTCTTGCACACATTTTATTGTTCTTGTGCAAGTATTTTCTTTGAAATCTGGCAAGTAGTCATTTAATTGAATATCGATTGTATTTAATTGAATTCCATTATTGATTCATTATTTTCTTGGTAGTACCATGTTATTGATTCATAGTCGTCTTATTGTGCCATTGTTATTTATTTAAAACTTGAACCGTAAATTTATCGTATTATTGAACATTCAAATATACTGCCATGTCATTTGCCCGAGTTTGTACTGAGGTTTCGACCCAGTTTCCCGACACTGAAACTTAGAACTTTGTACATAAAAATTGTAGCACACTGCGTGGTCTTCAATTCATCAGGAGATCCAGCCCAATCTGGATCACTGAAGGTAGTAAGACATCCATTTTTTTTTCTAGAACATCTTACGGATTCTCAATCCGATTTACAAATTGTAAGTTATTGACTTTTTAGTATTGTCATGTTATAATTTCCAGAACCGAGACTGTGCACGAAACCTATAAATAATTAATTGGTCGACCTAATTTCTGTAACTATAATGTATCGTGTGAATATGCGTTGGAACCGTCAGGAAGTCTACTTTCTATAATCTCTGATGGAGTTGGATTTGCATTCCCGTAGCAGCGGGAAAGTGAATTTGAGTACCAATAGGTGTTGCTAGTCCAGAACTTGCATTGTTATGCTTTTGCATATAACCCGTTATTTTCCATATTTAATGAATTGAACTACGTATATTTCATGTATTGTATAGCCTTGATATCTTTTGATATTGTATTGATATTATTATTCTCATCGATTGTACCCACTGCATAAATCTCGATACCACAGTTCTCGTTGATCGTATCGATTGCATATTCATGATTCATGTTAATAAAATAATAACAAGTCTGGGGTAATAAGGGTCAACTTGGTAGTGAAAAATCAGAGACTGTACTCAGATGAGGGGCTCGTGTTTTCCTGTATTGTTATCGTTATCTTCTATCGTATTGTGGATAAATTCTTGTTATGGATCGTGGATTGTGGATTCTCGTTATTATTATCGTTCTGAGTACATTATTTGTAGAGTTTACCAATATATTCTAAAAGATCATTGTTTGCATGTATCGAACCTGTGGTATACGACACAGTATTACGTGTATTAGATAGGTTAATAAAAGATTGACAGGCCTAAAGAACATTGACTATTGATTATTGTTTATTGATTATTGTTCATCGACTATTGATTATTGTTTATTAATTATTGTTCATCGTCTATTGATTATTGTTTATTGGTTATTGTTCATCAACTATTGATTATTGTCCATCGACTATTGGCCCCATTGACTATTTTTTATCGAACATTAATTATCGACCAATGCATTATTGATTATCGAATATTGATCCTGTTATTGACTATTGTTTATCGATGATTATTTTACTAATGATTGACTATTATTTACCGACCTATCGTACCATTGATTACTGACTTTTGATCTTGTTATCGTTTATCATTTATTGACTCTGATGTCGTTCCAATTTCTTGCTCTTGTTATATAGTCCTTTATTTCTTTCGCTGCTTGCTACTACTTGTCGTCCGAAGATTGCTCTAACGGGTACTCTCCATCTTTCTTTTGAGTTATTGTTTATACAGGTACAAATGATGAGATACTGAAGAACTTGACGTACTGCTATTGTATTGTGTATTCTAGACATTCTGTAAGTTTTTGTATCTCAGATATTGGTTATTGCATTATATTCTTATTCCTATGATTATTATAATATTGTTGAGCTTACTGGTATTGTAGAGTTTATGGATGATATGAGTTGGTATTTCGCTGGGCCTCAGTTACGTACTTGTGTATCCGTATAACGGGAAGCGGGGCATAACATTTGCTCTCTAAAAAAGTAACAATCAATTTATTTTTTGAAACTGAGGTCGCTATTCGGAATAGCGACCTTAGTTGTAGAAAGGTCGCTATTCAGAATAGAGGCCTTAGTTGTACTAAGGTCGTTATTCAGAATAGATGCATTTATTGTACTAAGGTTGCTATTCCGAATAGAGGTCTTAGTTGTGTGATTATTTTACAAATTTTACAAAGAACAAGGAGATTGAGTTTCCTACTGAGGGCACTATTGCGAATAACAACCGAAGTATACTAAGGTCGCTATTCCCAATAGCGACCTCAGTTTTTTTTAAAGAAAAATTCCTAAGAGAGCAAAAGCTCTCTAGAAATCGCTAAGTGTCTCAATACATTTATTTGAGGTCGCTAATCACATTAACGACCTCATATATACTAAGGTCGCTGGTGGGTATAGCGACAGCAAACAAAAAATCCAAATATTTTAAAACATAGGCCGCTATTTCCATTAGCGACTTTCAAAATGAAGAGGTCGCTAATGAGAATAGCGGCCACTGCTGACGTGGCACAAAGTAGCCCACGAGCGCTAATAGTTTCGAAACTAGCCCATAATCGCAAATATTTTCAAAAAGTGGCCTATTATGGCCAAAAAATCGACATACTCAAGTAGGGGGAGGAAGCACAATAAAATAACTCAGTGTCATGAAAATACTGTATTTCAATACTAAGAGCATCTCCAACCCAATACCATTTTGGTGTGGAGATTCTCTTTTGGCGCTGGAGGCGCTTCAACCAAGCACAAAATCCAACGCCATTTTGGTGTAGTTAGTGTTCTGTGAACAGAGTACACCAAATCTGGTGTGCTGCTGTTCATGAATGCCATTTCCCCCTTTTTTATTGTAACCTTTTAAGAAAAGAATATGTAGAGAATATTTCTTTTTGGTGTAAGAAATGGTGTTATGGGTTGGAGATAAAGTTATTGTATAAAAGTGACTGTTACACTGAACTAAAATGGTGTTAGGGTTGGAGATGGTCTAAAAACTCTATTAGAATATATTAGTGGTATCTATAATCTATTATTATACTTAAAGGCGGTAAGGGGCATACATTCGTAATTTTTTTCTTGAAAATTTTAGAAATTTTGCCTGAATTTGGGGCTGTTGGATTTTATATTTGATAGTCCAGATTTACTCCTAATTTGTGCATTCCGCTTGTTGTTTGCTATGTTGGTGGAGATCGTGTGTACTGCGTGAGTGAGCTAAAACCTCTGTGTTGGAAATACGTCTCAAATATTACTCTAAGATTTAGAATATTTCTTCTTTGGTTGTTTTATTTTAGATTTATATCTTTCTATATTTGAAATATTTTATACAATCTTTGGTGATTATTTTGAGATATTTGCTATATATTTATTCATGCCTTGATAGGCGATAATATATTTGACTAAGTCAGAGACTATTAACCATAACAAATACCTCAATGCCACTACTCTATAAATACATGAGAATAGATTGTATCTAAGTAAGCTCTGAAGAAAGCTAATAGAAAAAACTGAGAGCTAGCAATATTATTGTAATCAGAGCCAAAAAGAGAGACTAGGAGACATATCTTGTAATTCTCTTACTATCTAATTGAATATTAGTTCTGAAAATCTCCTTTTGTTCATCTTTTTTTTACTATTTCTCTACTTGTTGCAATTCTGACTTATTTTGCTGAATTCTCCGAAGAAGAACAAGTTGTTGGTGTGTATCTAACTTCGCAAATTTGACCTAACACTCTAGAGCGCGTATTTCCCAATCTGCCCCCTATGTTTTTTCTAGGTTTGTTGTCTGAGATGGGTATTAGTGTAATTTTCTTGGCGCTGTAGGAGAATGCCCCGCATCGTTCCCATATTTACAAAATATGGGACGCTTCCCCTTCCAATTAGCTTCTCTTTCTTCGTCTTCCTTCATTCAAATCTCTGGTCCTCCATTCTCAAAGGCCCAAAAAAAAATTGATCTTTGGTGCTTCGATCTTTTCTGGTTCATATTCTTCTTCTTCCAAAAAATCTGACAGTTCTTTCTATCTAATCTTCATCAATCTTCAGTTGTAAATCAACAGAGAGTTTCTGGTCTACTATCTTGAAGCTTCAAAGGGAAGAAAACCTTTGAGTAAGGCTGCCTTAAAGGCCAGATCTTGTGTTTCTTGCTTTGATGTATTTCGTGAGATCTTGTTGTTCTCTTACCCTTTCTTGCATTGGGTACTTTTATGAGGTTTTTGGGTTATGGAACTTCATTGCATGTTTGTTATGTGTTTTTTTGGCTATGGGTTTCTGATTATGTTTTATTGTCAATGTTGATGTGGCTGGAAAGATGGATTTGGTGTATGGACGTCGGAGCAATGGATTCATAGTGCTCAAAAGTTTTTGAGCTGTTTAAATCCTTGGGGGTTTTGGAAATCTTTTGTTTGATTACTCAAGAGATATGTTTTCTACCTACTTCTCTTGAAGAAGAGGGTGATTTCAATCTCGCCAAATATCTATGTGCCTTCGATGTTTGGCACGCAAGGGGTTACATGGTGATAGTGGACATGTGAAGAGGGGATTTATCATTTTCTTTCTCATCTTTTCAACTGTTCTAATTTACTTCATGTCGCTTTATTTATAACTGAGGTGATGATGATGGAGAAAAGTCAAACTCTAAAGTTTGGGAAATTTCTCAGATTTTCTGTCTGAAATGGGTAGTAAAACCCTGCTTCTTCCTTCCTCTTTGTTCGTTATATCTTATCTGTAACCCTGGTGAGGCAATTGTAAAAGGTTGCAGTCAAATGCTTGTAGAGAAAGATAGAAAATGCATTTTAAAGAGGGGTAGCGATCATGGGTTGGATTCAAGACCGATTCAAGATGAATTTGAGCCTCCTCTTAGATCTTCTTCTTCTTGAACTATGGTTGAATTTGGTGCTTGGTGATTATTGGAGTTAGTATACTTGGTTGTTATTTTATTCTGTTGGGGTTTAATTTGACAATTTCCTTTGACACATTATCGGATTTTGAGGTTCCTTGGTTTTGCATGCCGAAAATTTCCTATATAGTGCGTGTTCTAAGTTCATTTGGCGTAGTTTAAGTCATTACATTTTAGGGTTATTAGTGTGCTAAAAAGTTTGGTTTACATATTTCTGGGTTCTAGTGGTGATTAATTTAGAATGATTTTAATATATATATATATATATATATATAGAATAATGCAAATATGAAGATGGTGAGATGAGTGAGATGAAAATATTTTTTTTGAGAGATGAGTAATTTGAGCCATCCAAATCTCGATCACACCGTTCGCATCACTCTACATGTCATCTTGATGGTATGTACAATATTTCAAGCGTTTGGAGACCTCTAGCCTATGCATCAAAACGTTATAGAGTCCCCTTCCGTTGTGCACTAGGCCTCCGTATGCACTCGGCCTTTCCGCCTTCATATTGGCGATCCGAACCGTTCACATTGATCTACACATCTAAATTAATCTAAATATGTAAAATCAAATCATTTAAAATTTATTTGCCCATCCATCAAGTGACTATAAAAAACTATTTTCGGTCATACAATTTTGTAACACTTCAATGGATGGGCAAATGAATCTCAAATGATTTGATTTTACATATTTAGACTAAATTAGATGTGTAGATCAATGTGAATGGTTCAGATCGTCAATACGAAGACAGGAAGGCCGAGTGCACACGGCGATATATATATATATATATATATATATATATATAAGTGAGCCTCATATTTGTATGAGATCATACAAAGTGATGTGTCAAAGTAAGAATCCTTAGATTACAGGTTTCATCAAAACAAGAACCCTTAGATTATAGATTTATTTTCCTTGCTATATAGATTTAATGGGGTGAATTCTATGTACCATTCGTTTAAACACTTGCTTTGTTTATGGTTTATTCTCAATGTTGATGTGGCTGGAAAAATGGATTTGGTGTATGGATGTTGGAGCAATTCGTACATCAAACCTATAATCTAAGGGTTCTTGTTTAACCTCACGCTGTATAAGAAAATTTCCTCATATAAATATGAGGCTCACTTTTCTCATATATATATATATATATATATATTTTGTGCTATGAAGGCAGAAAGCCAAAATTTGCGATTTTTAGAATTAAAAAATCTCCAAAAAATGTCAGTTCTGCCCTTTGGAATAGGATCAGTTGCATGACACGTGGCCGAAATGTCTTCTTACCCCTTTCTTACAGCAACCAAGGTGGTGGGAGTTAGGTTTCGAGAAAAAAATAGCAGTATCTTTGGTTCTCTGGAGTCTTCTTTGGGATTTCGTTCATCGCTTGCTTTTGAGCTTATGTCACTACAGATTAGAAATAGCTTGGTGAAATATGAGATGAAAATGATGGCTTATAACGAGGTTAAATGGTATAAATTTTAGTCATAGCTATTGATTTTGTTTTGTGATTATTTGGTTTATGTTGCTACTTATTTTGGTGTGAAAACAAACAAATAGTGTGTTAAAATTTGATGAAAACTACTAAAAGTCTGACCTTTGATCGTTGCCATGAAAAGTGGTTAGAGATCCTGAGAGTGGATCTGCACCGTTGATTGAACACCGTGATCTGAATCTGACAGTTGCTGACGCGGCTGATGGACCTTCAAAAAACCTAAAACACCGGGGGTGGCCCCGACGACAGACCCTCAGACGCTCATGTTAGGACCAGAGAGAGAAAGAGAGTTTGAAAAAGAAACTGTTGATTACCTTCTAACTGAGGAGGGGGGAGAGTTTTTATAGGTCTGAGAAACAGTATATGAGATTGATATGAATCCATTAGATAGACTATGAATTCTTTATCTCTTATTTGAATCTCCCCCTCAAGAGATAAGCTCTTTTGTTTGGAGACAAGAGAATCCTTATATGCTGGGATCTTTAACTATATGGTAGACTTATTGCAAGAAATAAAAACTGAAGTTCAAACTTTAAAAACTACTTGGTTACCTCAACCAAAAACCAAGGAACTTTCATTATCATGTTTATCTAACACAAATATAAACATGGTTAAATTCTCTTCACAAGAAAAAAATTAAAATAAATATAGATGACAGATAAAATATATTATAAAGCTTTTCTCCAACGACAAGAAAAAGAATTCACTGGAGAAATAGATAGTATGGATGTTTGACAAGCAGATCTTTGAGTTTCTTTTCTTTTCTTTGAGTTTTTCTTTCTTTACAAGCAGATCTTACCGAAGAAATATTAAAAACAGATAAGATTATGAAAACAAACTCATGAAAATGCAATTATGTGATATTTGCATGATGCTCTGATACCAATTTTAGTAGCGCACAAAGAAAAAAAAAGAGAAGAAAGCACACAAAGAAACTCAAAAGCTCACAGAAAGAAAAGATTATAAACTTCGATATCTTACAAACTAGCTAAGGTGCCTTATTTATAGAAGAGAGAGGAGTGAAGCTAGGTTCTTCTGCCGTAGTCCACATCATCATGGAGAGGAGCTGGCAGGATTAGATCGAATATTTGGTAGGTAAGCTGTCTCTATTTTTGTTAGTGGAGGGGTCCACTATTCTTTTTCTTCTTGTCATGTTATTAGTGGAGGGGTCCACCATGCTTCTTTAGTCTTCGTTTGCTTCTTCTCTAAGCATATCCAAATCTGCTAACGCGTCATCTGCTAGGGCAATCCGCAAACTTTCCTGTTTCTAAAAGTATTCTTGTGCAATGCTACCTATTCTTCCTAATGTAAGAGAAGCGAGGTAGCTATCTGCTTTCTTTATTCTTTGTCCCGCGTCTTCGACTGTTGATAATTTGTCAATTAGAAGGATTGTTTTTCCTTCATGAATAGAGTGTGCTCCAAGAGTTACTACATATTCTACTTGCTCAAAGAAATCTTGAGCTGCTATTAATCTTTCCTTTTCTTCGTCGAAAATTTTCTTTTTAAATTTCAGGAACTAATGACTTGGCTCTTCAGTAACTCGTTCTAGTTCCCACATTTGTACTGATGGAAACAATTTTACATATTGTCGTTCTTCCTATACTGACCATATACGAAATAGGAAGACTGTCTGGAATTTATTGGCATGGTCTCTGCTAATTTGACTTTACAAATTTACGGGATGCAATGTGAATATTCTTCGGTATTATTTGTATTTATATAAAGTTCATGGACTATTCCTTTCCTGATATGTTTCTGGCATCTGGGAATGTCATGAAAGCAAGCTACGTGACGAGGATGTTGTGTAGCAGTGAAGATGACATCTTCATTCGTAAAAAAAGATGCTATTTCAGTATCCTCTAATTGCTTGAAGAATTTTAGCAGGCGTGTATCATCTAGAAGATTTTGCTGATACATTGAAATCATGTTTTGGATAGTGATTTCTGCCTCTAGTTCTTTAGTTTTTTCATTATTTATGTTAAAAGATTTTAATAAATCCAGGAATACCTGTGTTCGTAGATTTATTAAATCTGTGGTATCCATCTGTTCAAAGATGGTTTGTAAACTCCTTTGGTCTGGGGTTTTGTTGGTGAACATGGCTGCTTCATTTCGATTAAGAGCTTCGGATCGGGAGGAAGAAGTGAACTGTGTCATTCTTAGGATTAGTTGTTGGGTGTCTGAGAACCATTGTTGTAAATGAGAGAGTTCCATTTATTTATCTAGGAATTTCTTTTTCTAGCTGGGTTAGCCAGAAGTTTGCAGATCTGAAATCGGCAGATTGAATGGAACGAAAAGATTCATTGAATTTATTGTAGAGGTCGAGAACATGTTGTTTTAATCTCATATTATACCAATCCTTTACGACTGATGCTACAAAGGTTTTCTTTGGTTTTGTAGAAACCATTTTCCCTTTGTTATATGGAACAAAGGTTTTGCGTGCTTCTGTGAAAGCTATATTGTTGGTTGTCTCCATGGAGACTTTGTTACTCTGTGGAGCGACTTCGGTCTGTAGGATCTGTTTACCTTTGCGGGCTGAATCTACTCCTGTGGGAATAGATGATGTTCCGATCTCTGTGGAGATCTTCTGAGTCTTTTTTGACCCAGCCTTCTGCCATGACTCTTGGCGCTTCATTTGCTCCAATAGCTCATTCAACTTTTGATTAAAGTCTTCGTTCGTGGCCTGGTAAGAAAATTAGCTACATGGTTAGTATAGCCAGGAATATATTTAACATCATAAGAGAAAATTTCTAAATATATTGCCAATTTAATTCTTCTGAGATTTTCTTCTGGATTGTTATATGTTTTTCTTTTTAGAAATTGTGCTACTGATTTATTGTCAGTTTCCATACAAAAATTTCGATATAACAAATACATTTTAAGACTCTTTAATGCTAATTTTATAGCAAGTAATTCTTTATCATATGTTGAATATTTAATTTGAGTTTTAAAAAATTTTCCTGAAGTATATGCTATAATTTCTTTATGTTTAGCAACTAATACTTTAGCCTAAAATTGATCAGAAGCATCTGTTTGTAATGTAATGACTTCTTGATCAGAAGGGAAATAAAGTATTTTCTGGTCTTGTATTAAGTGTTTTATTTCTAAGATTTCTATTATTTCTTTGTCGGATAATAAAATAGAGATTTTATCTGTATTCCATCTTCTAGGTTGTTCACCAGTTGATGTTTTATACTTAGCTTGTTCTTCATTGAGTTTTTGTTGAAGATGTTGAACTTTAGAAGATAAGTTTGGAATGAACTTTCGCCCATAGTTTAATAATCCTAGAAAACTTTGAAGTTCTTTTAAAGTAGAAAATGTTTCAGGGAATTCTTTATTTTTGAATAAATATGTTACTGTAGTTCAATAGTTCCTTGTTTAATATATTTGCCTAGAAATTCAATCTCTATTTTAAAGAGTTTAATCTTTTTAGGACTTAAGATTATTCCAAGTTGGATTAGTAGTTGTGCTACTGTTAAAAGGTGTTGTTTATGATCTTCTGCTGATGAAGAAAATACCAGAATATCATCTATATAGACAACAAATTGTAAATGGCCAAATAGAGAATTCATCCATTTCCGAAATATTTGGCGAGCATTTTTTAGTCCAAATGGCATGACTAGCCATTCGAAGTGTCCTTGTGGATAGCTGAAGGCTATTAGTTCTATAAAGGTTTTGCTTTGAAGTTTTATCTGCCAAAAACCTGATTTCTCATCAAACTTACTATAGTATTTTGCTCCTTTAATTTGTTTGATGAGTTACTCGGCAGATGGAATGAAGTATCCATCAAATTTTATATAACTATTTAATTTTTAATAATTAATTACCATTCTTGCTTTTCTTCGTTTTATCTCTGCATGATTCTTACTAGAAAAGCAGGGGATATGAGGACTTGAACTTTTTTGTATTATTTGTAAATATAGTAATTCTTGAATTTGTTTTGCAAATTCGGTTTTGTCTGTAGGAGAAACCATAATACTATTCACACGAATCTTAGTATCTTGGTGTTCTTCTAATAGTTCTAGATTACAATGCTTTTAGCAAACCATTTTAATGGATTGTTAGAATATAATGATTCTAACATATTATGTATGAGCAATTCAAATTTATTTGAAGGATGTAATGGATAGGTATTAACCTGTCATGGTTTGGGAATGTGTTGATTTTGATGAATTAAGGTTATGGGATTTTCACCACGCTTCCGATATAATTTTCAGGAATCATATTCTCCAGATTATGAATATCAGGAATCTGGACCTGCAGTCCATCAACTTTATGAATTATGGGACATTGTTTGCCCATGAAGTCATTGAGCATTCCTTTTTTTATCTAAAGGAGTGCGAAATTGTTGTGGAATGAATACTTCTTGTAATAGACTAGCTTCTGCTCCTGTATCGAGTAAAGCATGTAAAGTAAATTCTTGTATATTTGGGATACATATTGTAAGAGGAATATAAATATGTAATTGGGCTTGTTTTTTCAAATCAATAGTGCAAATCATTATTGCGAATTTGAGTTAAGGGTATTTTAAGAACCTTATGTTCATTTTCTTTTTCCCTTTGTTGGATTAATTTTTTTGTATGTCCTTCAAGAGGTTCTAATCTATCTTGTTGGACACAAGGTCGTGGTAATTGAGGTAGTATATCAGGGAATGATTATGTTCCCAATATATCAGATCTAGAAGAAAATGATCTATGTAAAGAATACTTTACACAGATAAACATGGTGAAAATCCCATTTTCACCGAATAGGTAGCATCAGACAAGAAGAATACTTTGAGAAATAGGAAAATTTGCGGATTGCCCTAGCAGATGACACGTTAGCAGATTCAGATATGCTTAGAGAAGAAGCAAACGACGACTAAAGAAGCATGGTGGACCCTTCCACTAATAACAGGACAAGAAGAAAAAGAATAGTGGACCCCTCCACTAACAAAAAATGGACCCCTCCACTAACAAAAATTGAGACAGCTTACCTACCAAATATTCGGTCTAATCCTGCCAACTGCTCTCCACGATGATGCAGATACGGCAGAAGAACCTAGCTTCATTCCTCTCTCTTCTATAAATAAGGCACCTTAGCCAGTTTGTAAGATATTGAAGTTTGTAATCTTTTCTTTCTATGAGTTTTTGAGTTTCTTTGTTTGCTTGCTTCTTTTTTTTTTCAAGTTCAATGAAATTACATTCAACTAGAAAGCAATAAATCTTTAGAAAGCTTGTTCTCCAATTCCTGCAGGTAATTCTCCTTCAGCACCTGTAAATACTTCATCTAAAAGAGGAGAAAAATTGTTCTTAGAGAAAGTCATGGATAGCAAGTAGAGAAAGTAAAGAACAATGAAATAACGATATAAAGTAGTAATAACATATTGTATTGAGACTTATCATTATTGTATTTGGATTTATTATTGTGTTGGGCTTATGACCCGAATATTATTATTTGGTTCTAGATATTGGATTATTGTATTTGGATATTTTATATTGTTTTATTCTAAGTATTATTGTTCATGAGATTATTATTATTGCCTACGCAATTGTTTTATATTGATTATATTGTTGAGTTGATCGGATAAACAACTTATGGATGACGTTAGTGATTCGCTGGGCCATTGTCATGTGCTTGTATTCTGTATTTTTGGGAAGCGGGGTGTGACAAGATTTGTAGTGGAATCAAAGTCCAGGTTTGGATAATATATCAGTCAAACATGACTAACGAAAGAAAGTTTGGCTTTGATTGATATATTGATCAGACTTGGGGTTTTAACCAGTTTGACTCAACAGTATGTGCAATACAGGAATCATATGGATAATTGATAACCAACATATAATCTGGAAACTCATCCTATCTGATCCATCTTGATCCCCTTCATATTCAATTCTTCATTACTTGTTTCCTTCTGTCCCTTGTAGTTATTCTCATCCGTTGACTCTTATTGAGTGTTAATTCATTCTTTTCCTGTATTATTTCGATTCCGGTATCCCATTCAATATTCCTGCTCGGTTCATTGATTGGTGTCATGTGGTCTACAACAACGACATGTCAACAGCTTGGAGCACAACCATCAAAGTGGCGCAGTGGGAGCGTGGTGGGCCCATAACCCACAGGTCCCAGGATTATCTTGTTATTTCTCCATCTATGCATTGTTTACTCTCTTGTTCTTACATTTTCATTGTCACTCTTCATTGAATCTTTATTTAACATTATTCTTGATCACTCTATTCATATCCATGTTCTTTCTTATTCTGGTATTGCCACCATATTGTTGTTTTCCCTTTAATTCTCTGTTTTGTTATTTCCCAAGTTTGTTTTGCTTTGTCCTACGTACCACCTGAATGAATTTCGAAGACGAAATTCTTTTGTAAGGAGGGTAGGATTGTAACCCCCATTCCAGCTAATAAGTATTTTCCGTGTATTTCTATAGTTTGATTTTTTATAAATTTATTTTACGCTAAATTCATTTCGGATATTTTATTAAAGTGTTTTCTAATCGAAAATTATATTCATTTCGAATGATGGTGTATTTTAATCTTACTTTCTATTTCTTATTGATCTACTATTTATATATGAGCCAAATTAAATGTATTATTGCTATTTGGGTTATTTTAATAAATTTATATTTTGTTATATAATCTTATTATTATCATTATTTTTTGATGAAAAGGATAGAGTCAAGAGACTCTAGCCTGGGCAATAGTATATAATTAAAGTGAGAACTGTACAATGCACTGATAAGTAATACAAGCAGTAGTACAGGAATAAAAGGATAACAAAGAGACCTGCGGACACGCCAGGAAGTAAATAAGACATTTACAAAAGAGAGAACTCCGCAGCAAAAGCCAAAAGACCTAGATACGAACATAACAAAAGCCCCGATACGAGCAATGCTGCAGCGGCCAAGGTAGAAGACAAAAGACGCACCCCGGTAGGCGAAGCCCACAACAATCATGACATCCACCAAACAAGCAGGAGCAGGAGACCACCTGCCTAGGAAAGCCGAAACACCGAACCCAGCACAACGGACATGCTAAACAGAAACAGCCTTGAAACAAACTAGCAAAACACCCATACAGCAAAAATCTAAACAATTCGCACATAGGTGAAAGCCGCACCCTGGGCCAACCAAGAGCAGCCCCACCCACAAAAGAAACACAACAAGCTACCAAAGTCTACACAGTAAAGAAGAAAGAGCGAGACAGTGGCCCTCAGCCACCCCAAAGAAATAACTCAAGAACCAACACAACAGGAAACAAGTAAGAAGGCGCATATAAAGTCCCCCAAAAGGGTAAGAGCTAGCGCTAAGTCAACCCAAAGACAGGGAATAAGAAAGACCACCATAAAGAACAAGTAAACAAGACATATTCAGTGCCAAAATACTCCCCTGCAAAATGAGGATACATACATATAACCAGAGAAAAGGCAAAAGGTCCCATAGGAGGGACAATACCAAAACCAGAGAAAAGAGGAGCATGCAAAACGATCGCCCAAAAGATCAGACAGACCGCACTGAAACGGTAGGGACACCTCCCGAGAGGTTACATCTACAACAGGAAAGCGATAAAAACAACATTAGCGGTAAAACATAAATGTGCAGAGGCAAATAACCTGAAGAAAATGAAAACCCATTAGAGCAATAAGAAACATGCAATAAGAAACTAATCATAGTAATAAAAACAATAGAGAAAGGGGAGGGGGAGAAGGCTCAGATTCGATTGACACCGAAACACTATGGCGGAAGGAATTTGAGTTGATAGAATAAAGAAGCTGTAGTATCAATCCTAAGAAGGTTTAAGGAGACACTCCTCTGTGGAGACAAGGTAGAGGCCCAGTGCTTGGGAAAGAAGAGGAGGTCGTCGATCAGACTCGAGATAGGATGCTTGGAGTTGGAAAAGATGCGTTGATCTTTCCTTCCAAATGATTGAAATCAGGATCATCATCGTGGCGTCCCAGGATGGCCTAAGGTGATATGGGATAGCTAGAATAGCGCCAAGACGTGAACCAAGTGTCCATTGATGCGGGAAAACCAATCACCCCCCATGCCCGTTGGGCAATCCACCATAAGGGCCGGGAAAATATGCACTCAATGAAAACATGAAAAGCATTTTCCGGAGATAGGTTGCAAAAAACACAATTTTGACCTACCGCAATGTTTTTTTAAATTAGAATATCAACAGTAAGTAATTTTTCTTGAATAGCGAGCCAAGTCAAGATTTTGATCTTGAGAGGGGCAAAAGACTTCCAAATGGCGGAAGCAAAAGGCGAGGAGACTCCTCCCAAGTTGAGAAAGTTATAGAAAGATTTAACCGTGAAGATACCAGAACTGTTCCATCTCCAGCGATAAGCATCTTGGGGTTGCCAGGAGTAAGCTTGAAGTTCCGCCAAAAGACAGGTGAGTCTGGGGATTAAAGGAGGAGGCAGATTGCAAACGAAAGGAATGAGCCAAAACCTGGAACCATTGTGGTAATAGGTGTATTCTGCCATGGTAGCGGTCTGGTTGGCAGCCAACTCGAATAACTCGGGAAACGAAGAAGCAATAGGGCGGTTGCCCAACCAGAGGTCCGTCCAGAACAGTACGCAAGCTCCAGGCCCGCACACTTTAAATAGACCACATTTAAAAGGTGAAACCGATTTCCACACACCTTTCCAAAACGAAGAGGTAGAAATAGGGAGAGAAGAGTGGAGTTCCCAAATTTTAAGATGAAATAAGTATTTGAGACAAATAAGGCGAGCCCAAGAAGAGTCTCCCGCGTTGAGGATCCTCCAAATCTATTTACCCAATAATGCAAGATTCTGATTTCTGAGGTTTATCACACCAAGACCACCTTCCTGTTTCGACTTGCAAATCAGACCCCATTTGCAAAGATGTTTGGTTTATCTGAATGCGGAAGAGCCCGACCAAAAGAAATTCTGTCTAATACGGTCAATCCTGGCGATCACCCAGGATGGAATGAAGAGGAAGGACATCATGTATAAAGGTATGGACGAGCGAACATAATTAAGAAGGATCAGACGTCCTCCCCTCGATAGAAGTTTACCAGACCACACATTGAGTCTGGACTCCACTTTATCAATCAGCGAAGTCCAGTCCGATTTGTGTAGTTTACCCCATCTCAATGGAACACCAAGGTAAAGGAGAGGGAACGCCGCGATCCCACAGTTAAAAAACTGAGCAATCTCAAAGTTTCGATCTTCCGATCCTCCAAGCCAAAGAATCGAGGTTTTAGAGAAGTTAATAGAAAAACCGGAAGCATTCTCGAAGAGGTAGAGAAGGATTTTTAAGTTACGCAAGGCAACCCCGTCCGGTTTCAAGAACAAAATCGTATCATCAGCATATTGAAGATTAAGAATACCACGAAAACCATTGAAACCACCTAAACCCTCGATCAGATTGGAATTCCAAGCATGAAACAGAAGTTTACTGAAAACGTCTGCAATAAGAGAGAATAAAAGAGGAGAAATCGGGTCCCCTTGATGGAGGCCTCGTTTACACTTAAACTTATGACCTTCGGTACCATTAATCAGAAAGGAAGAAATGCCCGAGAATAAACTGGATTGAATCCAGGAAATCCATTTAGGACCGAATCCACGATGGAGCAGGATCTCAAGGAGAAAATTCCAGTCGACCTTGTCGTAAGCTTTTTCGAAATCCAGTTTCAAGAGAATCCCTTTCGAATTAGAGCGATGACAATTGGAAATAATTTCCTGAGTCGAAGCCACACTAACAAAGATAAATCTGTTTTTAATAAAACCCAATTGTGCAGGATTAATGAGGGGGGAAATGACTGAGCTAAGACGATTAGCAAGCACTTTCATAATGATTTTGAAGGTAGAGTTTAGTAAACTAATGGGCCTTGAAGCTGAGACACGATTTGCGTCCATAATCTTAGGGATGAGCACAATGTTTGCATAGTTAATATGGTCAAAAGAAAATTGACAAGAGAAGAGAGCAGAAAAAAGGTCGACGAAATCGTTCTTCAGATACTCCCAAAATTTCTGAAAAAAGAACGTCGGAAAACCATCCGGACCTGGAGCTGAATCGCTCCGCATCGAGAAAACTGCCTCTCTAATTTCTTCCATAGAGAAAGGTAATTCAAGACAAGAAAGTTCATGTTGCTCCATCCCATAAAGATTGAACCAATCGATCTGGCAAGAGCGAGGACTCGCAGAACCCATTTGGAGTTTGAAGAATTTGAGAAAGGCAGAATGAAATTCAGAGTTACTCCGAACTTCTACATTCTCTTCGAAGATAGAGGAGATATGGTTACATCTTTGACGGTGAGAGGCAAACTTATGAAAGAATGACGTATTCCCGTCCCCCTCCTTAAGCCACTTAACTTTGGCTCTTTGAGCCCATTTGATATGATCCAAATGAAGCAGAGCAGCAAAATCCCTTTTACACTCATTTCTTTTCGATCGATCAGCCTGGGACAGAACATGGTTCTCTTCCGCACGATCAATCTCTTGAATAGAAGAAAGAAGGGAGTTTTCAAAAAGCGCATATCCGCAAGTTTTTGTTTATGCCAAATTTTGCACTCGAATTTCACCGCATGGAGTTTTAAAAGAATCTTGCCCGGACCATAGGATCCAGTGACAGTAGATAGGCACTCCCCTACAAGGTTGATGAAGACCTGGTCTTCAAGCCAGAATTTTTCAAAGCGAAACTTATAAGGTTTGGAGAAATTGAAATCTGAATGAAGGGCGATCAAAACATGGTCTGAGCAAGGATTGGGGAGTGCTTGAACGAAAGTGTTATGGAACTTGGAGACCCACTGATGGGAAACTAAAAAGCAGTCGATCTTAGCCATAGAGGGAGACAATCTCATATTAGACCAAGTAAAAGAGCGACCATTGATCGGAAGATCCACCAGTTGGAGGGACCGGATGCAGTCATTAAACTGGGAAGAGTCTGCAGAGTGGGATGCATGCCCCAACCGTTCCTGAGCGAAACGGGTGACATTGAAATCCCCACAAAAGATCCAAAGATCTTGGATAGAACCCAGGAAGGAAAGCAATTCTTGCCAGAAAAGGGGGCGACGTTCCTGGGTAGAAGGCCCATAAACTGAAACCACCATCAACGTACAGTCATATTGGAACCAGTAGAGGTTTACGACAAGGAAAAAGGAGATGCGCTGGATAGCAATAACATTGAAGGTCGAGGCTTTATAGCCAAAGAGGATCCCGCCTCTCCAATGGATTGCGTCTAAGGCTATCCAATCCGAAAGGAGAGAGCCCCCAAGAGCCCGACCAAGAGCGGGGAGGAAGGAATTAATCTTCGATTCCTGAATAGAAATGAAATCACAATGGAGCGAAGAAATAAGGTTATAAATAGCTTCTTGCTTAGTGGGAGACCCTAAGCCACGCATATTCCAAGAGATACTAATCATTAGAACAATTGTTCGCACTAGCTCGCGCTGTTTCGAGCGAACGAAGAGAATTGAGAAGGGAGGGATTGGTCGGGTCCATGACAAAGCCCAATTCAGAGGCTAAGTCAAGAAGGGCCGGATCCGATAAAGAGGCAAAATGAATCTGATAAACCGATCCAAATGGGCCATGGGACTGAACGGAGCCACCCAGGGCGGGGGGAGGGATTTCCAAATTGCGCACTTGCACAGCCAAGGAAGCTCTTTTAGCAGGAGAGTCCCTTCCTTGGTTCTTTGCTCGGATGCGAGCGCTAGATATAACCAACTTGGCATTGGTAAATGGCAACCCCTTATAACCCAGAAGATCCTGTTGACTCACCCCCGCACTAGGCAGGAGGGGAGAAGAGAAATGGATAGGGGAAGAAGAGGGTTGAAGAGAGAGAGAGAATTAATGGTTAGGGAGGGAGAGTTCTCACTGCTGAACACGGGTTCAGCACTGAGAAGGTCCCTATAGGTAGTGGGATAAGCATCTTCGAACTGAGCACTGAATAGAGTTTCAGTAGGTTCGGAAGAGCAAGTCGCAACAGGAATAGCCGCAGAAAAGGGTATCGAGCTCCAATCAAGAACACAAATTTTAACCCAGTCCACCACCTCACGGGAAGCCATCAACTTAGACGGGAATAATAGAAGAGAAAAGCAGTAATTAACCGTGAAAGGCCCTACAGAGTAAAGAAGAAAACTTATAGGAGAGGAGGAAACTAGTACCTTGCAATCGGACGATTTCTTACTTCATTCCTTCACTTCAACACCAAGGAGATCATCTTGCTCCATCCACTTGTCATCCTCATCAAAAACGGTAGTGGAAGATTTAGCTGAAGGATTGGCGGGGATGGCCACGGTGAATTTGTCCCAATCCGATGCATAATGGGGGTTAATAGACCACTTGGGCCACTTTGCATCAACAGTAGTGGGGACAGGATGCTTCGGTGCCTGAGTAGAAGATACAGAAGAGGCAAGCTGACCGGTAGGCATAGCAGGGTCAGAACGAGAGCCAGATTTCACAGCAGCAAGAGAAGGAGAAGTGGTTGCAATATCGGGGTTAATCCACACTAGATTGGAGGGTTTGGAGGGAGAATTCGCGAACGGGACAGAAGTAGAGGACGGGGGGCATTGGGGTTGCGTGAACCGCACACCCCGAGAGTTGCTCTTATGAATCTTCTCAAGCTGAAGCTGAGACTTAGAGGCGACAATCTTACCAGAGGAAGAACCTTCAGTGAACGTCAGAGATTTCTTAGTGTCCGCCATAATAGGCTGCGGCCTGATGTTCTCAGGGATCAAAGGATCCTCCATTGGCAGAGGCTGAGAGTCATGGTAATAGACAGCAATGGGGAATGAATAATCTCCAACCCTGAGGGAGTACTCTTTGATGAGATGTCACACCCCGCTTCCCAAAAATACGGAATACAAGCACGTAACATTGGCCTAGCGAATGATTTTCATCATCCATAAGCTGTTCAAGAAATCTTTACAACATATCACAATATAATCAGACTCGGAAGCCAGAAAAGTCAACCACATGCATATATGAACCAAATACCAACAAGAATACTTGAAATAAAATATATTAATCTCAAATAGTCATGATCTGAAATAACACAAATAATTCTGGGTCACATTGTCCAAATACAAATAATAACTCCAAATACATGAATACAGTTATTGTTCAACTACAAGAAATAATAATATAAGCAGAATCTCCAGCATCTAAAACATCATCTCGTCAATACCTTCAGGAACCTGTCCTCCAAAATCTGCAATACAATGAATGCAGGAAAGAAAAAAAGAGAAAACACAAGTACCCGTCAATTGCAAGTCGCGAGTCACAAATAGAGTAGGATACAAGCACATGAAAAAACTAACTAACACATGGTATAGGTATAATGTCAATCTAGACAATTAGCATGGTAAAAGTGTCAAGTGTACTGATGTGTCTAATTTATATACAAATATTTGTACTCATTTACCTATTAAATGGCTTGTTTTCGCTGATATTATCTATAATTCATCTTATTTCTATATGATTTCATTTAATTAATTATTTTTGAAGAAATAATATTTTTGATGCAAAAAGTAAAGAATTGTGAAAAAAATCAACAAACAAAGTGAAATAATTGATTTATCGATTTTATTGTTTTGTTGAGTTAAAATTGCGACAAATAAATTTTAAAATGATTTTTATACGCTAATATGATATAAAGTTAGTTTAATTAATTTTAAACTAATTTAATTTAATTTATTTTAAAAAATCCTAATTTTTGGTATTATTTTGTGTATGCAGAAGCACGTGGTTAGCAGAAAAGGAAGAAAAGAAAGAAAGAGAAAGAAATAAAGTTCAGATCATTTAAAGGAAGGAAATAAAGAAAAAGAGTGGGGTTTTCTGCAAAAAGTGCAAACCCTAAATCTTATTCCCGTACTCTATAAATACAAGCCAAAGAAGGAGAAAGAAACTCAAGAGGTGAGGGCTACCAAATACAAAGAAAGAAGGGAGATAAAAAGCGTGCGAGTTCCAAGGAGAAACAGTAGTGTGGGAAGTAGGGCCGCTGTCTTCTACGGCGCGGTTTTCGAAGTGCACCCAACTATTGCAGCGTGACCTGGTGACTCAAACGACTGACGGCGTGGGCCCCTCTCCCTGTTCAACGAATTGCAGCGTGACCAGACCGGTGCTTCTTCCTTTTCTTCCTCTTTTCCTGAAGTGCACGCACGCAATCCAAGGCATCTGACTGATGTGAACCCAGGCTGACTTTGACAGCGCACGCGGTTCCCGAGGTGTGCTGACGTGGCGGCTTCCTCTTCTTCTGCTGACAGACGCACACGGCGCAGGCTTCGAACAGCTCAGACCTGGCACGTTCTTCGAGGTAACATTGGTTCGGTATTTTTGAGACAGGGGTGCATATATATTTTTTTATTATAATTTTTTGTGTACTTCTTCTTCTTTAAATATTTTTAGATGCAACCCGAACATTTTATTAATTGCAAATTGAACATGAACTGAAAATATTGTTCGAGAGGCTAAGATGTAGCCGAGTTTTGTAGAACACAAATTTTAATTCCTTATTACTACTCTATTTTTCCTGCTTGTGTTTTAATTTTTATTATTTATGCGTACAACATGGTGGATAGACATTTTTATGATTTTTCAAATCATAAAGAGACCGAACAGGTTATTTGTGATTAATAAAAATTAACACCGTATATTGGAGGACGTGACCGTTAAGAAATCCAATTTCTCAATTAATAATTTGATGGATAGGCGAAGAATTAGTTGAGAATAATTTTTAGACTACGTTGATAGAGTGGTTAATATCTTTAGATTTTGGTCGACAATTGGGAAAGATAATATTTTTATTTATAAGGAATTATAATTTGTGTGTGTGATAAACGAGGTGAACCAAGAGCCCTAGAACAAATTTTACCATTAAACAAAGTACAAGAGCTTCATAGTTTAACAGCCCTCTCCCTCTTCACCAATTTAGTTAGATTTAGTTAGATTAATTTAATTTAGTTATTTTATCCATATAAAATTCGATCTTCCAAATAGTGATTAATCTAGCGATATCGGTACTCAGTAAAATATCTAGTCCCTGTGGGTTCGACACTCTACTCATCTATCTATATTACTTGTGCGATTTTGTACACTTGCAAATTCAACATCATGTACACGGCATAACTCAGGTGTCAAGTAAACAAGTATCTTATAAACATGCATCAAGTGTCAAGTGTCGTGTAATCATGTATCAAGTCTTAGGTATCACGTAGTCAAGTATCAAGCATGCACGTATCATGTCAAGTATCTTATTCAAGTATCATGTTCAATTATTAAGTTTAAGTTTTGTGTGATTACTATCTAGGTAGCACGACATGCACCCCACCCTACATGGTTATTACAACACAACAGTTTCGCTTTAGATTTCATAGGGGACCATACAGGGCTGTGTACTCAGGTATTCATAGGATCACAGAACTTGGTCGGTAAAATTGGTCGGTAACTTGGTCGGTAATTTTTTTGGTAACTTGGTCGGTAAACTTGGTCGATAAACTTGGTCGGTATCATGTCATACAGGAAACACAAGTCTCCTTCCGAGTATACGTTTCTGCACTATCTACTACTAGATCTGTCCCATAAATCCCAGCTTGTTTACTTTTATTATTGTTATCCAACGGGCATGAATGTGTGCGAAATAGTGTCAAACTAACACGATATAATCAGGTTTAGGTTCAGGGAAACAAATAATCAAGCATGGATGATATACATTCACATATACGAGCAAAATAGTTTAGGTTCATAATCAGGATAGCAAGACCAAGCAGTACTAAAACAATGATTCTAAGAGCTACAGGCATGCAAATCACGATCCGTCGATGGATCTGGAAAGTAGACATCCACACGCATCCAACGAGTATAATAAAGTCACATACTAGTTCACAACATCTCAAGTCAAAACTGAATTGAACACAGATTTTATGTTCAGCCAGAAAACAGGGGATCAACTTCAAAAGCATAAAAACAACATGAAAACGTATCAAATAATTCCACAAAAAATATGGGGTAATCCCCTATAGGTATAGACTCAAAATAACATGTTTCATAATATTCCAGTAAGTATAGATAGGCCATCAAAAATAAGAAACGACACAAAAACATAATTTGACGAATCTGGAATTCTCAACACTGCTGTACGAAAAATAGGATATCTCGCAATCAGTGAATCAAAATACAATTCCGCCAAAACGACGTGAAAATAAATAGATTTTTATAACTTTCATATCTCACAAATAATTTTCATAAAATATAAGAAATTGGGGTGAAAACTGGGTTCAATACTGAACAGCACGCATATTACAGCACAAGATGGATTTAGAAAATAACATGAAACACTACATAAAACACATCTTTAAAATACAACAAAAATCTGGGTAGTCCCTAGTATCATAAGGAAACACTGAGCAAAATATTATACTAAGATATTATGTATATTCTAGTTCTTGAAAATAATTTGTTAACAAATTTTACACAAAACAGAATCTGAAATCTATCGACAAGGCTGTACCAAAAACATCATATCTCAGTCATACAAACTACAAATCAAGTAAAACCAGTGGGGTTTGAAAATAGACACAATTATCTACAATTCACTTTTAATTTTCAAGTTGAGATTCGGACCTTAGCATGGGTGAAAACAGCACACAACACAGAACAGACTGCAAATTCCAGATTTCACATCTCTATTTCAAAACATCATAACTTCCACAATTTTGATCCAAACCTAACCAAACTTGAAACACAACCTACCCATCATCTAAACATCATGTTTTGGGGATTCTAACATGTCTAAGCCTAATAATTCTCACATGGACAATCAATTGAACACATAACATGCAATATGTCACATAGACGAACAAAATCAAGTTGGGTGAAACCTAGGGCATTAACCTATCAAGGTTCATGTCATAAGTCATCTATGGCCAAATTTATCACAATAGAGACAAACCCATCAAGATAAATACAATTTTTGGTTGTCTCTAGACCCAACTACTTTAGGTGTAAACTTTTTGACTTGTATCAACCTAATGAATTGTAGTACAAGTTACTTGCCTCTAATAGAGTGAATTCGATTGCCAAAAAGACTTAGGAACAAAACCCACGAGCGAAAAGCCTTCCAACGCGATTCCAAGCGAACCCACGAAACAAAAATGCCTTACGATCAACCTCCATGATGCACGAACCAAAGTGGATGATACCCACTTGAAGAAACTCATAGAGAGGAGTTTGTGATGTATTTTGGGTTGTGGTGGTGCTGGTTTGGATGGTGGTCGGCCACAAGGAGGAAAGGGGAGTAGGGTTTTGGATGTATGGTGTTGTATATGGTGGTCGGATTGTAGTAGGAGGATGGAGGGGGCCGGATGTTGGATGTTGATGGTCGGCTTGAGGTGTGGAGGCTCGGTTTTGGGGGGATGTAATGCAGGCTGGAAGCAATAGGAGGGGACAAAGAAGGAGGCCGGGATTGATAATTAGGAGAGGGAGAGAGAAAAAGGATTAGGGTTAGGGTTAAGGGGATTAGGGGTTATATATATGGGGGTAATTATGGGTTAATGGGTAGTGGGTATTAATATGTAGTAATAGGTATACAAATGGGTAATGGGTATTGGGTAGAATTCAAATGGGGTTACAATTTATAGAGAATTCTATGGCTCCTAAAAATCTCCTTAAGGGTCAAAAATCACAATTTTGGGAAAACACCACCAAAAGTCCATTACATCACCAAAATAAATAATAATAATGAACGAGGCCAAGAAAAAGAGAAAAAATGGCTCAAAATGGCAAAAATGAGCAAAACGACGAACAATCAGCACAAGGAGGTCAAAAATGAAAGAAAAATATTATATATTGAAAATAATCCAATATACGGTTCTGAAAAATACAAGAGATATAAAAATACACAAAATAAAAAAATACACTCCAATATACATAAAATGAAAAACAGGGGTTACATGCGAGAAGAAAGAGGGGGGCATAAAAAGATGGCTTCCACCTGTAGGCACCCCGAAGCCAGGAAAGAAGTAGAGGATGTGCAGACAAGATCACCAATACCAATAGTCATGTCTGCCACCAACTTTGGAGAATCGCAAAAAGGAGGTAATCCAACAATGGTGACTTTGGAAGAAATCGCACAAGACTCCGCCTTATAAGCATCCACACAGGCCCATTTACGAAACTTCAACGTAGTGAAGCCCAAGGAGAGCGATTTCAAGGCTATCAAGTCCTCCAGAGTCTGGACCGACGAGCAATTAATAACCACTTCACCATTAGAATAAGCGTTCAGAGCCCAAGCCCAGTCATAAATATTGCAGGCTTCAGAGAGGACAGCATTAAGGGAAGAGTGGGAGATGGAACCACCAGAGAAAGAGACGGCACGTAGACAAAGCTTATGGACCAATTTGACTTGAAGATCAGGCGTGAGGGAGCAGACCAAGATATTAGGGGGTTTGGAAAGTGGAGGTGAAGAAAACACTGCTTTAGGAGTAGTAGGGAAGAGCGAGGAGGTTAGAAGGAGGAGAGATGCAGGTGGAGTCGGTAGGATAGGGGCCTTCTCCGAAACTCTGGCTTTTTCGGTTTGGAGGAATTGAGATCAACAAACTTGGACCGAAGGGAAGAAAAATCTAGAGCCGAGAGGACTAAGTCGGAGATCGGTACCCCCAAGGGCATACCCAATAATTGTTGTAAGGAGAAACATCTGTGTCACGGATGCCCAGACTTCTCACAGAATAAACATTTCATTTTAAAGGGACAGAATGCTTTTAGATGGCCGGCTTGAAGATAGCGGTGGCACATTAGAGGCGGATGAGAGTTAGAGGAAGAGAAGGAGATAGGGGGAGAGGATGAGGAAAGGCGGGAATAAGAAGAAGAGGAGAACCCTAGAAGGTTTCGAGAATCGGAGAAGTGGGCCTCGGAAGGCCCAAGGGGCTCCACTTCTTTTTTCCCCAATTGTTCTTTATTTTTATTATTTTTAACGAGCTGAACCCATGAAAGGTCCATGATACGCTCTCGGCCCAAAAAAGAAAAAAACCTTACAGGGGGAGAGGCGGCACAGGCAGGCGAACGCTGGCCAGGATCGCACTTCTCACCAACACGCACAAGAGGGAGACACCGCCGGAACTCTGGAAAGGGCAGAACCCTGGGCCTCGCCGGAATTGACCTCCTGGTAGAGGTCGAAACGCCGGTGGGGGAAGAAGACAACCACCAGAGGAAGGCCCAAGAGCTCACCTCTGTAATGAGCAGAGGAAGCCAAAGCAGAAGAGGGGAGGAAGGCGAAGGAAAAGGGAAACGGGAGGGCAAGAAGGGAAAGTAAAGCCCAAAGGAAGGAAAGAAGATCTGGGGAAAACTAGAGAAAGATTAAGGGCCAAATCGAGGGCGAAGATCAGGGGAAAAGAAGGGGGAAAGGCAACAGGTGGAGGAGGGAAGGAGGATCGGAAAAGAGGGAGGGGGAGAAGGGCTAGGGCGTCTGGATATGACGAGGAGGACACAGACGAGAACCACTACGAAGGTGACAGGAGGGAGAGAAATAGGGAGATGGGCTTGTAGAGCAGGGAAGGGGAAGCAGAAAAGGAGAGGGCTAGGGGGGAATTAGCAGCGGGAGGAGCCGGATCTGGCCGGAGAAGAATGAGAGAGAGATGTTGAAAGGGAGAGACCTCCCCCCCCCCTTCTTTTTTTGAAGATTGAAGAGTTTTTTTCAAAACTTATTGTTATCATTATTGTTATTATTATCTTTGTGATAATTATTATTGTTATTATTGTTATCATAGTTATTATTATTATTACTTTCGATTGTTCATTAAAAATTTATTTTTATTTATTAATTGCATTTGTAGTTATTTCAAATAAATTCTATATTGTAGGGTTGGCAAACGGGTCTAACGGGCTGGGTCGGGTCAAACCCGTCCGGGTTGGAACCCAACTTAGGCGGGTTCGGGTCAGGTCTTAGAGGTAACCGGGCCGAGCCAGGCCGGGTTGTTAGTGCAAATATATGACCCGCCCAACACGTGAACCCTTTCGGGTCCAACCCAGGTCGGGTCGGGTCGGGTCGGGTCGCGAGTTGGGCCCGTCTAAAGTTTTTTTTTACTTAAACAAAAAATGTAATTTTAATAATAATAAAAAATGTAATAATAATAATAATAATAATAATCAAAGAGTGAAATTGCAAAATTTTTTATATATATTATTAATATGATTTCAACTTATACAAGTTTCACAATTTGTAATAAGAAATAAAGATTTTCTACAAATTTGTTTTATACAATAACAAATTTCTTAGATACAATTTCAATTTTCTTCAATTATCCTATTTTTTAATAACAAACAAAGATTTTATACAATTTTTTTATACATTTACAATTGTCTTCAATTTGTTGGTCTTCAATTTGTTGTTGATGTTGTTGGTCTTCAGTTTTTCATTTTGGTTGCTATTGTTGTTGTTGTTGTTGTTGTTCTTGTTCTTCTGATGAGTTGCTCCTTCAGCCAGTCTTCCGTGCAGACGAGCATCTCCAACGATTAGGGCTTCAAGCGATTCCTGTAATCGGTTAGAACCATGCCACTTGTAGAAAATGTACTTTTTGAAGCAACTGTAGAGACAGGAGGAGTTAGTAGATCTTTAGCCATATATTTAAGAATACTATAAGTGTGTTCATGGTCTTTCCACCTTTGTGAAATATCTAGTGAAGAAGTAAAAGATTCAGAATCTTGTTGATTATACCAATTGAATTCATTTGGTTGATTAGTCCTAGGTTTTTTTGATTGAATTTGTGCAAGTAAATTAAATGTGGCATCATCTAAGTTACTCTTTCCC
Organism: Hemerocallis citrina; assembly: GCA_017893485.1. Classification (NCBI taxonomy): domain Eukaryota; kingdom Viridiplantae; phylum Streptophyta; class Magnoliopsida; order Asparagales; family Asphodelaceae; genus Hemerocallis; species Hemerocallis citrina. Next base: position 167,554,179 of record CM030360.1, on the reverse strand, counting down.
TTACCTTTAGAAGTAGCAGAAGAAGAACTAATTAAAGAAGTTGTCCTACTAGATGCAAAACTTCTATCATAATAATCATACAAGTTATTTAATGTCGATTCAAATTTAACTAAAAATATTCTGCAATCAATTTTAGATTCATCTGGCCCAAGTAAAGAAAAAACATTTCAATCAAACTCTTCATACCTTCTAATTTGATACGGGGATCCATCACCGTAGCAACACAATACAACATTGGAGGAGGATTAAAATACTTCAAAAAATTGGTGTATGCAGGTTTCACAATATGACCAATAAAAGCATCATCGATCATTTGTTTGAAATTTTGCATCATAGTAACTGATAAAATAAAAATGCTACTAGAAGTAGATTCATAAGATTTTGAAAATTTGAAAATTGCAGTTTTAAAATGTTCTAAAAATTTCAATAAAGATTCGGCATAATACCAATGTTGGGGAGTTATTTCAAAATTTGGCATATTTTTTGCAATATAAAAATTATTTATACATGTTTTATATTCAGTAACAACTTGTAGCAAATCAAAAGTAGAGTTCTATCAGTGTATAACTTCCTTTGGAAATTTTCTGAAATGTACATTTTTATGCCTACATCAAGCTTTCCATTCTTGGAAAATGGTGCCACTTAATGCAATAAAATGTACACAATTCATAATGTTAACTATATATGGTTCGGCTATTTTTTATGCATCTTGAACACATAAATTTAAAATATGACATGCACATCTAACATGAAAAATATTGTCAGATAGAGGATTTAATGCGGTTTTTAATATACTAATTGATGCGTTGTTGTTAGATGCATTATCAAAACTTATACACATTATTTTATCACGAATATGAAAAACATCACAAATTTCTAAAATATGATTTGCAATTTCATTACCACTATGGGGATAGGGCAACGCCCAAGTGATATGATCCTTTTTTGAACAATCCAATCACTGTCGATTCAATGACAGGTTATTCCCATCATTGGAATATTATTGCAACCTGTCCAACAATCGGAAGTTAAAGAAACTCTACAAGTTAAACTCCATAAAATGGAAATCAAAACTTCTCTCATTTTATTGTACATTTTAAAACAATCAGATTTGCAAGTATTCCTAGGGATTCTTTTAAAATGGGGGTTTAAGGCGGTTTGATTAAAATTTTCTAAGTCCCTACTCTCGGGATAGGAAAATGGTAACTCTTCCTTGATTACTAGTCGGGCCATTTTCCGACGAACAAGTTCGGGATCATAAGAATGACTATCAACTATACCGGTCCTAGGGTGGATTTTTTGTTGGCCGGGTAGGTCTACAAGAAGTTCTTTGTGCACATTTTGGATGTGTCGTCTAATTGTACCCGTCCCCTCACCCCTCTTCCATTCGTATGGCTTCCAACATGTTTTACAAACTTTTATACCTACACCCGGATTATTTTCGTCCGGAATATAATCATAAAATTTGTGCCAATCACTACTTTCCCCTCTAGTTTTCCAACCACTAGCCAGTTGTGTTGTTTCGGTTGCTTGTGTTTGTGGTTCTTCTTCTATGTCTATGTCTCCTACAAACTCATCGTGTGTACCAATGTGTTGGGTCATAGGATTAGGGTACTCTTCGGCGGGCAAATTTTGTGGCACAATTGGAGGCCTACGAGAAGTGCCGGTGGAATCTTGTCCACTTTGGCTACAGCCGCTACATCGTGATCTAGACATGTTGATATAGTAGTGTATGTGAAAGAGTTAAATACAATGTAGGCGAGATAAGTTACAAAAAAAAATCTAGAAAACAATAGGAGGGTTGTGAGAGAGAAGATAAAAAAACCAACAAACAAATATGATAAAAAAATTATAACTACAAAAAAAATATCAAGACAATAAGAGGGTTGTGAAATTTTGATACCGTACTTTGCGGATAATCATATATAAAATGAGAGTGAAAATAAATGTAGAAGTAGAAGTAGAAGTCCGGAATTGAAGACTTGAAGAGAGCATCTTTGTTTGATCACTTGGAGGAGTTGAAGACTTGAAGACGTAGTTGAATGTTGAATTCGATACGATAGGAATTTGTCGTTTGATCGTTTATATGTTGCTACCTTCTCTGTTCAATTGTTCACAAAAACTGAAATGAATTGGGTAATAATAGTAGAGAGAGTAAGAGAGTAAGGTGTGAAATTTTAGTTTGGGTTTTAGGGGTATTTATAGGGAAAAAATTTAAAAAAAAAACCCAAAAAAACAAAAAACAACGGGTATAAGAGCCATTAAGTGCTCTCGGTAAGGGTTAGGCCCGTTGGACGCGCAGGTCGAACGGTCGACCCGTACGGGTCAAACGGTTCTCAACCCCGTGGGTCGAACCACGGGTTCGCGTGCGGGTTCGCCACTGTAGTCCGGGTTATCGGGCCGAGTTCAACTGGTTTAATTCGCTTTTTTGAGGACTCGAGTCGACCCGTTTACATTAGCGGGTTAGACCCGAACCCGAACCGGTTAATCACGGGCTGGGTTATGCGGGCGGGTCGCGGGTCAACCCGGCCCGTTTTCCATCCCTACTATATTGTAACACAAATTATATTTTGTTATATAATCATATTTTTATATAGCATATTCTCTTATTGGATCCTACCGGAAACCCAATATCCTATTAAACCCCTATAAATACACTACTAAAATTCTAACCTACCCTATACCCTAACCCTAGCCCCATTAACCCTAGCCGCTTACTATACAACCCCCCCCTTCTCTCTCCTCCCCTGTTCTCTCTCCCACTCCTCTGTTTTGTCAAATCCAAAACAGACCCCCCCCCCAACCTGCATCATTCTCCCGCTCGAGTGTCGCCCTTTGAACCACCGTAGAACCATCACTCGAGCTGCCCTCGTCATCCTCGTCCTCCATCACCACCCTGAGATCCTCCCCGTTGACTTACAAACCCATCGTCACCCCTTGCCCTGCCTTCAGCCTCAAACCCCATTGTCTTCTTCCTCGCACCTCACCATCATTGCTACCGCCGACTACTGCCTTCCGCCTTTGCTCTGCCTCTTATTCGCGCCAGCACTACCACCCATCGTCTCCAATCTCCGCACTTCGTCTCCCCTGTTTTGGCGCCAAATCCAACCGAACCCATCAACCTGCCTTCGTCCATCCGCTCAGTCGACCACCCCGAGCAACTCTGCCCAGTTTGTCACATCCCGCTTTCCAAAAATACGGAATACGAGTACATGACATTGGCCTAGCGAATGACTATCGTCACCCATAAGCTGTTTATCTGACCAACTCAACAATATAATCAATACAAAATAATTTCGCAAACAATAATAATAATCTCATGAACAATAATATTTGGAATGAAGAAATATGAAATATCCAAATACGATAATCCAATGTCTGGAAACAAATAATAAAATCCGGAACATAAGCCCAATACAATAATAAATCCCAATACAATAATAACAAGTCTCAATACATTAAGTTCAATAAAACAATAAGCAACTAGAAAGGATAAATCCTTAGAAAGTTTGTTCTCCAATTCCAGCAGGTAATTCTCCATGATCACCTGTGAACACTTCATCTAAAAAGAGGAGAAAAACTTTCCTTAGAGCAAGTCATGGACAGTAAGCAGAGAAAACAATGAACAATGGAATTACGGAATAACAATGATTTCAATGGATCAATAGAAATCAATAACATGGGACAATAGCAATAATCAATAACATGGTAATCGATGCAATGGTGTAACAATTATTCAATATTCGATAACAATAATCAATGATCAATATCATGAACACTTAGACAATATTCGATATCAATAGGAACAATGATGTACAATATGCAATGTTGATAATGGGTCAATTCTTATGTTTATTAATTATTTTAATCCTAACTAATGCACGTACTACTTTGTCCCATATGTTCCATACCACAGGTTCGATGCATACATACAATTTCGTTTAGACTTAAGTGGTGTACTTTGTAGATCAAGAACTTGGCAATGATAAAAACTATTCTCCTTTCGGTGCACGATACGATCTTCGGCAACGATACGATACACGATAGATTGGGTTACTGCCGTAAACCACAATCACACTATAAAACACTGGCCGGAACATTATTTACCTCCAAGTACAGTCTCTACCTCGTTCACTACTTAAATCACCCTTTAAACCCCGGTTGTTAATTATTTTATCGATGTAATAATACAATATGCAATTAAGGGACATTTTGATGAACGATTGTAACAACAGAGAAATAATGAGATGATAACTTGAACATGACAATGAAAAGGATGACAATAGGATACTAGGATCATGCAATTCAATATACACACTCTAAATCTTGCAACAATATAGGAACAATTAATTCATGAAAACTTAAAAGTGAAATTCTGAACAGCATGAGTATTCTGTCCTAAAACGTAATTTTTCACTATTTCAGAAGTCGAAAACTGAATCCGTCAGAAATTCTAGAAATTAGACTTCCACACGGTTCCAACGAATATTTAAAGTTCAAAATTCGACAACAATATCTAGGTTAGACTCACCATTCTTTACTGATTATAGGTTCAGGCAGAAATACAACATCATGTTATTATATTTTTAGAATCACCGAAAACTCGATAATAAATTCATTAAAACTATTTATTAGACTCCTAAACATTTTAAGTGACAATCTGGAAATTTTCAGAGCAATATTTTGTCATTTGATCAGCCTTTTAATAGTTTAAACATGAAAGATACAAGAATATGAAAATCTGGAAATAAAAAACACAGCTGCAGTAAAATGAGTATAAATTTTCCTACAACTCGGAATTCAGAAATTCAAGATGTTATGGAAACTAGAAAGATAAGGATACAACTCTTATTCAGAAAGTAATTTATTTTGAGATCATTTACTGAGTTGAAAATAGCAGAAAACATACAACCTGCATGCAACATACAGGTTTTTGGATATTTTTCATGGAATAAATTAATTAAAATGATGGGTATCAATTCTATAGTCAATAAATTATGTAATCAACATGAAAGGTGTAATAGCATGATAAATACAATTAAAAACACACACATACACAATTCTAACAACATCCAACATCAATTGATCAATCAAACATACAACCTAGCAATTATCTCTACAATATTTAATTGTGTTATGATTATATGTGTGACCCTATCATGAATACTACATGGATACATGAAAGATTCGATCTTTAGAGTCAAAAGTGGCACGATGTCAATAATATTGGGGTTAGCTCGTGTAAACCCTCAATAGACCCAACGAAAGGTAATCAATATAACAATATGATAACGAATAGGATCTACTTGCAAGAATTTCAATAAAACTTGAATTTGATACGATGTACAATTCAAGAGGAAAGTGACTTGCCTTTTGGACAACGAAATTGAATACCAAGAATAACGGGATAAGGATCCCGAAGCAACGAACCCACAAACACACCAATCCACAAAATAACACGTGCAAATCACGTGCAATAGAAATCCAATCAAAACGGAAACAAACAGTAACAATAGAGATAATAGCAGCAATGTCAGCAACAGTCAGTAAGGCTGCGGCGTCGCTGGCGGGGCGCAGTGCCGATTGCGGTCAACGAGCAGCGCAATGGCAGATCTGGGCGGAGGGTCGGCTGCTGTCGACGGGAATAGGGGGAAAAGGGGGGTCGGGGTCTGGCGTCGAGAAAGGTAGGGTTTCGGCTAGGCATCGACGGCGGTAGGTCGACGAGGTAGGGGAGTTTGCCGGAGGTCGGGGGGATGGTCTGAGAAGATGGTCGGGGGTTTGAGCGGGAAACAGGGGGTTGGGTTCTGATCAGGGAGAGAGAAACAGAAAGGAGAGAGAAAGAGGAGAGAGGAGAGAGGAGAGAGATTAGACGGCTGTTAGGGTTTGTATTGTGCAATTTTTAGGGTTTGTAATAGCATTGTATTTATAGATTATAATTAGGATGTTGGGTTAGTGGTTTATGATCTAATTATAGTGGTTCTGGGCCAAGAACAGTTGAATGGGTTTTAGGGTTAAATAAGAGATGAATCTAAAATAATAGAGTTCAAATAAAAATACCCACAATTTAATTTAAAAATGGGATCAACAAGAATAGCTCAATCAAAAGAACGAAGAATTTCATGAACAAGTTTAATTAAAATAATCAAGAAAGAAAAATAGGTTATTTTATTCAATTGTAATTAATTATTACAAAAAGGGGGAAAATGAAAAGAACAAAAACAGTAGTTACAATCCCACCCTCCTTATAATAAAATTTCTTCCTTGAAATTTAAACATGTGGTATTAGGGTAACCTGCGAAGAAAGGAAAGAATAAGAACTACTAAAAAAGATGGGGAAACTTCTTCCGAATCTCATCCTCAACTTCCCAAGTCGACTCACCAGGGGAGTGAGAATTCCAAGTAACACAAACCAACTTGATAACCATATTCTTAAAAATCTTCTCCCGCCAGTCCACAATCGAAACTGGATGAATCTCACATGACAAATCTGGTCGAACTGACAACTCCGAATAGTCAATGATATGACTATCATCCCGAATATACCTCCTGAGTTGAGAAACGTGGAAGACATCAAGCACTTTAGAAAGAGCTAGCGGTAACGCGAGTCTATAGGCCACTTTGCCTACTCGCTCCACCACATTGAACGGACCAATAAATCTAGGGCTCAACTTGCCCCCACCACCAAACCGAATCACACCTTTCCATGGAGACACCTTGAGGAACACATGGTCACCCACTTCGAACTCTAACGGTCTCCTGTGCATGTTCGCCCATTTCCTCTGCCTGTTCTGTGCGGCCTGCAAATGCTTCTTGATCTGGGCCACTACATCAACAGTCCGCGTGATCAACTCTAGCCCCAAAAGCTTCCTCTCACCAATGTCATCCCAGCACACTGGTGATCTACACTTCTGACCATACAAAACCTCATACGGAGCTGCCTGAAGACTAGCTTGGTAGTTATTATTGTATGAAAACTCCACCAAGTGTAAATGATCTTCCCAAGATCCTCCAAACTGAAGCACACAGGGCCTCAACATATCCTCTAAGGTCTGAATAGTCCTCTCTGATTGTCTGTCTGTCTACGGATGGAATGCAGTACTGAACTTTAGCTTACTCCCAAGACTGTTCTGAAGACTCTCCCAAAATTAAGATATGAATCTAGTATCTCTGTCTGATATAATACTGACAGGAACACCATGCAATATCACAATCTTCTGCATATACCTTTCTGCAAGGCTCTCTGTAGACTGACCATGTAACGCCCCGGATTCCCGTTACCGGACCTCCGTGACGCAACCAGAATCTTTGCCTTCAAATGCATCTTAACACAGTAATAACACAGAAATTTAAAAACTTTTTATTACCAAATAAGGTCATTACATCATTGATTACAACCGATATCTCGTTCTTGGACAAGGAGTACAAATTTATATGAACTCATTACAACCTATTACAAATATTTACAGACTCCACTTGTAAATTTAACAGCTGCCTCTCGGAATGGCAATTGACTGCTCACTGCCGAAGCTCCGCTGAACGGTCAATCTGCTTCCTTGGGGCTTGCTCCTCGACTTGAGTCTTCCGCTGCGCGACTCCGATATCTCTGCACCTGCTCGAAAGGTAGAACCGGTACCTAAAAGGTGGGGAACGTCAGTACTTCGACTGACGCAAAGCTGATAATAATAGCGATCCTCTAAATTACAACCACAACCATAATTTTTATGCAAAAGAAAAGTGATGTGCCAAATAAGGGTTTAATGGATTCGGGTTCTAGTGCAGTGGTATGCCATGATCCTATGACTAGATGCAACAAATCACATGCCTAACTTTAATGCAAGCAAGACTTTGGAAACGAATGCATCCCATAATACATACGTCCCCAAATCTAGCCGTCTTTCTCCATAGTTTATGGATTCAAACCCTTGCCATGCATCCTACTCTTGTACTCAACCTGTTCCCAATAGATTGTCCGTTGCCCAAGGAGGTTGCAGTTGGTCGGTCTAGTTCCGCCACTGCAGGTGGTCGTGTTGCCACTCAATACCTGCGTACGGACCTCTTCAGAAAGCCGTGTTGAAGGCGTTTGCAAAACCGCTGTACTTACCCGGTACCCTGACGTCAATGATATGTTCGTTCACCCCCTCACCGGGGGATGAACTGATGTATGAAGTAACCCACGTGCATAGGAATGTGATGGCCCCCTATCCTCCCGTTCCTTACTCTGACAAAATTTGGGAATTAACAGATCGAGATACGAGACCGAGGACTCAATCATGAGTACCGAAAATGTATCCCTACGACAGGAGAGTACAACACCCGACTATGGTCTACTAGTACTAATGCAATTACAAAATCCCTAAGGTATCACTCTAATCCTAGCCTCTTCTAAATACTTGGGTGAAATGAGATTGCTTCCAAAATTCTGTTTATCGACCTCTGGCCCTGGCGATACCAGTTCGGTTCGCCACTTCCCCTAGCTTGGAGTTTGTCCAGTACCGTGGCTTGTATTCACCCCTATTCGGCAATGAATGTGCGTGTTCACCCCTCCCCGGGTAATGAACTGATGTGTTTAGCCCTCACGGGGCGAAGAATTTGTGCATTCACCCCTACCCAGGCAATGAATTCAATTTGATGGCACAGCTCGGACATCCTACGTTTCGGTGGAAGTTCATAACTTAGGGTCGACAGATGTAGGGCATCACCCTACCCTAATGACTAACTCAAGTCACAAAATCCACCATGGGAAACAAACAAAACCAGTAATAGATACCAAACATCCCTAGACAGTGAGTTATCCACTCTAATGGATACACAAGGGAAAGGGTCCTCACAATACCTAGTCAAAACCTAAGACTAAGAAACCTATGGTGTTTCTGTCCGAAACTTAAAAATATCATAACTCCCTCGATACAACTCTGATTGTGGTGTACAAGACCAATCCGGAAAGGTAAAGGCCGCTACAACTTCCTAGTTGATCATAACCTTAAATTCTATCGTTTAGGCCCTCAAAATAGCCTCTCAAGCCTCAGCCTGTGTATTTCCTGTACACGGGCTACTCCCTACCGGTAGCATAAGACACTGCTCACTCATCAGAATGCTACCAACCCAAGTTCTATGGAAAGGTGTGGATGTCCTCAACAATCCTCTAGTTGGTCACAAGTCCAAAATATGCCATTAGATCACCCTGAAACACACATTACTCTCAAGTGTACCAAGTCACACACTAGACTTTCTCAATCAGAGCACTCAGCTCAAATCCTGGTCTCTGTCTAGTATTGCAAAAATAATATTAAATCAACCACTCACTGGAATCACCTCAAATAGGTCTTGTTAGAAAGGTCTTGATGTCTACTACAATCCTCTAAGGAAACACTTCCTCAAGTTTTGCTCTTAAGGAGCCTGAATTGTGTCATCGCTACAGGGTGTCAAATCTAATTGAATCCAGCACAGTACGTGCTATAAAAATCATCATAAATTCTATACTCATCCAGTAGTCACCAAATTTACATTAAAGAAACTAGATATCATAATGAACAATATGAAAAAGGTTTCATGTCCAAATTCCAAGCATAAACTGAGCTCTTCATGTTTCAATTAAGCACAAAGATCATCATGTTCCTCAGTTACAGCTCTAGCTACTGTTGATAGATTAATTTTAAACATGCCTGTAACTTCATCCAATTATTTTCTTGATTTTTCTATAGAGTCTAGATACATGTGGAAAACCATGGTAAAAGTTTCAGATTAATATCTTCCTCCAATTATTTATGAAAAATCCAACAATCTCAGATATCACTGTAAACAATTTTCGCTACTGCCTTACGGCACTGTTCCACAAATGGATTTTATTAAAATACAAAACAACCTCATAAAAATAAAAAATAATTCATGAATCATCTAGACATATAAAGGAACAATCTGTAAAAATTTCATTTTAAAATTCCTTGTGGTTTGCTATCAGGAAATTCTAGAAAGTGATATGCAGATCAAGATTCTAGGTTCTAGTTTCAGATTCAATCTCCCAATCTCCTAAACAATCATTCCAACTCCTAGTACTTCACATGCATGCAAGAAATCAACAAGAAACAACAAGAAGGTTTAGAGAAACTCCCCACCCTGAGTTGATTAGAAAGTAGATGATGGCCTTGAGCTTCACTTCTCCAAGAATCCACTCAAAGAGCTCCTCTTCAATCTTTCTTCCTTTCTCTCATTCTCTTTCTTTCTCTTGGGTTTGAGTTCTGAAAATTTCAGAACTTTGGAGAAGAATGAGAGGGTTTTTAATGGGAAAATGAGTGAGGAAAGAGAGGGAAAAAGGAGTAGTAGGGTGTAGGGTTTAGGGTGTAGACTAGGGTGGTTTTGTGAGAAAACCCATGGTCTTTAGCCCTTGGTTTGGGGTACAATGGTTGGCTGCACTATTTAGTCCTTAATTGGGTTCTTAGATGAGATTTGAGAGGTTTATCGAGTGTACGCAAGATATACCCATCGTAGTATCATACAATGATATATTTGCATGAGTACCGTACCAAAAACTAGTGTTTATACCAGTATCGGTCCTCCTCATTCTCGTGCATCTTCTAAAACGCAACCATCCTCATGAACCACCCCGCAAACCTAACCGCACACCAACGATAGAAAAATCAAACAAAACACTGCAATCATATGCATGCATACATATATATATATATATATATACTAGGTATGCCCGTGGCACGTGCCTACGGCATGTATTCGAAACTGCATATAAATTTAATTGGAGTTATTTGGTTGGGTGAACTACATATAAAAAATCATTCAATATACCTCTTTCTACCTCTTTAACAAAAAAAAAACAATTACTGGTTAAAATGTTTTAGTTTTTTAGGAATTTATCTTTATTGCCTTAAATATCTCAATATTGACTTATCCAATTCTTTAAAAAGCTATTTTTTTCTCAAGAGATGTGAGAACATCAATTAAAAAAATGCTCCCACCTTTCTAATACAATCATTTACTCTTTACAGGCCTCCTTTGAAATTATATTGATTCCTAATAGTTTTCTAATACTGCGCCTTTAAATTGTTTCCTACGGCACATTATCGCGAAGAATGATTAATTAATTATTTCGACAATCTTATTTAAAATTTTACAGGCAGGATTGTAGTAAAAATTTTGACAAAATCTCTCATGAAATATTATTCATTTTAGAGCATTAACATCGTAAACAGTCAAATTAAATCCTCCCCAGCCCAATCCAAGCCACATCACACAGGCATCATATATATAAGGCTTGGGGGAAAAAAACTTCATATGACTAAAGATATAAAATAAAAGACCAACATATAGTTTGTAATCATACAAAATTTCGACAGAACCTCCCCTAAAATATTAGCCATTTTACAGCATTTCCTTACGGAATTCTGCTCACAATTAAAAATTTAACATCACAGTCAAGAAATATAAATTCTCCCCAGGTCAATCCAAACAACATCACACAGACATCATATATAAAGGGCTCTGGGAAGAAAAAATCTTCATATGACTAAGATACAAAATAAAAATCAACATATCATTTCAAAACATAACAGATTTTAGAAAATTTAGTATAAATTTTGACAGAACCTCCCCTAAAATATTAGCCCTTTTACAGCAATTCCTTACGGAATTCTGCTAACAATTAAAAATATGACATCACAGGCAATAAATATCAACCCTCCCCAGGCGAAACCAAGCAACATCACACAGGCATCATATATATAAGGCTCTGGGGGGGAAAATCAGAATATAATGCAAGATACAAAATAAAAACCAAAAATTTGTTTGAAAACGTAATGGATTTTTGAAAAACCTTTAAAAAACCAAACACAGAACCCAATACTCCACAAAATTGTGGGTACGGGTATTAACATAATTATATTATATCATCATTATATACAGTTACTTACATCATCTCCAAAAATGCTAAATATTGCAACTATTACAACTATTACATCCTCCACCATAATAAACACCAACCAACCGAATGAAAAAAATAAAATTACAGGGTTGTCGGAGAACACAATGGTTGAAGTCTTCAAAAATGGGGCCAAACAATAAGCCTAAAAAAACAATAAGAGTTTTGAATCAAATAGTAAGAGTTTACAATAAACAATTAAAACAATAAAAGTTTGAAAACAATAGTAATAGTTTTGAAACAATTACCTTTCAAACAGAACAATGCCTTCAACCAAACATGTTCTTCATCACCCTACAAAAAGTTAAACTGTCAATATGTACATAACGGTTCTGAGTGCGAACGACAATCTGGAAAAAAAGAAGCATTAAATTAGCAGCAATTAATGGTTAACATAGGGTGTAGTTGTAGTAAATATAAATTTACCTTATTGCAACCCCAATTGATCAATGTAATTGCATTTATAAATTTGAGGTCCATATCAGCTGCATCCCAGTTCTATTAAAGTTCAAAAGTAAAACAACAATGAAAAAATGTTTTGGTAAGGTAAGTCTATCATATATAATTGGTTTTTTTATTTTGTCATCCTGTTTCATTAAAGAAAAAATAATAAGTTAATAGACGACCCTCTTTCTAATTTTTTTCTTCTTATATATGGTGTCAATATGTCATTACTGATAAGTTAATTGATTTAATGTTTGCCATCAAATAATAGATAGGGTGATACTTGTTTTATAGCAAGTCCAATTGTTTGTTTGTGCTAGAATAATTATTTGTTATTGCAACTCCAATTGCTATATAGTTGAAAATTTAGCATCGTCTTCAATATATATATATGAGTGACAACCTATTGTTTGTTCTAGCTAGCTAATATAGAAATTATATTGTATTCAATATCCATAGTTATATTTAATTTTTTAGATAGAAAAACTGTACTTATATTTAATATCCATCTCTATGAGAAAACTATTAGTTATATGCTTACTCCCTGGCTTGAACCCTCGGCATCCTCTTTCATCACATGGGGTGCCTCTTCGAACTTCATAAATTCCTTTTTTTCCTCTCTCTACCATTGTTAGTGTTAGTGTATCGTGTTTGTTGGTTCTCAATGCCCTCGGTCCAATTCCTAAACACCTGATGTGCCTTGTTTGTGGCGTGCTTGTGGCTCTATCTGAGTAGGACTGTAGGGGGGTATCACTAGTGTTTGTGTACTGCATGCTTACTGTATTGTGTGGTGGGTGAGGGTGCATGTGTTTGTTTCAATTTGTCCTTGAAGAATTAGTGTTCCTTGATTTTACCTTATGATAATGGATTTTATGTCTTAATTAATCTAGCACAATGAGAAACTCCATTACATTGTTTGGACAAAATTGTACTGACTTCTTTTGAACAATCTACAGCGTTGTACTGACTTCATTAAAGAAACTGATCAAGCAGCAAAAAATTGACAACCGAGCTGTTTAAACCAAGGTTTAAATTCTAGGTTACAGGATCAATATCTGCCTGGCATTTGGTATTCCGTAATTATATCCCATGTCGGAAAAATCAGCAGCATTGGATCAGAGTATCATTTTTTTCCTTCTATCTCAACAACAAAAAAATACAATTTTTCACAACATATTTGTATTTTATCATATTCAGTATAAAATTTATAAATATGTTATCCTTTGTGTCTTTCTTTCAATGTGTTCATTACTTTCTTTCCCTTTCCCGATTCATATCTCGCTAGAATCGGGTAACACAGGCCGAGTATAACAAATTGGCCAATCCTAAATAAAAAAAGGTTGGCAGACCTGATTCTCTATCATTTTATTTCTTTTGCGTTTCCAGATAGCCTAGAACATTTTTGAATCTGATCTAGTCGATATGGATTCGGTATCCGCGGATATTTGATTCCATAGTTTCAACCAAAATCTTATTTTTCGCATACCATAGAGAACAAATTGGAGAAATAGGGGACCTGATCCTTAAAAAACAAATTTACATATACCAAATCATCATAAGTTTCACTAATTCTGGCTCTTTAGATGTGTTTTCACATTTATAAGGATAAGTAATTTTTTTTTTAAATTATGAACGAAGAACATCATCTACTCTGGACAGACCTGCTTGATATCATAGTTCTTATGCCTTGTAAGCCCCATAAGGTTATCAGATTTCTAATATAACTACCATAATTTATCGAAGAAACTCTAAATTGACTCCAACCCATAGCAGCTCGAGGAACATTTTGGTTGAGTCCTATGATAATCATGGGAGTATACACTGCCATTTTAAATAGTAATAACGTAATGTATTATCAGTCCAAGTTATACATAAGGAAGTAATCACCTACTATAGTAGTATACATATATTGCCAATTGCTAATAGATTATTTCCCATTAGAAACTTTCTGGCATTTGTTCATTTAATAGACTTCTATAGTTAGATAACCATTAAATAGAACACATACTATTTAGCAATTACTTAACAATATTTGTTTAGTCAAAGAAATGGTTATTTTACCTCTTCGCGTACAGGGGTCAACTGAGATTGTGCAATGTAACTACGTGCTGATTTTCCAGAGGTGATATCTTCAGCTTCTGATCCAAACTTGGGAATAGAAGTATCGCGATACTTTATCTGGTCCAAGTAGACAGAGAAATTGAACTTCAGACCCCTATTAAATAATTCACTTGAGATATCAAACATTGTTACTGATCTTACTGCTGGGTATTGTGGCTTAGCATAAGCAACAATTTTCCCTTCGCTATTAGAAACAATAATAATTTGCCTAGCACATTGGGCTTCTCCATCAAGAACCATCAGGTTACAGTTGAATCATCAGAATTTTAGCTTAAATGGGCATTCTTTATCACCATATGAGAACAAAATTTTTATACCTTCAATACATGAGGATCTTTCCAGGGGCCCAGGTCTGAATTAAGACACCTTCCATGTTCAGAGCAGATGCAAGAGCCGCCAAGGAAATCTGGCAATTCACTGTAGAAAAGCATACAAAACGGAAGCTGAGAAAAACAATACAAAGAAATAATGATTAATAGGTTATAACGAAAAAGACAGAACTTACCTTGAATCAATTATTTCAAGTAACTTATTTTGGCACTTGGTTCCAAGAACCTGAAGTGAAATTAAAAGTCAATATATTTCTCAATCTCTAGATAAATAAGCTGCGAGGGACAAAAAGCATTCTTTCTTACATGTATCTTTGAAGTTGTTTTAGGATCAAGAAAAGATTTCACAGTGTTCCATAACAATCTAAAATCTGGACCAACATTAATGATGAACTCGCGGCATAATGTCTGCAAAAGAATATAGATCGTAATCAATAACTAAACAAATAAAATAAAAGGTTGATGTGCATGCCACTGTGATCTAGTGGTAAAGCCTCATTGTAGTGAGCAAGAGGTTGCAAGTTTGAGTTAACAGTTACCCAAATTTCAATCAACAATCAAGAATTTCAATCCCAAGTTACCCGAATTTCAATCCCAAATTAAAAGAACAACATGAAACTACAATAAAGAACTCGAATTTATACCTTGAAACACAGTCGAGGAGGGCAGTCGAGGAGGGCAGTCGATGAGGTGGGGCGTCGAGGCTAGTTTCAGGAGGCGGGCCGTCGAGAGAGAGAGAGGAGGAGGGGGGGGGGGGGGGGGGGGCTTTAGGGCGTCGTGAGAAAATTGTAAACTCTTACTATTTCTAATGGGAAATAATCTACCAGAAAAAAAAGGCCGAGTATAACAGTTGTAATATAGATTGAAAGTAACAGTTGCAATAGAAAAATATCAATTTTGAATGTAAGTGGACAATTAATTAACGTGTTAAAAACACAATGAAAAGCTTCACTTACTGTTCTTTCCAAGTCAACATCAACCTGTAAGGTATTAAAGTAAACATTAAAATATGAGGAACTTTTTGTTATATCAAGAGTTGTAGATTTTTTTTTTAAAATAAGATACTTACATAGCCATATATAGTAATGTCATCCATTGATGTTCTTTAATTGGAGCAATTGATCTGTATAAAAAGGAGGGGAAATATATAATGATTAACTTTGGAGCAATTGTTCTAATTATTTTAACAAACCAAGCACAGTTATTTGGGAGAATCTCACTAAATCCAAAGATTACATATGGTGTTTAGCTTAATGATCACAGTTATTTGGGAGAAGCTTAAAATCTAATTATTTTAATTCATTCAATCTTGGTTCAAATTGAAAGACTGAATTAACCAATGGGGTGTGTCAAAAAACAAAGGTCATGGATCAAATCGAGTAGAACAAAAAGATCTGCCCACCTTACAGTACCAAATTAAATCTAATACAGCACAAGCCCAAACACTTGAGTAAACCAAAACCCAAATGTATACTCCATCTAGATATATTATAGCTAACTAAAGATTGGCAGCTAGTTTCATTCGACAGCTGCAGTCAGGGATGCAAGTATGAGGATAATAGCAAGAGACAAAAACCAATATTTCGTTCACTTAGTTATCCTATTATACTGAAAATAAACTACAGTATGAATCAAAATTTAAATCATAAATCAGACTTATATGTGGTTTTCTGAATCTACAATCACTTAACAAACCCACTAAATGCAATCAACTAAAAACTTGATGCTACATAAAGATGATTCACACAATGAAGTAAAAAACTGAAATTTAAAACTTCAAAAATGTAATAAAATCACAACCCAATACTTACCAGTTTATAGCAATTTCCTCAGAAAACAACCAACAACCAATCACAAAAAAAAACTAAATAATTAAAGACCAAAACTTTATCAAATTCCCACTCAGAACAAACATAAATAGATCTCTCCAAACGATCCACTTCAGAAATCAGTCAGTGGTCAGGGAGACAGTGAAGCTTCGGTAGGGTTCGCTAGGTTCGCTGGGTCGAAAAAGAGAGCGGTGAAAGGGGAAGACGTTGGGTCGATTTAAGAGCATCCATAGTCGTTTGCTTGTTTGCCATTTTTGCCATTTTTTTGATACTGTAGCGCTCACAGTCGTTTGCTATTTTGCCATTTTTTGGCAAAAGCGCTACAGTAGAAAGGGAGAAATAGCAATCGAAATAGCAAAATGCATATTATAGCTGACGAAACATCATGTTTCGTCTGGATTATTTAATTATATTGTTAATTGATCGGACGAAACATGATGTTTCGTCCGAATTAAAATAAATATAAAAACCGAATAAAATAACCGGTAAGCGTGGGACGAAACATCCCATGTGGGACGAAACATCATGTTTTGTCCCAATCCAATTTTAAAAAAAAAAAAATTGGAAATTTTTTTAATAATTTTTTAATTTTTTTTTGCAATTATCCAAATTGATTTTACAAATTTTTAAATTGTTTTTGCAAATATTTTTTTACAAACTGTTTTTTAAAAATTGTTTTTGCAATTTTTTTTGCAAAAAAAACTTCCACAAAAACTGGACGAAGCACCATGTGTCGTCCAGTTGCTTTGGATTTTTTCGCACTTTTTGTAAAACTTTAAATTGTTTTTGCAAATATTATTTACAAACTATTTTTAAAAATTGTTTTTGCAAATTTTTTTTGCAAAAAAAAACTTCCTTAAAATCCGGACGAAACATCATGTTTCGTTACGTTATTTTGATTTTTTCTTCTTCTTTGGGACGTCCCATATTTTTTATTAATATTTTCTACGTATAAAGTATTTTTTTAATGACAGACGAAATATCATGTTTCATCTGTTTCTTTTTTAACGAACTTATGCATTTTTTGGCAATTCGACGACTGCAGCGTTTCGTCAAATTGGATGGGCAAAATATGCATTTTGCCATTTTTTACATTGAACGACTGTGGATGCTCTAACAAACCCACTAAATGCAATCAACTAAAAAATTGATGCTACAGAAAGTTGACTCACACAATCAACTAAAAATTGAAATTTAAAACTTAAAAAATGTAATAAAATCACAACCCAATACTTACCAGTTTAATAGCAACTTCCTCATTAGTCTGAACATTAGTACCTGCAACCAAAAACAACCAACAACCAATAAAAACAAAATGATTACAGTTGTCAAGTTGTATTCTGCATATAGTTTAAAGAACTATTTAGCGAAAGATAAATTTATGGAGTATATTCCCAACTGTTGAAACTTGAAAGTAACTACCCTAATATACTCAAGTTTTCTCAGATTCTGTACATGTACAAATTCATTGTTCAACCAAAAGCAGCAAAAAATTCATTGTTCAACCAAAAAATATGTACAAATTCATTCTGTACAAATTCATTCTGTACTTGTACAAATTCATTGTTCAACCAAAAAATTAGTCAATCTTCCATCATTCGACATTTTCTTTTGTATGGGGAAGGTGGAGAATGATACCTTGTTCCAAAATCTTCCACAAATCTCTCAAATTTATCTAAAAGATACCCAAATCTCTCAATACCCAAATTAGTCAATCTCTCTCAATACCCAATAACCAAAAAAAAAGCACAAAAACAGCACACCCAAGCACACACAATGGTGAAATCGATGGTTGGATTTTGTATACCTGCGATGGTGAAATCGATGGTTGGATGGGGTCGCTGATTCTTCTAATCGATGGTGAAATCGATTGTGGGAGCCGATGGTGAAATCGATGGTTGGAAGGGAGGAGGAGGGGGGTTGGCGACTGGAGGTGGGGGCCGGTGAAGAGGCAGCGGAGGTGGTCGGTGCGCTGCAGAGGCGGCGAAGCTGGACGACGTAGAGAGAGGTGGTGGTCAGCGACGGATGAGAGCAGAAGGGAGGAGGATGGGGTTAGGGTCGGGAGGTGGGGGGGGCGCTGAAGACGGAGCGGAGATTGGGGTGCTGGAAAGGTGATGGAGCGAAGGTGGGAGAGAAAGAGAGGGAGACTGAGAAAGAGCGGGGAAAATATGTTTTGTGAGAGTAGATCTTGTCCATTGATTTTGGGAGAGATTGAATGTGAGCCACTTGATAGCTTTCTTTGTGTTTTATTATATATATATATATATATATATATATATATATATATATATATATATATATATATATAAGCATTGTACAATCCGTGGTATTACAGACCAACTATGAAGGGAATGAAATGAGCATTCTTCGTCAAGCGATCCACAATCACCCAGATGGCATTGTGGCCCTTGGGACTTCTAGGCAAAGTAGTTATAAAATCCGTAGTGATATTCTCCCACTTCCACTCTAGAATAGGAAGCGGTTGAAGAAGTCCAGCAGTCCTCTGATGTTCTGCTTTCACTTGCTGACAGATTAGATACCAAGAAACAAATCTTGCAATAGCCCTCTTCATACCCTGCCACCAGAAATGTAACTTCAAATCCTGATACATCCAAGTACCACCGGGATGAATAGAGTATGACTAGCAATGAGCTTCTTCGAGTAACTTCTGCCTGACTTCTCCCTTCGGAACACATAGACGGGTCCCAAAGCGGAGAGATCCATCCTCATGAATCACCATATCAGTTCTTGAACCAGTTTCAACCTCAGCTCGAAATTGATGTAACTGCACATCACCAGATTGTGACTTCTTAATCTGATCCACCAAAGACAACTGCAACTGAAGCACCATACAACTCTGCTCAGAACCAGGCAATAGCACATCTGATTCCAATCTCCTCATAGCTTCCAAAAGTTCCTTCTACTCAGTCAGAACCATAGCAACAGGTCTTCTGCTCAGAGCATCAGGCACTGAATTAATCTTGCCAGGGTGGTACTACAAACTGATATCATAATCTGCCATCAATTCTAATCATCGTCTTTGCCTCATATTCAGTTCCTTCTGAGTGAACACATAATTGAGACTTTTGTGATCAGTGAAGATTTCCACTCGGTCTCCAAGTAAATAATGCCTCCAAAGATTCAAGGAAAAAATTACAGCTGCAAGCTCCAAATCATGTGTAGGATAATTCTTCTTATGCGGCCTCAATTGTCTAGATGCATATGAAAAAACCTTTCCTCATTGCATCAATAAAACACCTAAACCTCTACCTGAAGCATCACAATGAATTACGAAACCTCCTGATCCATCCAGTATAGTCAACACAGGTGCTGATGTCAACCGATTCTTCAGTTCAACGAAGGCTTCTTCACAAGACTCATCCCACCCAAACTTCTAATCCTTCCCAGTCAACTTGGTCAACGGCCCTGCAATCTTCGAGAAATCCCGAACAAACTTCCTATAGTAACCCGCTTGACCAAGAAAACTCTGAACTTCAGATATTGACTTCGGTGTCGGCCAATCCTTTACTGCAGAAATCTTGGACAGATCGACAGAAACTCAATCACCAGAAATAATATGGCTCAAGAAATCCACACGATCCAACCAAAACTCACACTTTCTAAGCTTCCCATACAACTGATGATCCCTCAAAGTTTGCAAAACAACCTTCAAGTGCTCAGCATGCTCATCACGGTTCCAAGAATAGACAAGAATATCTTCAATGAACATCACAACGAACTTGTCTAGGAAGGGGGAGAAAACCCGATTCATCAAGCTCATAAACACAGCTGGAGCATTAGTAACTCTGAAAGGCATCACCAAGAATTCATAGTGCCCGTATCTTATACAAAAAGCAGGCCCCTGTACATCCTCGGCTTTCATCTTAACCTGATGGTAACCAGAATGAAGATCCATCTTCGAAAATACAGAAGCACCTCCCAATTAATCAAATAGGTCATCAACCCTTGGCCACGGATACCGGTTCTTTACTGTGACATTATTGAGCTCACGGTAGTCAATACACAACCTGCGACTACCATCCTTCTTATTGACGAACAGTACAGGAGCTCCCCAAGGTGAAACACTTGGCCTGATAAAACCTCTATCCAGTAATTCCTGAATCTGTTCCTTCACCTCAACAAACTCAACATGAACCATTCTGTAGGTGTAAAACCCCGAATTCCAAAATACAACTGAATTCGAAGTTGCACAGGATCTTTAGACTTCTTTCGTACAATTTTACAAGAAAATAAAAGCATTTCTTACATCATAGTTACATTATACCTTTACATCATTACAGCGGAAGCAATTTTACAATAAATTACATGAAACAACATTTAAACCAATCTTGAGCAGCATGTATACTTCAATTTGTCAAGCATCTTTATCCTGCATGTAAAACTGTGGGCGCGTCAGTTCATTCAACAGAAGAAATATTATACACGGCCATCCTCTCTATGCCGGAAACAGTATAACGATTGTCAATACTTAGCAAACCACAAACTTGTTCACAAACAAAGCTAAAAGGACTATCCTATTGATGTCGTGTTGTGAATGTGCACTTAGTCCTTAATGCAATTATTTGTATTATATGACACTAATGCACACTTGTTCAGAGTCTGTGCAGCCCATACTATATAGGTCCGAGGGTAAGCCCTTAACCGTTCTTCATCTTGTAGGGTTCAATCCCTCGTCATGACTTAATCTACTACTGTAACTACGGTAAGTATCCTAGATATTTTCTGACCTACGAACTCATGTCTAGGCGCCCTGGAGGGAATCCCAACGCACTGACACATGACTCATCATGCAGGTATCCTGTGGTAATTCAGCTTCTACCATAGACATGACACCACCCGCAGTCGTCAAACACCCCACGAGCATCGCCACCGGGACGGTACTCTGGAGCAGTATCCACGCCCTATCATGACCCATCATGGGATATCCTGCGAATACTCTCACACAGCCAATCCAATGGCCCTCATACTCAATATTTTTCTCTTACTTTCATCACATCTTCACTATGTATCTAATCCTTAGTATAATTGAATCATGAATAAAATCAATCCTTTACGGTTAGCACTCCCACTATATCGGTCTTATTCATTTATTTCACATGACCCAAACCTTAGTCTTTTCATCTCAAATATCATTTTCAACATTTCTTTTATTTCCGGTATAAGGCTTAGCTATATCCTAGTTCTCAATTTCAACTCATAATTACAACATCGAGCTTTTCATACTCATAAGGTCTTTTCATGATTAATCACAATTCATGTTTCATAAGCATAGTATTCATGTATCCGTATCTTTCATAACTCATCACATTCAGTAATTCAATTTCACGTGCAATTTGCGTAAGAATAAGTTTCAACTAGTAGTAATCAATAATTCATTTATTCCACGAATCTATTATTCTCATTTCCATTCATACTACAAGCACAATTTATAAGTCCAATTAATTACACAAATCACAACTTTCAAAAATCCCTCATTACTAATTTTCATCTTTATAACTCTAAAAAATCTCATTTATTTTTCCTTTATTTAAAAGATAATTTAATTTTAAAAAGAAGTCATTCCTTGCAAAAAGCCTCAATTTCTCAATTATACTTTATCAAAAGTTATACAAATTTTTCTCATAAAGTCCAAATAATTTTCTGTAATTTATTCCATATTTTTCCCAATTTTTAATCTATTTTTAAAACTCAAATTAATATTACAATCCAAAAAAACATTTTTTAAAAAAAATCCAAACCCCCAACAGGATTCGAACCTACAACCAGCAGCCCAATAGACAGCGCACAAGACCACTGCGCCAAAGCCTCAAGGCGACATGACTAGAGGTTATTATCCCTATGTATCTGTAACGCCCCGATTTCCATATACTGGGAAAACCGAGACACGAGCCAGAATCTTTTCTTCAATTAGTCACAATACATAGAAACAGGGAAAATTTTAAAACTTTTATTTAACATAATATTACAGGCCGAGTGTTCCCATTAATCGATTACATCAGAGTATACATGAAATAGTTAATACAGCGGAAATTAAAACATGACATTGACTCCTCTCTTTCCTTGTCTTGAGTCCTCCTGAATCTCGCACCTGTACTTCTGCGATCCAGTACCTATGGAAGTGGGGACGTCAGTATTCACTGACGCTTAAAGGCTGATCATATAGCAGCGAATCTCCCAAACGATATACAAAATATAGTAATGGTGTTGGTGTAGTTTAAGTGTTCGTGAGTGCAGTGACTAGGATCTAATAATGTCCATTGTCGGTGTAGTCTAATGCAATGTTAACTGAACTAGGATGCTCCTATTCTAATGTCAGCAAGTCTCCGAAAGCAACATGCATCCCATACTACATGCGCTCCATCTCAAGCTGTTTCTTCATATATAGGGATTTGAACCCGCATTATGAATTCTAATTGTACACAACCTGTTCCTGACAGATACAACGTGACTGACGAGGTTGCACTTGTGGTCAAGTCCCACTAATGCAGTTCGCCGGTGGTATCCATGTTGCCACCGCTATCCAACCTACCGGACCTCACTCAAAAACCTGACGAACCATCGGGGTTATTGCTAACAGGGGAGCCCCCTGCCGCCCCCTGGTCGGACCGTAGTCCATGGCCTGGTCGTCCTCTTGGCATAGGACCTGACGGAGTTCCGGGGGTCCATCCCCCTAGCTCCGCCCGCCTTGTCATGGCACTTCAGGAATTAACAATTAGGATACGCAACCCATGTCCCCAACTAGTGAGAAGGCATCGCACGTATCCCTTTTGACAGGAAGGTACAACCCGATAACACCACCTATGATCGGCCCTAAAGAAAGGTTTGGTCGTACGGTGCACCCTACTACCAACTCCCCTTCTTTCTGGCAAAAAGGTTAAGTAATGACCTCCTAAGCCACTATCCTAATGATATTACTACTGTTACGCAATCTTGCATAGTTTCTAACTTAGATTATCATGGTCTAACTCGTGGTCCCTCGATCCAAGACTCTAGCAATGAGATCTCTCTCACTCATCCCTATCCCAAACTTGGATTCTACCAACACTCTCGGCCCACGGTCAACCTATATCGGTTAAGATCCGTCGATGCCCGAGGTGAGATCTATCCATTTATTCTAAGTGGGTAGGGTGTGGTCTTGATGGTCGATGACCCCTAGGGTACTTGGAGACCCTAGGCTAGCTTTTTATCAAGCTACAACTATTAGAACTTCTCAACCCTTATTACTATGAATGAGGGTGCTCATATATTATGGTTCCATTTTAAATTAGAACCTACTCGACTAGAATCCATGGGTCCTTTTTTATTACCTACCCTATGGCAATTCAAACATGGTACGCAATCTCAAGCACACCACTAAACATGGTATATATGGCATAACCATCACTTATAATACTCTTAATTGTGAGTGTGATTTAGCATGCACTTGTAGCGTTCCCAAGCATGGATACATATATAACTAGTATGAACATATAACATTCCCAAGCGTGCATACATATAGCTAGTATGAACATACAACCTTCTCAAGCATGCCTATATACTTCTACATCATCCCTAAAATATGGTAAGTAATTTTACGTCAATCCAACAACATTCTAAACACAAATATCATTCCTACATGATAGATATTTTTAGAATGACTCCTACAACATTCTAAATACAAATAAATTAATCTAAGCATGGTAGGTATTTTTAGAATGAATCCTACAACATGTAAAGCATGAATATGGCTTCTAAATATTTTTAGAAGTGATCCTACAACATGTAAAGCATGAATATGACTTCTAATATTTTTAGAAGTGATCCTACAACATGTAAAGCATGAATATGGCTTCTAAATATTTTTAGAAGTGATCCTACAACATGTAAAGCATGAATATGGCTTCTAATATTTTTAGAAGTGATCCTACAACATGTAAAACATGAATATGGCTTCTAAATATTTTTAGAAGTGATCCTACAACATGTAAAGCATGAATATGGCTTCTAATATTTTTAGAAGTGATCCTACAACATGTAAAGCATGAATATGGCTTCTAACCATTTTTAGAAGTGATCCTACAACATGTAAAGCATGTAGAGTATTCCTAAACATGGTATAATAAATTCAACCTCTACTATTACTATTTTACTTGAAACATACACATCCACTACTACTACTTTAATTAAAACATACACATCCACTACTACTACTTTAATTAAAACATACACATCTACTACTACTACCATCTACCAAAATATGACATAAACATCTACCAAAATATAGCATAACATAAACATCTACAACTACCTCATTTTAAACTTACTACTACTTTATTTTAACCATAATGATCTACTAGCATTTACATAACATTCCTTATCTACTTCATTTTAATGTTCACTACAATCTTTATTTATACATATATATCTACTACTACTACCATAAGCATCTACCAATATTTAGCATAAATATCTACAACTAAATTACTACAAAAAGATCTTTATTAGCATAGGTTTCTTACTAGTGGACATAAAAGAGATCTTTTTGATCTTTTTACAACTAGTGTTTAGAAAAGAAAGATCTTTTTATTTATTTATTCTACAACTAGTGATTTAGCTAGTTTCTTTTTCATACTTTAAGATTAAAACTAAACAATAATACAACAAGTAAGAACACTTCATTTTTTTGGGTTTAATCAACATATGTTCTCTTTTAGTCCAAGGTTCAACATAGGTCCTACAACCCAAATGGTTGTAAACAAATTCATATGCCTTATGTATGGTCTCACATTCAAGTCCTACAACCTTACATGGTTGTATGTACAAATTTATATGCATGTGTTATTTTAGTCCAAGTAGTTAACAACATTTAAAATGAGAAAACTCATACAACCATACTACTACAAAGTAACCAAAAGAAAAATAAACAAGAGGGTAAGAAGAAGGATCATCAAACACCATTCAAAGAAACAACAACAAACAAGCAAACAAACACATAAACAACAAACCTATGAGAAACCCCCACCTTGTTTCTTTTCTTCATGGAAGCACTAGCTACTCTCCTTCTTTCTCCTAGGACTTCTAGCAAACCTACAAATAAAACACTCAAGTTAGTCCAC
This sequence comes from Hemerocallis citrina, assembly GCA_017893485.1. Classification (NCBI taxonomy): domain Eukaryota; kingdom Viridiplantae; phylum Streptophyta; class Magnoliopsida; order Asparagales; family Asphodelaceae; genus Hemerocallis; species Hemerocallis citrina. Next base: position 167,528,414 of record CM030360.1, on the reverse strand, counting down.
TCATTCTTTTCCTTTCTTTCTTTCTTTTTTTTTGATCTTTCTAAAATGAGACTATGGTGAAAGGAAGGGGGTATTTATAGGAGGAGAGAGGGGTGGAGAGTGCAAATGTGCACTCACACATTTGCACATAAGCCCTCCCACATATTGGGGCCGGCCATACCTAGGAGGAGGGGGAAAGTGGGGGAGGTGTTATGTGGGGGGAGGTTGATGTGGGGGAGAAGTTTTCTAGAAGAATTCTTAACCCTCTTATGTCTTTGTAACCCTAGGTTTAGTACCCAATAATCCCTAATTATCTATTAGGTTGTCATGGCTAAAAGGATCACAATGGTGAAGAAAAATATAAAATAATCAAGTAGTCGAACGCTAATAAAATAATATTATTAATAGTCGATCGGGATATTACAGTATCAACTCTCGGCAATCGGATTTTAACAAAAAAATAAAACGAAAAGCCTCAGTATCGAACCCGAGACCCCTGACTCAGCCCCCCTTTACTGTAGAGAATGAAGACTCTACCGACCAATTGGTCTAAGTGGCCATATCGATTCTAAAGAAATTTAATTGGGTTTTGATTTAGCTCTCTGTTCATATCTATAATTCATGAATTCTCACAACAAATTAGTCTCTTTTTCTTTTCTTTTGAAAGCAACTTTTTCCAGAATTAAAATACACACAAATCTACAGCAACCAGTATTTTTATAAGCATTTTTAGCTCTATAAAACATGTATTTTAGTCCTAATTTGTATTCCATGCCCATAAATTCGACAATTGAAAACCATAGCACAACTATGCATAATTTAAGTTAGGTTTCCACAAAAATCACTACGTTATTGTTCTCTTTCTTATTGACAATCTACCATATTTTTAGAACACAAAAATCATCTTTTCTAAAGAATAAAAATTCTATTTTTATCAACTAACTACACCTGATGCATTCAATCAATTATTTGCAAATACAATCTCTTTCATTTATTCTAACATTCATGTGGCACATACAAAAATGGAGAATTCTAACACATAAATTAACAATTATCCATTAGCAATCATTCCATCATTTTATCTCTAATATTACCACTCTACTTTAATTAAACAAGCATGGTTCCAATTTCTCACTAGTTAATTCTTATAATTTCATTAAAACATACCTAGCATGAATTCTAATATTAGCAATGAGAAACACCCACCTCTTCGGAGAAAAACCAAATAAAAGCTTCCAGAGTCTCCTAGAATGCGAGAGAGTAGCTTTCTCCTCCTAAATTGTGTTGCAAAAGCTCTCCTTCCTGCTCCTTGTGCAAAAACTGAAAGCTTCCTTGTGCTTGATGATGGGGCCGGCCTCTAGCTTGGGACACACAACTCACGCTCACTCTTTATACTCCCTTATCTATCTCTCATATATAATTTCTTTCTTTCAATAATTTTTTTTTGTAGTATGCATGAAGGTAGGGGGTATTTATACTAGTTCTACGATGGATTGGAGGGTTAGGATTTCATTAGATGGTTAGAGATGGATGGCTAGGATAGGAGGGGAAGTTGTAGCAACCACCCATAATCAAATAACCAACCATGCACACACACACACTCTCCCACCTTCTCCTTAAGCACAACCGGCCTCCTAGGTGTGCAATGCACACTACGTGCATGCATGTACCCTCTAGTACCCCCTATTTGAAATTTGTACAATTTTAATTAATTAATTGTTCACAAATTGTGTCTACATGATAAGTGTGACAATTTAAATGATTAATTAAATTTGTGGGCTTCACAAATAGTGGGCTTAGACTGGTGGACCAAATAATAAAATAATAAATTATTAAAGTGGGCTCAAAATAAGAAAACAATGTTTTAGGCTTTACAAAATAAGCTTTTTAGAAAAATAAAGAAAAAGAAAGAAATAATAGTTCATACTACAAAATGAAATTTTTATAAAAAGAAAATAAATATACATACGAAATTTTGCACGTGCACAACACGTGGAAAACAATATTTTTATTAAAATGAAAGTTTAGGGTATTACAACACTCCCTCCTTAGAATAGTTCCGTCCCCGGAACTACAATTAAAGAGTGAGAAACAAAACACAAGAAGAAAATACAATCAAGTAAAGAGCTCAGGATGATCCTTCATCATCCTCTCTTTAGATTCCCAAGTAGCCTCTTCAACCAACTGGTTTCTCCAGACTACCTTGACCATCGGTATCGTCTTATTCCTCAAAACTTTCTTCCGATGATCAACAATCTCAACTGGAAGCTCAATGTAACTCAGATCGAACTGCAAACCCTCTGGCACTTCGGGCAAATGATGACTTGGATCCGGAATTTAACCTCTTAGCATAGACACATGAAAGACATTGTGCACCTGAGACAACTCTTTCGGTATCTCAAGCCGGTAAGCAGTTTTCCCGATCCTTTTCAATATCTTATACCGGCCTATGAACATCGGAGCTAACTTTCCACCCTTGCCGAATCGGATCACGCCTTTGCTGGGCGATACCTTCAGAAAGACAAAGTCACCAACCTCAAACTCAAGGTCCCTCCTTCGGTTGTCTGCATAGCTCTTCTGACTACTCTGAGCATCCACCAATCTCTTCCTGATCAGATCAATCTTTTCAGAGGTCTGCTGCACAATCTCAGGTTCGAACATCTGCCGCTCCCCAACTTCGAACCAACAGACAGGCATCCTGCACTTCCTGCCATACAAAGCTTCGTACGGTGCCATCCCAATGCTAGTCTGAAAACTGTTGTTGTAGGCAAACTCCACCAAAGCTAAATGCCTTTCCCAACTGCCTCCAAAGTCTAGTACAAAGCACCGAAGCATGTCCTTAAGAATACGGTTGACTCTCTCGGTTTGCCCATCGGTCTGGGGATGAAAAGCAGCGCTGAAATCCATCTTGGTACCCAAAGCAGTCTGAAGACTCCTCTAGAAATGCAAAGTAAACCGCGCATCTCGATCAGATACAATGGTCAACGGAACACCATGAAGCCCGACGATCTCACCAATATACATCTCAGCCAACTTGTCCATCGAAGCAGTGAGTTTCATCGCCAAGAAGTGAGCGGACTTGGTTAGTCGATTGACTATGACCCAAATCGCATCATTGCCTTTAGGACTCTTAGGCAAACCCGTGATGAAATCCATACTGATGTTATCCCACTTCCATTTCGGGATAGGTAACGGTTGCAATAGACCTCCGGATTTCTGATTCTCGGCTTTGACTTGTTGACAAATCTCACACCTCGACACAAATTCAGCCACATCCCACTTCAAACCTGACCGCCAGAAATGCTGTTTAATGTCCTTGTACATCTTGGTACTCCCAGGATGTACAGACATAAGAGTAGCATGTGCTTCCTGAAGAATACTTTCTTTCAAGTCCGACTGATCCGGAACACACAGCCTCTCTCCAAACCACAGCACTTCATCCCTGATTTGAAATCCGGGCAACTTGCCAGCACCAACTTGCTCCTTCTTCTTCTGAATCTCTGCATCTTCCTTATGACTTGCAATAATCCTTTCGTTCTGCATCGGTTGAAGCCTCAACTGAGCTAAAGATAATCCCAAGCCTTGCAGAACAACTTCAATACCAGCCCGATCCAACTCCTCTGCCAGCTGCCTTTGAGTTGTAATCAAACTCGCCAGACTGCTCTTGCGGCTAAGTGCATCAGCAACAACATTAGCCTTCCCAGGATGATACTTAATCTCTAGACGAATGTTCTCAAGTACCTCCAGCCATCTCCTTTGCCTCAGGTTTAGATCCTTCTGCTGATAGATGTACTTCAAGCTTTTATGGTCTGTGTACATGTTCAGCTTCTCACCATACACATAATGTCTCCATTGCTTTAAGGCGAAGATAATCGCGGCCAACTCTAGATCATAAGTCGGATAATTCTTCTTATGCGGTCTTAGTTGCCTAGACCCATAAGCGATTACTTTCCCTTCTTGCATTAGGACACAACCAAGCCCACGATGTGAAGCATCGCTGTAGACATCATACTCAATACCTGCTCTAGGTAAAGTCAAAATGGGTGCCGTAGTCAGCCTCTCTTTCAACTCCTGAAAGCTTGCCTCGCACTGTTCGGTCGACTTGAAGTTCACATTCTTCTTTTTCAGACCAGTGAGCAGCACGACTATCTGAGCGTAGCCATGGATGAATCTCCTGTAATATCCAGTTAGCCCAAGGAAACTCCTGATTTTCTTCACTATAGTAGGCCTTTCCCAATCTCTCACTGCCTCTATCTTCTGAGGATTAGTTGCCACTCCCTCCTTAGAAAGGATGTGACCTAGGAATGCCACTTCAGATTTCCAGAAATTGCACTTGGATAACTTGGCATACAACTCATGCTCCTGAAGCTTCCTCAAAACTGCTGCCAGATGCTCCGTATGCTCCTCCTTCGACTTGGAGTACACAAGAATATCGTCGATAAACACCACAACGAAAGAATCAATGAATGGCCTCAGAACTCTGTTCATCATGTCCATGAAGATTGCAGGCGCATTCGTCACTCCAAACGGCATAACTAAGAATTCGTAATGCCCGTGTCGAGTTCTGAATGCAATCTTATGCACATCTTCAGCTTTCACTCGAACTTGATGATATCATGATCGAAGATCTATTTTGGAGAAAATAGTTGCTCCTTGTAGAAGATCGAACAAGTCATCAATTTGGGGAATCAGATACTTATTCTGAACAGTGACCTTATTCAGCTCTCGGTAATCGATGCACATCCTCATCGAACCATGCTTCTTCTTTACCAAAAGCACCGGCGCTCCCCAAGGTGATGCACTCGGTTGAATAAAGCCTTTCTCCAATAGTTCTTCAATCTGCCGTTTAATCTCATCCTGTTCTACAGGCGCCATCCTGTACGGTGCCTTGGAAATAGGTGCACTACCTGGCTGAATAGTGATTCTGAACTCCACATCACGATGCGGGGGTAACCCAGGCAAATCTTCCAAGAACACAGTTGGATAATCCCGAACCACGGGAATTTGCTGCACCTCTACAGGAACATCCTTCTTGCAGATAGCTGCAACCAGATTTGAACATCTCCTCTTTCCTTGGAAAGTGACTTCAGGTCCACCTGGAGCCTTCACTGTTACTATCTTGGTCTTGCTCTCGATGTTCGCACTGTACACCGACATCTAATCAATGCCAATGATAACATCGACTCCCAAAACATTTAGCTCGATCAGATCGATCCCGAAAATTCTATTTCCAATCACGATCTCGTAGTCAGCATAGTACTGATCAGTGGTTAGTCTCCCCTGACAGAGTAACTACTGCTAAAACCTTACCTGGAAATATCTTCGGTTTGACTCCCAGAACTTTAGCAAACTTAGGTGATATAAAAGTGTGAGAGGATCCAGTATCGAACAAAACAACAGCTTTCTTTCCATTCGAACAAAACAACACTCGTTACATAACAGTGTACTAATTAACGGGAAAAGAGATAACAGAAAACACCCTAAACATCATCCCTCATACCAGTGATGATGTGATCCACCTCATAGCGTCAGCTTCAGTCAAGGCAAATACTCACCCCTGCTGGTACGACTTCTTCCCGGTCTGCTGAGTTGGTCCATTGCGGACGACATCCTGCAGTTTGGCGCAATGAGACTTGTAGTGGCCTGTCTCTCCACAATTGAAACAAGTCACTGGAGGTCTCACCCAAGTATTCCCGGGTCTTCTTGCCACTTGAACAACGTTCACACCCGTAGGCTTGAACCTTTGAGCCGATGGCTATCCCCTGACATTACCAGCAACTGCGGGCCTCTTCCCTGCATTCCAGTTGTTCCTCCGATTCTGAACAGCTTGGAACTGCTCCATGTCCGCCTCCGTGGCTGCCGCTCGTTTGACCAGTTTGTCAAACCTCCTGATACCGAGGGGTATCATCCTGGATCTCGGACTTGGCCTCAAACCATGCTCCAACTTTCGAGCCTTCTTTTCCTCATCCATCACTAATTCGGATGCATATCTTGAGAGCTGAGTGAATCTGGTCTCATACTCTCTAACCGACATGCCGCCCTGCTGCAGCGACAGAAACTCTATGGTCTTCTTCTCCTAGACGTCTAAGGGAAAATAATGATTGCGGAATTCCTCCAAGAATTCCTCCCCGCCAAGAACAAAGCCTCCTATCGTCCACTTCATCGACTACCAACACACAGTCGCATCCTTCTCGAATTGTAGTATCACCAACTTCACCTTGCTGCCCTCCGGAGTCTCCAAGACTTCAAAGATAGTCTCTACCTGTCGGATCCAATTGTCAGTCGTGTTAGGGTCTGACATTCCCTCAAACACCGGTGGTTTCATCTGTTTAAATGATTCCACGAGTTTGATTGCTTCGGGTACTGGATTCACAGACACCCTTCCCTGATTCTGATTCATGGCAACGGTATTGAGTGTCTGATAGACCCTCTCTAGCTCCATTTCCAAGTCCAGACCTTCACTATTTCGAGCTCGTCTTCCAACCATATTCTGATGCAAAAGATCCATTAAATTCGAAGTATAAAACATGAACTTTTAAGTCAACTTTTCCATTTCATTGAATTTCAAACATTATACATTCGAATTTAAAATATTTCTGACATCAAACAGTAGGAAGATACAACAGTTTAACTCCTACAGTTCCTCTTGGCTTCACGAAGCTCTCCCCATAGTTCCTCCACTTCCTCCTTCAGTACATCGGTCATGTTTTTTCTCTTCTCGAGTTCCCAAACACGATGACTGAGAACTGCAAAATCATCCTTGCTCTTCGCCAACTGAGTCTCTAGTAGCCCAACACTCTCCCGTAGAGTCTCTACCTGCCTATGAAGAGACACAATGAGATTATCCGGAACTGGTTCCTCTTCGTCAGAAGAATCATCAGATGAATCTGGAGGTGGAGTGATCTCTCGGGACTCAGGTCATTCCTCTTCCACTTCTTTGGGATCTTCCTCATCTGAATCAGCTATCCCGCGGTAGTAATCTTCCTCAATGATGTGCCAATTGTCATCTCCAGTTGGGTTGAAGTGGTCCGCCATCTTAAAGATAGAGAAGAAGAAGCATAAATCATAGAGCAACACAAATGTAAGTGACTTACATTTAAATCTCTAGACTTAACTCACACTCTAATGTCCACTTCTAGGGTGTCGTTCCATATAAATTTGTACTACTTGGAAGCGTGCTCTGATACCACTCTGTAACACCCCGAATTCCAAAATACAACGGAATTCGAAGTTGCCAGGATCTTTACACTTCTTTCGTACAATTTTACAAGAAAATACAAATATTTCTTGCATCCGAGTTACATTATACCTTTACATCATTACAGCGGAAGTAGTTTTACAATAAATTACATGAAACAATATATAAACCAATCTTGAGCAGCATGTATACTTCAATTTGTCAAGTATCTTAACCCTGCATGTAAAACTGTGGGCACGTCAGTTCTTTCAACTGACGAAATATTGTACACGGCCATCCTCTCTATGCCGGAAACAGTATAACGATTCTCAATACTTAGCAAACCACAAACTTGTTCACAAACAAAGCTAAAGGAACTATCCTATTGATGTCGTGTTGTGAATGTGCACTTAGTCCTTAATGCAATTATTTGTATTATATGACACTAATGCGCACTTGTTCAGAGTTTATGCAGCCCATACTACATAGGTCCGAGGGCAAGTTCTTAACTGTTCTTCATCTTGTAGGGTTCAATCCCTCGTCAACTGTAACTATGGTAAGTATCCTAGATGTTTTTCGACCTACGAACTCATGTCTAGGCGCCCTGGTGGGAATCCCAACACACTGACAAATGACTCATCATGCAGACATCCTGTGGTAATTCGGCTCCTACCATAGACAGGACACCATCCGCAGTCGTCAAACACCCCATGAGTGTCGCCACCAGGACAGTACTCTGGAGCAGTATCCATGCCCTATCATGATGCATCATGAGACATCCTGTGAATACTCTAACACCGCCAATTCAATGGCCCTCATACTCAATATTTTTCTCTTACTTTCATCACATCTTCACTATGTATCTATTCCTTAGTATAATTGAATCATGAATAAAATCAATCCCTTACGGTTAGCACTCCCACTATATCGATCTTCTTCATTTATTTCACATGACCCAAACCTTGGTCTTTTCATCTCAAATATCATTTTCCACATTTCTTTTATTGCCGGTATAAGGCTTAGCTACACCCTAGTTCTCAATTTCAACTCATAATTACAACATCGAACTTTTCATACTTATAAGGTCTTTTCATGATTAATCACAATTCATGTTTCATAAGCATAGTATTCATGTATCCGTATCTTTCATAACTCATCACATTCAATAATTCAATTTCACGTGCAATTTTCGTAAGAATAAGTTTCAACTAGTAGTAATTAATAATTCATTTATTCCACGAATCTATTATTCTCATTTCCATTCATACTACAAGTACAATTTATCAGTCCAATTAATTACACAAATCACAACTTTCAAAAATCCCTCATTACTAATTTTCATATTCATAACTCTAAAAAATCTCATTTATTTTTCCTTTATTTAAAAGATAATTTAATTTTAAAAAGAAGTCATTCCTTGAAAAAAGCCTCAATTTCTCAATTACACTTTATCAAAAGTTATACAAATTTTTCTCATAAAGTCCTACAAATTTTTCTCATAAAGTCCAAATAATTTTCTGTAATTTTTTCCATATTTTCCCCAATTTTTAATCTATTTTTAAAACTCAAATTAATATTACAATCCAAAAAAAACATTTTTTTAAAAAAATCCAAACCCCCAACAGGATTCGAACCCACAACCAGCAGCCCAATAGACAGCGCACAATACCACTGCGCCAAAGCCTCAAGGCGACATGACTAGGGGTTATTATCCCTATGTATCAACTCTCGGCAATCGGATTTTAACAAAAAAATAAAACGAAAAGCCTCAGTATCGAACCCGAGACCCCTGACTCAGCCCCCCTTTACTGTAGCGAATGAAGACTCTACCGACCAATTGGTCTAAGTGGCCATATCGATTCTAAAGAAATTTATGGGTTTTGATTTAGCTCTCTGTTCATATCTATAATTCATGAATTCTCACAACAAATTTGTCTCATTTTCTTTTCTTTTGAAAGCAACTTTTTCCAGAATTAAAATAAACACAAATCTACAGCAACCAGTATTTTTATAAGCATTTTTAGCTCTATAAAACATGTATTTTAGTCCTAATTTGAATTCCATGCCCATAAATTCGACAATTGAAAACCATAGCACAACTCTTCATAATTAAAGTTAGGTTTCCACAAAAATCACTACGTTATTGTTCTCTTTCTTGTTGACAATCTACCATATTTTTAGAACACAAAAATCATCTTTTCTAAAGAATAAAAATTCTATTTTTATCAACTAACTACACCTGATGCATTCAATCAATTATTTGCAAATACAATCTCTTTCATTTATTCTAACATTCATGTGGCACATACAAAAATGGAGAATTCTAACACATAAATTAACAATTATCCATTAGCAATCATTCCATCATTTTATCTCTAATATTACCACTCTACTTTAATTAAACAAGCATGGTTCCAATTTCTCACTAGTTAATTCTTATAATTTCATTAAAACATACCTAGCATGAATTCTAATATTAGCAATGAGAAACACCCACCTCTTCGGAGAAAAACCAAATAAAAGCTTCCAGAGTCTCCTAGAATGCGAGAGAGTAGCTTTCTCCTCCTAAATTGTGTTGCAAAAGCTCTCCTTCCTGCTCCTTGTGCAAAAACTGAAAGCTTCCTTGTGCTTGATGATGGGGCCGGCCTCTAGCTTGGGACACACAACTCACGCTCACTCTTTATACTCCCTTATCTATTTCTCTCCTATATAATTTCTTTCTTTCAATAATTTTTTTTGTGTAGTATGCATGAAGGTAGGGGGTATTTATACTAGTTCTACGATGGATTGGAGGGCTAGGATTTCATTAGATGGTTATGTTGATTCTTGATTTTGATGATTACAACACAATGCAAATTTGTTATGCTACATCTTATTCATTGCAGGTTGATAAAATGTTCAATCAAAGCTCTCACAGAAAATTGATCAAAATCTCTTAAGATTGATTCAGCAAGCTTCATTGTCAAAGACAAAGGCTAAAGCTTCAACTCAAGACTCAATTCAATACTCAAGACAAGACCTATGCTCCAATGTGTTATATTACATGTCTTGTAAAACAATTATAATTTTTCTTTTTTGAGTCTTAGATTGATGTAACAGCCTTGTCACACACACACACTCATACATTTATTTGTAAATGAGTGTTTTTCAAAAGATTAAAGATCAAAATAGTTTGAATTAGATCATCTGTTAAGTACCAGTCGACTCTCCTATGGAACCAGCCGATTGTACCAGTACAAAACTGTCTGAACTTTTACAAACTCTGACCAGTCGACTCATTATGGCAACCCAGTCGACTGTTCAAGTTGTTTTTGGCAGTTTTCTGTTTTTAAAACTCGTTTTTCAAAATCAAATCTTTAATTCCATTGGTTGACAGTTGGAACAACTGTTTCCCAACGTCCAATGTTTCTAACTCTATAAATAGAGAATAGAATTGACTGTGAAAAGGTCAACAATTTTATAAGCTTTCAAGTCTTTAGTTTTCAAAAAGAGTGATATGAGTTTCCAAAGCTTTCAAATTCTCTAAGTCTTTGGTTCTCTGAATTTCAGTCCAATATAACATTGATTTCGTTTTGGACTGATCTCAGAAGTGACCTATTAGCCACTATACAAAAATCACAATCACAAAACAAGGCTATAGGTTGATTGTAACTCTTTTATTGTTGTTCTTCACTCTCGGGTTGTGAGAGTGGTTTTCTCTCGGTTGGAGAGTAGGGCTCTAGGGTGTAGAGTCAGGTTTGTCACTCTTGGTGGAAGAGTGGGTTGCTTTCTCTAGTTGTGAGAAATGACTACGAGTTGAACAAGGTTGTTGTCTAACGTCGTAGGGTGTTCTTGTAATTATTTCAAGAATAGTGAAAAATCTTAAGTAGGTTTCTTGGGGACTGGATGTAGGTCAGGAGGACCGAACCAGGATACATCGTGTGTACTCGGTGGTTGTATCTCTTTGCATTTCATTTTCTTACTTTCTAGTTTTTCTGTGAAACTTGTCTGGACAGTCGACTGTGTACTTTTGTAAATCGACTGGTCAGACTCGTACTACTCTCTCTGAAAACTTGTGTAATAAGTCGACTGGCTCATCTATAAGTCGACTCCTCAGACTCGCTTTAAAAAAACTCTTCTTAACTGTCGCTTCGGTTGACTGGTTTATCTATTCAAGTCGACTGATCAGAAGAAAATTTTAATTCCGCATTTTATATTTTATAAAACACTATTCACCCCCCCTCATGTGTTTCTTGCCTTGCCTACAGGATCCAATACTTGGTATTAGAGCCTGGTTGAGTGCAATGGCAACTACTTCGAATGCAAATCAATACCATGAAGGCCAATCTACACAAAGGCCACCCCTCTTCGATGGAACAAATTACAACTATTGGAAGTGTAGATTGAAGATCTACCTACAATACATCAACTCTGAAATATTGAACATGAAGGAAACAGAGTACACTGCTCCTACTATTCCATATGCACAATGGAACGATGACATAAAGAACCAAACAATGAACAATGCAAAAGCAATGAATGCGCTATTCTGTGCTCTTACAAAGGAGGAGTTCAACCGTGTGTCCAATGCAACAACCGCACATCAAATTTGGCACACACTCGAGGTAATTCATGAAGGAACAAACAAAGTGAAAGAATCTAAAATATCTGTTCTTGTTCACAAGTTTAAAATGTTCCGCATGAAGGAGAATGAGAATGTGTCCGAGATGATTACTAGGTTCACAGACATTACCAACTCACTTGTGGCACTTGGGAAGACATACACTCAAGCCGAGATAGTGAGAAAAGTACTCCGTGCACTAACCTCCGAATGGGAGAAGAAGACCACCGCCATAGAAGAGCCCAATGATTTATCACAAATTACTCTTGAGAATCTTGTGGGAAATCTTATGGCTTATGAGGTACAACTTGAAGAGCAAAAGAAGGATGCCAAACCACAACAATCAAAGAAGAAGACATTAGCATTTAAAGCCATGTCAGACTCCGAGGATGAAGAAGAAGATGAGGAAGAGATTGCCATGTTCATGAGGAGATTCAAAAAGTTCCTAAGAAAAGGTAAGTTTAATTCAAAAATTAAGGATTCTAATAAACCTCCAACTTGTTTCAGGTGTAACAAGGCAGGCCATATGAAGAAGGATTGTTCACTAGAGAACGCAAAATCTAAGGGAAAGACATCCAACTTCAAGAAGGATAAGTACACAAAGAACAAGTTCGTGAAAAACAAAAAGGCATACCAAGCAACTTGGGATGACAGCGATTCTTCTTCGGAAGAAGAAATTGATGAGACCAACGAGGTTGCAAACGTGTGCTTTATGGCGTCTCAAAATCAAGTAAGTAATGAGTATGATTCTAATGAGTTACTTGATGCCTTCAATGAAACTTTTCAAGAACTTAAACAGGAAAAGATTAGAGTTAAGAACTTAGAGAAAGTTAATCAAACACTTTCTCAAGAGAATCTTAACCTTGATAAAGAAGTACAATCTTTAAATTCTCGTATTTCTAGTTTAGATATGGATCTTGAATCTCTAAAGAAGAATTATAAAGAGATATCCAAGAATGTATCTAAGTTCAATAAAGGAAAAGAGAATTTAAATGATGTTCTTCAAAATTAAGTAAAATCTAGTCAAAAGTTTGGACTTGGTTTTAAAAATTCTCTTAAAAAACCTCATTCTTCTAAGAACACTAGTATAAATAAACATATATCTATTTCTAGTGTTAAACATAAACTTTATGAGTTCTTTGAAAAGCCTAAAATTGTAAGTTCTCCAGATAAAAGCAAATCTAAAATTCAGCCAAGTCGACTGCATCCATCCATCAGTCGCCTGTCCAGAGGTACTGAGTCTTATTCAACAAGACTAAAACCTCATATAAGTCGACCTATACTCCCTCCCAGTCGACTGAATGATAGTAAAAGTCGACTGAAAGGTATTATAAAGTCGACTGGACAGAGCAAATATGTATGGGTTCCAGTCAACTTGAGTTCGAAAGATAGAATTACTTATATCAATTCATATATGCTGAATGTATGTAATTCTGCTAATTTCATTTCTGCTTATGGTGGAAAATCTAACTCATCATGGGTTTAGTTTTCCACAAACTAATATTTTTGGACCCAATGAAAAGGGTACCATATTCACATTGAATATTTTATAGGTACCTAAGAAAGATCGTTGGATACTTGACAGCAGATGTTCAAAGCATATGAATGGTCATGCTAACCTCCTATCTTCCATACAAAATATTGATGGAGGAACAGTTACATTTGGCGACAACGATAAAGGAAAGTCATAGGAATTGGTATGGTCGGTAAGGACACTAACCCCTTTATAGAAGATGTTTTAATAGTTAGTGGACTTAAGCATAACCTGTTAAGTATTAGTCAACTTTGTGATAAAAGTTATAAAATCATGTTTGAAAAAGATGCTTGTTTAATTTATGATTCTACCATGCAAAATATAATTTTTCAAGGTTTTAGGAAAAATAACATTTATAAATTGTGTTTGAAAGCATATGAGTTTTCAAATGATTTTTGCTCAGTAGCTTCTAATAATGATTCTTGGCTTTGGCATAGACGTTTTGGTCATGTAAATATGAAAAATCTCTCTAAATTGTGTAAATACAACATAGTTAAAGGGCTGCCAAGACTATTCTTTAAAAATGATAAGTTATGTGATGCATGTTAACTAGGTAAACAAATTAAATCTACTTTTAAAACAAAAGAAGTAATTTCTACTAGTAGGCCACTCGAATTAATTCACATGGATTTATTTGGCCCTACTAGGATTGCTTCTTTAAATAAAAGTAGGTATGTATTTGTTTTAGTAGATGATTTTTCACGATTCACTTGGATTTTCTTTTTAAAACATAAAAATGATGCTTTTGAAGAATTTGCAAATTTTTGTAAACGAATTCTAAATCAAAAATCTCTAACCATAGTCACTATTAGAAGTGATCATGGTGAAGAATTTAAAAATGAAACGTTTGCAGAATATTGCAACAAAAATGGTATAACTCATTCATTTGCATTTCCTAGAGCTTCACCACAAAATAGAGTGGTTGAAGGGAAGAATAGAACTTTGTAAGAATGTGCACGTACTATGCTTGTTGAAAGTAATTTACTTAAGTATTTTTGGGCTGAAGCTGTTGCTACAACTTGTTATGTTTTAAATAGAATTTTGATTGGACCTAAGCTAAAAAAAACTTGTTATGAGTTATTTTTTAATAGAACTCCTAAGGTCTCTTACTTTAAAATATTTGGATGTAAGTGTTTTATTCTGAACACTAAGGATAATTTAGATAAATTTGATCCTAGATCTAATGAGGGTATCTTTGTAGGATACTTAAATAGGAGTAAAGCATATAGAATCTTCAACAAGTCAACAATGACTATTGAAGAATCCATGCATGTTACATTTGATGAATCTCTGTCTTCATCGAATTTAATTGAAGATGATGAAATTAATTCATCACCTTTCAATAAAGTAATTACATCTTTAGAACAAACTAGTCTTGCGGATAAGTCGACCGATAAGGAATTCAAGTCGACTGATGTGAAATAGTCGACTGAGGAACTCGTCAAGTCGACTGATCCTGTTGTGATGTCTCCAATTTTACCAAAATCTTTTGTTGAAGTTAGAGATCATCCTCATGATTTAATAATTGGTGACATTTCACATGGTATTCAGACGAGATCACATGTTAATATGATATCTCACACAGCCTTCTTGTTGAATTTTGAACCAAAGAATATACAAGAAGCATGTGAGAATGAATTTTGGATGAATGCCATGCAAGATGAGTTAAACCTTCATAAGGAATGATGTATGGGATTTAGTTCCACGACCTCCTGATCATACTATAATTGGTACTAAATGGGTATTCAAGAATAAGTTAGATGAATCAGGACAAGTTGTTAGGAACAAAGCTAGACTAGTTGCTCAAGGATATAATCAAGAAGAATGTATAGATTTTGATGAAACATATGCTCCTGTTGCTAGATTAGAATCAATTCGTATCTTATTATCTTTTGAAGTTTATACTTTTTCAAATGGATGTTAAAAGTGCATTCCTTAATGGGTTTATAAAGGAAGATGTTTATGTTAAACAATCACCTAGTTTTGAACATGAACAATTTCCAAACCACGTTTTTAAGTTGAAAAAGGCTTTATACAGTCTTAAACAAGCACCTCGTGCTTGGTATGATCGACTGAAGACTTTTCTTTTAGAAACAGGTTTTGAAATATGTAAATTAGATACTACTTTGTTTATAAAAAGAATTAAGAATGATGTTTTAATAATACAAATATATGTTGATGATATAATTTTTGGTTCTACTAATAGCAATTTATGTCAAGAGTTTGCTAACACCATGAAAAACGAGTTTGAGATGAGTCACATGGGTGAACTCAATTATTTTCTTGGACTACAAATTAAGCAGTCACAAAATGGCATATTCATTAATCAAGGAAAATATGCCAAGGAATTACTCAAACGGTTTAACATGGATAGCACAAGTCATAAGGCTACACCTATGTCTACTACCACTACCCTTGACAAAGATGTATTAGCTAAGAGTGTCGATCAGAAACTCTATCGAGGTATGATTGGCTCACTCTTATATATAACTGCTAGTAGACCAGACATTATGTTTAGTGTATATTTGTGTGCTAGATATCAGTCAAGTCCTAAAGAATCTCACTTGAAAGCTGTAAAACGCATTTTAAGATATATTAAAGGCACATCTGATTATGGTCTATTTTATCCACGCAGCGACAATTTTCAACTATTATCGTATAGTGATGCGGATTTTGCTGGCAGTAAAACTGATCGCAAGAGCACTAGTGGGACATGTCACTTTTTGGGACATTCACTAGTTTCTTGGTGCAGTAAGAAGTAAAATTCGGTATCCCTATCTACTATAGAAGCTGAATATATCGCTGCAAGTTTGGCTTGTGCCCAAATTTTGTGGATGAAACAAACCTTATTAGACTATGGTATTTCTTTTGAAAAACCTTCAATAATGTGCGATAATACCAGTGCCATTAACTTATCTAAGAATCCGGTTCAACACTCACGTATGAAACATATTGATATTCAACATCATTTTCTACGTGATCATGTTTTAAAGGAAGACATTTCTTTAGACTTTATTTCTACTAATAAACAAGTAGCTGATATTTTTACCAAACCCCTTAAAGAAGACACCTTTATAACCCTAAGAAGAGAACTAGGGATTTGTAATTTTCATGATATTTCTTGAAATTTTTTTTGGTAAGTCGACTTACACACATTGGTCAGTCGACTGCCAAGTATTGTTTTAAATTTTGTCTGTAGTTTTTATGCTCTGGACAGTCGACTGAGATTCGCACCCAGTCGACTGACCAGTTGTATTGATAATATGTTCATTTTTTTTAACTCTCGACTAAGTCGACTGCCTACAAATACCAGTCGACTGTCGCAAATCATCATTCTTCCGATTCAAATCTTGGAACATCTTTTGAGGCGACTGTTTATCTTTTTACTCTTCTTTGACCATCCTAAACCGTTGATATCCTTATCCTTTGATCTCAGCCATTGATATCCTTGTAAAAACCCTAAAACCTACCCCCTTCCTTTCACTTTTACCCATCCTTTCTTTTCTCAGATATGAAGAAGAGAAGAGAAGTCGACTGCACAGTGCCGATGCTGTCAAAATTCCCAGCATTGAGAGGATCCAATCCGGTTGATTTCTTGTAGATTTCAAGATCCCTTACAGTTTGTAGAGTCTCCTTGTTGGTATATTTTCCTCATTTCTTTTCTATTATGGCTCCTAAGAGATCTAAAATATCTCATGTAGAGGAGAGTTCTTCTTCTAGAGATTACATTCAATATCTTAGAAGTTCAGATCTTGTAGAGAAATGGTTCATCATTTGTTCTATGATAATCTTTCTGGGTCGACTTGTCAATTTTTCGGATCTTGATAAATTTAATCTTGTATCTTTGTTTCAACATTGTAGTCTTTTTGAATTCTTGTCTTTAGAAAATCAACCCTACTACTACCCTCAACTCATCTACTTGTTTTATGCAAATATGATGGTTGTTCAATCGGATGATGGTGAGGTACTCATTTATTCTTCTGTCAAAATTAAGAAGATGAAACTTACCTCCGAAAGAATCAACCTTATTTTGGGTATAGACGATGAGGGACTTTACTTAGGAGAAATCTTGATGGATAATGCCACCATTTTATCTAGAATTTATTTGCCGAATCATGGACCGCCTATGACAAATAAGTCCATTATCCCTGTTGCAAAACTTGTTGCACGGATACTATCATACAATATCATCCCTAAAACAGGAAGTTATGATTAGTATTCCATGGAATTACAACAAGCCGTGTATGCAATTTTCGGCAAAATCAATCTCAATTGGGGTCATATCATTTTTTCTAGACTTCATAAGTCTCATTCTTCTTTTCTTCCTTTTGGTGCCCTACTTACTCGTGTCTTTTGTGCTTATGTTGTCGATCTCGATTCAGAGACCAATGTAGTCAAGCACTATGAATGCTTTGATCGTGCAAGTTTAGCACGCATGAAGCTTCTTACTTCTCCACCTAGGTCTACCTCTAGGACTTCCCCTCAAGTTCCTTTAGCCACTTTAGCTCGTCCGTCTTCTGCTTCTAGTTCCTCTCGTCCTCGAGCAGATTTTGATGATCCGCGCAGTATTTATAATGTCGTCAATTATATCATGGATCGTCAAGATGTTCTTGACTCACAAATTTCCTATCTTACTCACCTGTTCACTGCTCAATTTCCTCCTCATTCTCATGATGACCAAGATGACGAAGACGAAGACTAATGAGTTCCTATTTTTCTTATTTTCTATGTATTTTTTTTACTCATTGTTGCATTTTTTATTATGTACTAGTTTGAACTCCGACTAAGTTTCTATCAATGCATTTTGTGTTATGTGTTTGTGAGAAGTATTCCTTCTTCCCATTTTTTGTTGATGACAAAGGGGGAGAGGACATTTAATATTAGTTTTTTATATATCAGTTTTTTTTATGTTAATGTGTCTTTTTATGCATGCTTTGTATATATATTGCTGTTGTAAGAATATATGCATGATCTACATCTGATAGGGGGAGCATGTGAACACTTGTATTTTTTATTCCTTTTATTATAAGCTATTGTGTTGTCATCATCAAAAGGGGGAGAATGTTGATTCTTGATTTTGATGATTACAACACAATGCAAATTTGTTATGCTACATCTTATACATTGCTGGTTGACAAAATGTTCAATCAAAGCTCTCACAGCAAATTGATTAAGAGCTCTTAAGATTGATTCAGCAAGCTTCATTGTCAAAGACAAAGGCTAAAGCTCCAACTCAAGACTCAAGTCAAGACTCAAGACAAGACCTATGCTCCAATGTGTTATATTACATGTCTTGTAAAACAATTGTAATTTTTCTTTTTTGAGTCTTAGATTGATGTAACAGCCTTGTCACACACACATACACTCATACAATTTTTTGTAAATGAGTGTTTTTCAAAAGATTAAAGATCAAAACAGTTTGAATTAGATCAGCTGTTAAGTACCAGTCGACTCTCCTATGGAATCAGTCGACTGTACCAGTACGAAACTGTCTGAACTTTTACAAACTCTGACCAGTCGACTCATTCAACCCGTTCGACTGTTCAAGTTGTTTTTGGCAGTTTTCTATTTTTAAAACTCGTTTTTCAAAATCAAATCTTTAATTCTGTTGGTTGACAGTTGGAACAATTGTTTCCCAACGTCCAGTGTTTCTAACTCTATAAATAGAGAATAGAATTCACTGTGAAAAGGTCAACAACTTTATAAGCTTTCAAGTCTTTAGTTTTCAAAAAGAGATATAAGAGTTTCAAAAGCTTTCAAATTCTCTAAGTCTTTGGTTCTCTAAATTTCAGTCCAATATAACATTGATTTCGTTTTGGACTGATCTCAGAAGTGACCTATTAGCCACTATACAAAAATCACAATCACAAAACAAGGTTATAGGTTGATTGTAACTCTTTTACTGTTGTTCTTCACTCTCGGGTTGTGAGAGTGGTTTCCTCTCGGTTGGAGAGTAGGGCTCTAGGGTGTAGAGTCAGGTTTGTCACTCTTGGTGGAAGAGTGGGTTGCTTTCTCTAGTTGTGAGAAAGGACTACGGGTTGGAAAAGGTTGTTGTCTAACGCCGTATGGTGTTTTTGTAATTATTTCAAGAATAGTGGAAAATCTTAAGTGGGTTGCTTGGAGACTGGTTGTAGGTCGGGAGGACCGAACCAGGATACATCGTGTGTACTCTGTGGTTGTATCTCTTTGAACTTGCATTTCATTTTCTTACTTTATAGTTTTTCGGTGAAACTTGTCTGGACAGTCGACTGTGTACTTTTGTAAGTCGACTGGTCAGACTCGTACTACTCTCTCTGAAAACTTGTGTAATAAGTCATCCGGCTCATCTATAAGTCGACTCCTCAGACTCGCTTTAAAAATACTCTTCGTAACTGTCGCTTCGGTCGACTGGTTTATCTATTCAAGTCGACTGATCAGAAGAAAAATTTAATTCCGCATTTTATATTTTATAAAACACTATTCACCCCCCTCTAGTATTTCTTGTCTTACCTACAGGATCCAACAGGTTAGAGATGGATTGCTAGGATAGGAGGGGAAGTTGTAGCAACCACCTATAATCAAATAACCACCCATGCACACACACACACTCTCCCACCTTCTCCTTAAGCATAACCGGCCTCCTAGGTGTGCAATGCACACTACGTGCATGCACGTGCCCTCTAGTACCCCCCTATTTGAAATTTGTACAATTTTAATTAATCAATTGTTCACAAATTGTGTCTACATGACAAGTGTGACAATTTAAATGATTAATTAAATTTGTGGGCTTCACAAATAGTGGGCTTAGACTTGTGGGCCAAATAATAAAATAATAAATGATTAAAGTGGGCTCAAAATAAGAAAACAATGTTTTAGGCTTTACAAAATAAGCTTTTTAGAAAAATAAAGGAAAAGAAAGAAATGATAGTTCATACTACAAAATGAAATTTTTATAAAAAGAAAATAAATATACATACGAAATTTTGCACGTGCACAACACGTGAAAATCAATATTTTTATTAAAATGAAAGTTTAGGGTATTACAGTAGGGACTCTTAGAGATTGGAGTTGTACCCGGCTTAACATCAATACTGAACACCACTTCATAATTTGACGGTATTCCCAGAAATTCCTCAGGAAAAATATCCAGAAAATCCTGCATAACTATCGGTGCAACATCACCATCAGCACACACTTCCTCCATCACTCCAACTTCTTGACTTGCCAACTTCTCCACACAAGCGAGTTTCACCTGCACAAAATTCAAATTCTTGACGTTTTGGCATTTGGAACACCACCTTCTTCTTGCGGCGGTCAATTATAGCATGAGTGATACCAAGCCAATCCATCCCCAAGATCACATAAAATTTAGAATTATTGATGACAATCGGAATGATAACAAAATCAACACCACTAATAACCAAGAGACTCTGCTAACAAATCAGAGAACACACGATAACACCTTCACTGGTAGAAATGTTCCAAGCTACTGGCATAGTGCTGCTAGCCAAGTGATGCAGGTTAACGAAGCAAGAGGAAATAAAAGAATGAGTTGCACTAGAGTCGAAGAGAACATGAGCAGGGAAGGAATGAATAAGGATAATGCCTAGCAAGAAGTCAAAGTGAGAACGCAAAAGGCAGAAGCAAAATGCAAGAAACAGACATGAATGAGAGGGTATCATTAATAGGCAACAGGATAGAAGAATAAAATAGTAAGGAAATCAAAATAAAATACAAAATGAATACAACTAAAGATATACCTGCAACAACGCCCAAAGCAATTTCAGCATCCTGCGTGGTCAAGTTGTAGGCCTGATCACAACCTGCAAGAAGATACCTTAGGAGTGACTCTCCTTTGGTCAAAGACCTGCCTCTGAGGTGGGAGTGACGGTTCTCCCTGGCCACGAGAAAGCGGCCCCTGCAGAGTGGGACCCCCAACTGGTGCAATGGGTCTGGCCCTAGGGCAATCACGAACCATGTGGTCCACACCTCCACATGGAAGGCACTGGCGGTCGACTATCCTGCAGTCCTTGCGCATATGACCCACCTTGTGACAGTAATCACTGATATGGCTAAAAATAGGATTAAATCGGAACCGTTCACATCGGACACGAATCTTAAAGCTCGGGGGTAAAACGGTAATTTCACATACAAATAGGTCTGAAACGGGTACTGGGTCTCCTTCTCACAGATCCAATAACCCGCGAACGGATCCACCGCAACTGGGTACGGGTCCCGACCCGATACAAACCCAGTCCGACAGGATAGAATTAGGGTCTCTGATTGAACCAAATCAACGACCCTGATTCGCACCTATCCTTTCACCGGGAATCAGGGATCACATTCCTTATCTGGTTACGAGGATTTTATTCCTTAACAGATTCACAGGGACTACATTCCTAATCTGATCCGTAACGGCGACTATAAATACCCCCCATCCACCACCATTAAGAGGTAATCAATACTTTTTCAATAAAAAGCTCTTTCTTAATCATTCAGATTACTGACAAGAGCGTCGGAGGGTGCGTCGCCGGGATCAACTCTGGTGTCTCGCACTTTTTGCAGGTGAACGGCGGGAGTCAGCAGTCAAACTCCGGCGGAACAGGTTAGGTGTTTGCTATTCAGGTTTTCCAAGAACTCACAAATTCTATCTGTTTACCCCCACACCAGATTTAGCGGTAACAGATTGGCACCGTCTGTGGGAAACATACGAATAGCAGCCTCCCCTCTTCCCGTTGGTCAGATCTCCTCCAGCCATGCCTCCTAGGAAAGTAAGATTCAGAGGGTCCAACCGTGGACCCAATCCCGTTGATCAGCAAGAGGTAGTCCCCATCCAACCCGCTCAGCAGTAGGGGCAACTTCCTCTCCAAGCGGAAGACCCTCTTCAACAAGATCAGCCTCCTCTTCAGAATCAGCAACCCCCTAAGGGTCCCGCCGGTCCTCAGAATGCCGGTGCGGGGGCTTCGTGTCCCAACCCACAGAAGCAACCCCTCCATCAGGATCGCATTTCGGTACACAATGCCTCTTCAGATTCCATGGCCTCCCACAATTCTCGAGTTTCCGACCTCCGCAATACCATCCTCAATCGGCAGAAGGATGAGGATCTTCGGCGCCGTGTGGACGAAAAGCGGGCCCGAGAGGGAGCCTCCCGCCAACAGTGTCCGGATGAGCGATCTCCTCACCGCCGAGACTACAGAAGGTCCCCTACCCGAAGAGGGATGAAAGAGTCCCCCGAACACCATAGGAGAAGACCCCATTCCCCTGCCGATCGACAACATCCGAGGAACGATGAGGCACCCATCACCCGTGCCGAGTTCCAACAGTTCCAAGCAACCGTGTTGCAAGCCCTCAACCTCCGACCCAACAATAACAATGCTCAGAGGGCTCCTACCCCTCCACGGGTCCAAAGTCCTCGCCATCGGTCCATAACTCCTCCTCCGGCTCCTAGCAACCAACAGCGCATGCCTAGCCCTCGCCGCTCCCAGAGCTACCGTCGTCGCTCCCCTTCCTATGAAGACGAGTCCAGAGGCTTGTTTGACTACCGTCGAGGGGACGATGCTCTCTACCGCCGTCTCCACGAGATGGAGAGGCGCATCGGCCGAATAGACAAGGATGAGGAATTAAGAGGAAGGACCATCCGCCCAAGCAGACCTCCCTTCTTCCGGACCACCATGGAAGCTCCTATCCCAAGAGGTTTCGAGCCCCCGCAGTTCGAAACTTACTCGAGGGAGTCGGACCCCGTGGACCACATCAAAAGCTTTAAGATCCTCACGCTAATCCACCAAGCTTCCGATGCTTTGCTGTGCAAAACCTTCCCCGCCACTCTTAAGGGTTCGGCTCGGGAGTGGTACTCCCGCCTCACCCCATCTTCCATATTCTCCTTCGAGCAATTCGAGACCCTCTTCATCACTCATTTTGTGAGCAGCAGACGCACGGAGAAGACCAACATCTCGTTACTCCAGCTCCGCCAGGAGAAGGGAGAGAAGTTGAGAGACTATGTGAGGAGGTTCACTGCAGAAGTGAGATCCATCGCTTCCCTTGACCAGCCTGTTGCAGCAGCCGCCTTCCAATCGAACGTCCTCAACCCTAGCCCTCGCTCCTCCCTTGCCAAGAAGCCCCCACATAATTTTGCCGACCTCCTTCTTAGGAGCGAGAAGTACATTCGGGCTGAAGAAGCCGAGAATCTCCCGGGCTTTGAGGAGACATCTTCCAAAAATAAACGGAAGAGCACAAGCGAAGAGGGGTCCCAAAAATCCCACAAGGACGGTAATGGACAGCGTCGCCCGACTCCTCGGTTTGAGAAGTTCACCCCCTCTAATTACCAATATATCAGAAGTTCTTATGGAGGTGGACAAGGAAGGACTCCTCCTGCGCTCCCCCAAGAATGAATACACCTGGCAAGAAGAGGAACATGGATAAGTGGTGCCGCTTTCACAGGGACCACGGCCATGACACAGATGATTGTCGGGCTCTCAAGGAGGAGATCGAAGAACTCATACAGCGGGGGCACCTGATCAAGTTTGTCCAAAAAGAGGGGGCCGAGCTTCCCCCCTGAGGAGCCTACAAACGAACAGAAAGGCCCGCCGAGCTTCAAGACTCAGAATCTCCCAGCTCCTCCCAAGAGGTCTTCACCTTATTGAGCAGCAGGATCTTGATTTTCAATAAGGCCGATGCTTGTAACTCGGCCAACAGCATGTAATAATGGCTCGCCCTATTGGAGCGGCCACTTAGTTTATTTCAATAAACTTTACATCTTTTCATCGAAAATTATTGCTCTTGCTTCTCTATCTCTCCGAGTCACGACTCTCTTAAATGGTGGGTTCGGAGTCCAGCTTCTTCTACATGGCTGCTCCTGCAACTTACTAACCTTTAACAACGATGGTTCGGAGTCCAACACTTGGCTCGATTCCTCTTCAAATAACTTGCTCTTCAGCGGGTTAGAAGTGGTTCGCTATTCGGAATTGCTCCCACAACCGTTGAATAACTCTAACGATGGTTCGGAGTCCAGCTTCTTCTACATGGCTGCTCCCGCAACTTACTAACCTTTAACAACGATGGTTCGGAGTCCAACACTTGGCTCGATTCCTCTTCAAATAACTTGCTCTTCAGCGGGTTAGAAGTGGTTCGCCATTCGGAATTGCTCCCACAACTGTTGAATAACTCTAACGATGGTTCGGAGTCCAACACTTGGCTCGATTCCTCTTCAAATAGCTTGCTCTTCAGCAGGGTTAGAAGTGGTTCGCCATTCGGAATTGCTCCCACAACCGTTGAATAACTCTAACGACGAGTTCGGAGTCCAACACTTGGCTCGATTCCTCTTCAAATAACTTGCTCTTCAGCGGGTTAGAAGTGGTTCGCCATTCGGAATTGCTCCCACAACCGTTGATTCTGTCATTTAAATAGTGAGTTCGGAGCACAACTCTCTCCTAGAGTTCCTCCTCACACTCGTCTCACAAATGGCTCTCTTCCAGAGCCGAGCTCTTCCCTCCGCTCGCCTCCAAAGCGGACCTCTTCTCAACGAGTTCGGAGCACAACTCTCCCCTAGAGTTGCTCCTCAAAACTCGTCTTCCAAATAGCTCTGTCCTAGAGCCTGAGCTCTTCACTCCGCTCGCCTCCGAAGCGGAGATCTTCTCAAACAAGATCGGAGCACAACTCTCCCCTTGAGTTGCTCCTCAAAACTCATCTTCCAAATGGCTCTCTCCCAGAGCCGAGCTCTTCACTCCGCTCGCCTCCAAAGCGGGGATCTTCTCAAACAAGATCGGAGCACAACTCTCCCCTTGAGTTGCTCCTCAAACTCGTCTTCCATATGGCTCTCTCCTAGAGCCGAGCTCTTCGCTCCGCTCACCTCCAAAGCGGACCTCTTCTCAACAAGTTCGGAGCTCACAACTCTCTCCTAGAGTTGCTCCTCAAAACTCGTCTTCCAAATGGCTCTTCCCCAAAGCCGAGCTCTTCGCTCCGCTCACCTCCAAAGCGGACCTCTTCTCAACAAGTTCGGAGCTCACAACTCTCTCCTAGAGTTGCTCCTCAAAACTGGTCTTCCAGATGGCTCTCTCCTAGAGTCGAGCTCTTCACTCCACTTGCTTCCAAAGCGGGCCTCTTCTAAGCGAGTTCGGAGCTCAAAACTCTCCCATAGAGTTGCTCCTTACACTCTCTTCAAAGAATGGGTCTTCCCATGGCTCTTAAGAGGATCTTCCTAGCACGTCTTCTCCACCCCTAGAAGTGGAGCTCCT
Organism: Hemerocallis citrina; assembly: GCA_017893485.1. Classification (NCBI taxonomy): domain Eukaryota; kingdom Viridiplantae; phylum Streptophyta; class Magnoliopsida; order Asparagales; family Asphodelaceae; genus Hemerocallis; species Hemerocallis citrina. The sequence goes on along the minus strand of CM030360.1, from coordinate 167,502,915 downwards.
CTTCAAAAATCTCCAAAACCAAACAGAGCATCACCTCTTCCATATGCCGGCCCATCCCCTTCATCAACTCGCCGAGCGTCTCCTCACGCTCGAGCCGTCCGAACTCCGAGCTCCACTACACCGAGCTACTACGGGCAGAGGGTGAACTACCGAGTCACCGAGCCGAGTGGACGAGGTACCGACCCCCACATATGGAGAAAAATTCTGCTGATCCCATCTCACCGTCGGATCGTCTCAAAAAACGTGCTAAAACATGATGAACGGCTCAGATCGTGCCACGTTTCCACAAAACGACAAGATAACGTTTTCTCGAAATGTGAGCCTCTTGTCTTGTGATTCGCGCCACGATCGTGATCAACCGTCCAGATGGAGCCACGTTGCTCGGATCTAAAATCCGATCTACCGAACTGCAAAGTGGCATAAATGCACCTTAAAATCCGTGCTCGGTTCTGCCGAACAAGACGCATCTCCCGAGCAGCAAAGCAGATGAAGAGGAAGAAAGAAAAAGAGGCTAACGGGTCGGGGTCGGATCCGATACCCATGGTCCGACCCATACCCTTCTTAGCTCCTTCATTCTTCTCCTTCTTCTTCAATCTTCCCGCCAAAAGTATCTAAACACTTCTCCTCTTCTTCACTGTGCGAAAGAACAAGGCAGAGGAGAGAACCCAAATGCCTCTCCTTCCCTTCTTCTTTCTTCTCAGGGCCGAGCTGCCGAGCCGAAGGGACGAGGTACCGACCTCCACATATGGAGAAAAATTCTGCCGATCCTATCTCACCGTCGGATCGTCTCAAAATTCGTGCTAGAACATGATGAACGGCTCAGATCTCGCCACGTCACCACAAAACGACAAGATAGCATTTTCTCGAAATTTGAGCATCTTGTCTCGTGATTCGCGCCACGATCGTGATCAACCGTCCAGATTGAGCCACGTAGCTCGGATCTCACATCCGAGCTACCGAACTGTCGAACTGCAAAGTGACAAAAATGCACCTCAAAATCCGTGCTCGGATCTGCCGAACAAATCGCATTTGCCGAGCATCAAGGAGGAGAGGAGAGAAAAAAAATTAAAAGAAGGGTCGGGTCGGACCCGTTAGGGTCCAAAACCCGAACCCTTCCCTTCTTCTTCCCTACACTCTCCTGCCAAAACCAACAGAAGAAAAACCCAAAAAAACACCTCGTCACCTTCAAGCTCTACGCCGAACCACTTCCACTGAGCTCCCAACTACGCCGAGCTCCAACATGCCGAGCTCCACTTCCAACGAGCTCTTCTCCAATTACGAGCTCAGCGCTGCCGAGCACGTCGTCGACCTCCATATTGCCGATCCCATAGCCGAGCTCGACTCCCTCGAGCGAAGCTCGAAACCGGCGAACCCAACATTCATCTTCAACCTTTGAGCATCGAGCTCCCCTCCGCCGAGGCTCAAATTCTCCGCCAAGCTCCACCAAACTGAGCTCCGAACTCCTCTCCACGTCGAAGCTCCCTCTCCCATCGTCAAGCTCACGAAGCGTCGACCACCATCAAGCATCGGTATCCCCCTCCATCAGCATGAGCTTCGTCGAGTTCCGAAGCTGAGCTCCTCCGCTCGGTTTTGTCGAACTCCAGTGGCGAGCCCTCCACCATGCCTTCGCCGAGCTCAAGCTATGCCGAGGAACCCACTGTCGAGTTCTTCACCAACTCCAAGCTCCCTCCGTCGTCGAGCTCACTTCCGCTCGCCTCCTTCTTCACCGAGCTCCATCACCGAGCTCGACCCCATCGCCATGCCTCTTCCTCGTCGAAGCCTTGACGAGCTTCGACTCCGACGTGCCGAGCTCCTTCCTCGACGAACCCAACACCCATCTTCAACATTGGACCGAGCTCCTTCAGCTCGCAGCTCCACCCTCGACGAGCCACCCTTCGTCGAAGCTCGAACTCCGCCAACTCCTTGCTGCCTTTCAGAGCTCCATTAAGATCCCGCGCCGAGCTCTCCCCCATGTACGAGCTCGAGCTCTCCTCAACGCCGAGCACGCCTCAAGCTCCTCGCCCGCCTCCTTCGTCAACTTGCCGAGGCTCCTCCTCTGTCTTCAAGCTCGAAGTCGATGACAGTCAACAACGAAGAAGAAGAGCTGAAGACGAAGGAGAGGCGATGAAGAAAGAACAGCCGAAGAAAGAAACAGAGGAAGAGGCGAAGAAGAAGGAAAGAAAGAAGCACAGAAGAAGAAAACAGCAGAAAGAAAAAAAGAATGGAAAAAAACAAAAAAAGGGGGCCACGTGGCATTCCCACGTGGCATCGTTTGGAGGGGTCGGCAGATGTGAGATGACGCGCGCCGAGGTGCCGAGGCGAGGAGCCGAGGTGCCGATCCAAGGAGCCGAAGAACCGACCCTCGTATATGGAGAAAAAATCCGCCGACCCATACGATCCGTCCGATCGTCTCAAAATTCGCGTCGCGACACGATCGACGCACAGAAACGCGCCACGTGTCCAGAACGTGATCTGCCTCACGATGCGCACACATCTGATCATGATCGACGCTTAGAAACGCGCGACGTGTCCAGAGCATGATCTGCTTTGCGATGCGCACCATCTAATCACGATCGACGTCCAGAAATGCGCCACGTGTCGAGGTAATATTTAATTTATTTATTTATTTGTTTTAATTATCTAAAAAATCCGAAAAAATAATTAAAAATCGGAAAAAATTAATAAAAAATTCTAAAAATAATTATTAATTCAGAAAAAATATTTTTAAATTCTGAAAAGTATAATTATTTAATTAGAATAATTAATTAATATTTTTGATAATTAATTATTTAATTCGGAAAATGAATAAAAAATTCAAAAAAATCTAGAAAAATCACCAAAAATCCAGAAAATTCTGAGGATATTTTTGGGCATTTTACAAGCCCAGAATAACACCGTTACACCCCGAGCAAGATCCAAACTCCCTTAAGAACACCGATAAAATCCCGTACGCCATTAGAACAGTAAAACTACTCCTCAAAGGCTGATCAAACTCAGTCTTCAGGAGTGGGGGGCTCGTGATATGGCTAAAAATAGGATTAAATCGGAACCGTTCACATCGGACACGAATCTTAAAGCTCGGGGGTAAAACGGTAATTTCACATACAAATGGGTCTGAAACGGGTACTGGGTCTCCTTCTCACAGATCCAATAACCCGCAAACGGATCCACCGCAACTGGGTACGGGTCCCGACCCGATACAAACTCAGTCCGACAGGATAGAATTAGGGTCTCTGATTGAACCAAATCAACGACCCTGATTCGCACCTATCCTTTCACCGGGAATCAGGGATCACATTCCTTATCTGGTTACGAGGATTTTATTCCTTAACAGATTCACAGCGATTACATTCCTAATCTGATCCGTAACGGCGACTATAAATACCCCCCATCCACCACCATTAAGAGGTAATCAATACTTTTTCAATAAAAAGCTCTTTCTTAATCATTCAGATTACTGACAAGAGCGTCGGAGGGTGCGTCGCCGGGATCAACCCCGGTGTCTCGCACTTTTTGCAGGTGAACGGCGGGAGTCAGCGGTCAAACTCCAGCTGAACAGGTTAGGTGTTTGCTATTCAGGTTTTCCAAGAACTCACAAATTCTATCTGTTTACCCCCACACCAGATTTAGCGGTAACAATCACAAATCTAACCTGACCTAGGAGCGACAGGTGGATAAGGCAATTCCCTGACGGGAAGGGGCAGAGCTGGCCTCCGAACAGGCCCACCAGAAGGTTTAGCAGCAACAGAATGTTGAATATCACGCTTCCTTGTATTGGTCTGTTCCTGAATTCTTGTAGCATCCAGGGTATCAGCATAAGAGCGAAGTCGCAAGGCAGCAATATGGTCCTGAATCTCAATGTCCAAGCCCAACAGGAAACGACGGCCTCTATCTTCGTTATTTTCCACAATAGTAGTAGAAAAACAACTTAGTCGGGAGAATTTTGCAGCGTACTCATCTACGGTCCGACTCTCCTGATTGAAGACAGTGTTTAGTTTAACGTCGATACTTTCTGAAATAACAACAAAAAGCATGAATAAACACTATCTGACGAACCTGAGTTATTGAGACAAACTATCGTTCCATTTCATTCTTAGTGACATTAGGGAAGAACTTCGTGAGGAAGCTCTCAGTGAAGGCTGCCTAGTAGATGAGTCGGCCCAATCGTTCAGCCACAGTTTGCCACAAGATGTAGGGCAAGATCAACGAGTTGGATGCTCACCACATCCACACGATCCACTTTTTCTATACGTGCTGTGGTCAACAACTGATCAGTCCTAATAAGCCATTGCTCGGCTTCAAGCGGACCTTCAGTGCCCAAGAACTTGTCTGGATGGAGCCTCATGAAATCTGCCACATTTCTAGGTCTCAGTGGTAGCAATGCAGGGGCAGGCACAGCGGGTTCTCTGTTAGCAGTTTCATAAGCCATTCTCATCTATTCATTATGTTTTGGTTGCATCCGCATCATCAATTCATTGTGTTCACGCTGCATTTGCCTCATCTGTGCAACAGTGGGCTCATCAGACTGATCATCCCCAGCACGGAAAGATGAAGCACCCTTTTCTAGCCATGGTCTGCAATAAAAATCAAACTGTTAGCATCTAGATCATAAGTTGGATATCAATTGTTCATGCAATTCCTGTATTGAACATACTGTTGAGTTAAATCGGTTAAAACCCAAATCTGATTAATATATCAATCAAAGCCAAACTTCCTTTTGTTAGTCACGTTTGACTGATATATTATCCAAATCTGGGCTCTGATACTACTAAAAACCTTGTCACACTCCGCTTTTCAAAAATACGGAATACGAGTACATGACATTGACTCGGCGAATGACTATCGTCACCCATAAGCTGTTTATCATATCAGCTCAATGATATAATAAATACAAAACAATTGCACAGGCAATAATAATAATCTCATGAACAATAATATTTGAAATGAAGCAATATGAAATATTCAAATACGATAATCCAACGCCTGGAAATAAATAATAAAATCCGGGACACAAGCCCAATACAATAATAAATCCCAATACAATAATGACAAGTCTCAATACATTAAGTTCAATAAAACAATAAGCAATTAGAAAGCATAAAATCTTCAGAAAGTTTGTTCTCCAATTCCAGCAGGTAATTATCCATGATTACTTGTGAACACTTCATCTAAAAAGATGAGAAAAATTGTCCTTAGGACAATATTAATAATCAATAACATGGTAATCGATGCAATGGTGTAACAATTATTCAATATTCGATAACAATAATCAATGATCAATATCAATAACACTTAGACAATATTCGATATCAATAGGAACAATGATGTACAATATGCAATGTCGATGATGGGTCAATCCTTATGTCTATTAATCATTTTAATTCTAACTAATGCATGTACTACTATGTCCCATATGTTCCATACCACAGGTTCGATGCATACATAAAATTTCGTTTAGACTTAAGTGGTGTACTTTGTATATCATGTACCTGGCAATGTTAAACCCTATTCACCTTTTGGTGCACATACGATCTTCAGCAACGATACAGTATACGATAGATTGGGTTACTGCCATAAGCCACAATCACACAATAAAATACTGACCGGAACATTATTTAGGGAAATACGAGCCCCTCCTCCAAGTACAGTCTTTACCTTGTTCACTACTTAAATCACCCTTTAAATACTGGCTTATTAATTATTTTATCGATGCAACAATACAATATGCAATTAAGGGACATTCCGATGAATGATTGTAACAATAGAGAAACAATGAGATGATAACTTGAATAGGACAATGAAAAGGATGACAATAGGATACTAAGATCATGCAATGCAATATACACACTCTAAATCATGCAAGACTACAATATAGGAACAATTAATTTATGAAAACTGAAAAGTAAAATTCTGGACAGCAAGAGTAGTCTGTATGAAAATGTAATTTTCCACTGTTTCAGAACTCAAAAACTGAATACATCAGAAATTCTAGAAACTAGACTTCCACACGGTTTCAACGCATATTTAAAGTTCAAAATCCGACAACAGTAGCTAGGTCAGACTCACCATCCTTTACAGATTATAGGTTTAGGCAGAAATACATCATGTTATTATATTTTTAGAATCAGCGAAAACTCAGATAATAAATTCATTAAAATTATTTATTGGTCTCCTAAACATGTTAAGTAACAATATGGAAATTTTCAGGGCAATATTTTGTCAATTGATTTGCCTTTTAATAGTTTAAACATGAAAAATATAAGAATCTGAAAATCTGAAAATAAAAAACACAGCTGCAGTAAAACGAGCATAACTTTTACTACACAACTCGGAATTCAGAAATTCAAGATGTTCTGGAAACTAGAAAGATAAGGCTACAACTATTATTCAGAACGTAATTTATTTTGAGATCAGTTACTGAGTATAAAATAGTAGTCAACATACAGAAAGTAAGCAATATACAGGTTTTGTGTATTTTTCATGGAATAAATTAGTTAAATATGATGGGTATCAATTCTATAGTCAATAAATTATGTAATAAACATGAAAGGTGTAATAGCATGATAAATACAATTAAAAACACATACATACACAATTCTAACAACATCCAACATCAATTGATCAATCAAACATACAACCTAGCAATTATCTCTATAATAATTAATTGTATTATGATTATATGTGTAACCCTATCATGAATACTACATGGATGCATGAAAGATTCGATCTTTAGAGTCAAAAGTGGCACGATGTCAAGAATATTGGGGTTAGCTCGTGTAAACCCTCAATAGACCCAACGAAAGGTAATCAATTCAACGATATGATAACGAATAGGATCTACTTGCAAGAATTTCAATAAAACTTAAATTTGATACGATGTACAATTCAAGAGGAAAGTGACTTGCCTTTTGGATGACGAAATTGAATACTAAGAATAATGGGATAAGGATTCTGAAGCAACGAACTCACGAACACACCAATCCACAAAATAACACGTGCAATAGAAATCCAATCAAAACAACAACAAATAGTAATAATAGAGATAGCAGCAACAGTCAGCAAGGTTGACGAAATTGCTGGTAGGGCTCGGCGTCGATGACTGTCAACGAGCGGCACGATGGCGGATCTGGGCGGAGGGTCGGCTGCTATCGATGGGAACAGGGGAAAAGGGGGATCGGGGTCTGGCATCGAGAAAGGTGGGGTTTCGACTGGGTGTCGATGGGGGTATGTCGACGAGGTTGGGGAGTTCGCCAGAGGTCAGGGGGATGGTCGGAGAAGATGGTCGGGGGTTTAAGGGGGAAACAGGGGGGTGGGTTTGGATCAGGGAGAGAGAAACAGAGAGGTGAGAGATTAGACGGCTATTAGGGTTTGTGTTGTGCAATTTTTAGGGTTTGCATTTGGATTGTATTTATGGATTGTAATTAGGATGTTGGGTTAGTGGTTTAGGATCCAATAATTGTGGTTCTGGGACAAGAATAGTTGAAATTGGGTTTTTGGGTTCAATAAGAGATGGATCTAAAATAATAGAGTTCAAATAAAAATACCCACAATTTAATAAAAGAAAACGGGAACAACAAGAATAGCTCAATCAAGAAGAACGAAGAATTTCATGAACAAGTTTAATTAAAATAATCAAGAAAGAAAAATAGGGTATTTTATTCAATTGCAATTAAAATATTACAAAAAGGGAAAAAATGAAAAGAACAAAAACGGTTGTTACACAGTCGCCGCCTCGCCCCTGCCATCAGCCGCCGTCAAGCCGCCGTCCCCGCTGCTCTCTCTCCCCCTCTCTCCCCGCCGAACTTGCAGTTTGGTGTTGGAGATGGGAATCCACTGTTTGGTGTTTGGGACTTGTTGGTTGCTGTTTGATCGCGATCTTTTGATCTCGGCCGTGGATTTTGATCTTGATCTTGCACTAGATCTCGATCTTGTTCTCGGTCGTTCATCTTTGATCTTTTGATCTTGCACTCGATCATCGATCGTCGATCGCCATCAAGATCCGTACCCGATCGTGATCATCAACATCAAGATTCACTTTGTTCGCGGTCATCGCCGTTGCCGCCGGGATTCTCATCCTGTTTTTCTTGGTATTCAATTTAATCTTCCATAAGGCAAGTCACTTTTCTCTTGAATTGAATTTTGTATCAAATTCATGTTTTTATTGAAATTCTTGCAAGTAGATCCAATTGTTCATCGTATCGTATATTATTCTTCTCTTTTCGTTGAGTATATTGAGGGTTTACACGAGCTAACCCAAATAGCCACGACTTCGTGCCACTTTTGACCCTAAAGAATGAATCTTTCATGTACTCATATAGTATTGTTAATAGGGTTATGCATATAATCATCGCACAAATAATCTATCGTAGTTTTATTGATAGGTTGTATGTTTGAATGATCGATTGATGTTTGGTTGTTGTTAAAATAGTGTATGTGTATTTTTAATTGTATTTACCGTGCTATTACACCCATCATGCTGATTAGATGATGTATTGACTATAGAATTGAAACCCATCATGTTTAATCACTCTATTTCATCAAAAATATCGAAATATCTGAACATTGCTTGCTGTCTGTATTTTGTCTGACATTTTTGACCCAGTATTTGATCTCAAAATAAATAACTTTTCGTATAAGAGTTGTATCCCTATGTTTCTAATTTCCAAAACATCTTGAATCGCTGAATTCCGAGTTGTATTGCAAAAGTTATGATGATTTTACTACTACTGCGTTTTATGTCTAGAAATTCATTTTCCAGGTTTTCTTAATATAAGTATATATATCATTGTATTGTATGAATTGAAGTGTATATGTTGCATTACATGATCTTAGTGTTGTATTGTCATTAATCTAGTGCTCCTTATTGGTCGACTTATCATTTCCCCATTGAAATTAGTGTCCCTATTGTTTTCCTATTAGTATCATATATTGCCAACCGTTGTTGCATAATGATTGAATAAAGAATTGTTAATCAAGCTGGGGTTTAAGGGTGACCTAGTAAAGGACAATATAGGAGACTGTACTCGGAAGAGAGCTCGTGATTTCCCTACAATTACTGAATGACTGAATTACTAAATAACTGGATAACTACATCTTATTCCATGGACATTAATACTGAATAACTGAATGACTAAATAACTGAATAACTGAATACTGAAGAGAATCAGTTATATGGTTTCCCGAGTACATGAACTATAGAGTCTACAACTAGAGTCTAAACGATATTGTTTGTATGCATCGAACCTGTGGTACGGGACGCAGTAGTAAGTGCATTAGTTAGGATAAAAATAATTAATAGACTTCAAATTGTCATCGCATCATCATTGCATATTGTCATCATTATCGAATATTGCCCAAGTGTTATTGACATCGACCATTGAACGTTGTTATCGAATATTGAATCATTGTTTATAACCATTGCATCGATTACCATAATATTGATTATTTCCATCATCCCATGTTATTGATTCCTATTGATGCATTGAATTCATTATTATATCGTTATTCCATTGTTCTTTGCTTTCTCTATTTGCTATCCATGACTTGCTCTAAGGATAATTTTTCTTCTCTTTTTAGATGAAGTGTTCACAGGTGCTAAAGGAGAATTACCTACAGGAATTGAAGAACAAGCTTTCTAATATTTATTGCTTTCTAGTTGAATATTATTTCATTGAACTTATTATATCGAGACTTATCATTATTGTGTTTGGATTTATTATTGTATTGGGCTTATGACCTGGATATTATTATTTGGTTCCAGATGTTGGATTACTGTATTTGGATATTTGATATTGTTTTATTCCAAGTATTATTCTTCATTAGATTATTATTATTTTCTGCGCAATTATTCTGTATTGATTATATTGTTGAGTTGATCGGATAAATAGCTTATGGACGACGTTAGTCATTCGCTGGGCCAATGTCATGCGCTCGTATTCCGTATTTTTGCAAAGCGGGGCGTGACACCTATATAGAATGGGATGCATAGAATCCGAACAAGTGTGCATTAGTGTGCATTATAAGCATTGCATTTTCTTGAACCTTGTTTTCAGCATTTTTTCTTTGTTTTCTTGACACATACTTATTCTCTTAAGTTTAATAGCACTACTTGATTTATGAATCTCTTATTGTGGTTTTATTTCATGTTTTGTGACAAGTTTGTAATTGTGAGACGTTGGAGGGTTACTATTGCCATGGTATTGCATCAGTTGCCTTCAACTGACATGCCCCACTCTTTAGTTTATTTTACAGATTTTGCAAGTGAGTAGATTAGCAAGGGCTTGAAGTTGGAGCTATGAGAAGATTGAATTTTTATTATTCATTGAGATGTATCAAAAGTGTTGTGATTTTCCGATGTGCAAAGTAATAAAGAACTATTGTAAAGAAAAGTTATAATTTTCCCCTGTGTTTATACTATGTTTGGATTACAATGAAGTAAAGGTTCTGGATTTGTGTATCTTATTTCTATTATTGAAATTTGGGGCGCTACAAGTTGGTATCAATGCGTGCTTCAATAAGAAACACTAAACATGGTGTAGGAAAACTTAGGTGGACATTAGTGTGTGTATCAGTCTTAGAGTCATGAATGTGTAGTTATGTGAACTTGCATTTATGTTACTCTGTACTCATACTAATGTTTTTTTTTTGTTTTTTTTGTTTTTTGTTTTTTTTCTGCAAGATGGCGGATAATCACGATCCTGTGGAAAATGTGGAAGAAGAAGATGTCTTTCTCGAGGACCCCTTAACGGATTCTGAGGATGATCCAGAGGAAGACCCGGAAGAGGAATCAGAAGAAGAACCAGTGGAAGAGGAACCTCAGGAGTCTCCGGAGATTACTCCCCCTCCTAGGGAATCTTCGGGTGAATCTTCGGATGAATCACCAAGGTTGACCAAGAAGGATCGTGTGATCACGTCACTTCGATGTAAGAAGCATGTGTACCAGTGGCGAGTTTCCAACCTGCAGGGGCATCACAAAGAGAACCATCAATGCATTGCATCCATGCAGCAGATGATGAAGATTCTCGATGAAGGTCAACGTGTGGAAGAGGAGTGTTTCACCAAACTTGGCGAATACACAAAGTGGGGAGATAAAGTTTACAGTTGATGCTGCGACAGGCTGGAAATGAAACTTGACATGCTACAAGAAGAGATCCGAGAGATCAAAAGGAGCTGCAAAGATTAATTTTTATCATGATTGTATTATTTGAGTTTTCTGAATTTTAAATAAAGCAGTTTAGTTATTTTTCAACAATTGTATGAACTACTTTGATAAATAAATTTATTTATTTATATTTTGGTATATGAAATTTTTGGCAATATTTTATGTTCTGAGCATTGATGTGAATTTTTATGATTTTATTCTTCTAACCAAATTGTGTGTTTTGTGGACTCAGAACAATGGCAGGACCTCGAACTAGGAGCAATGGTGATGAACTAGAAAACTCCAGTGGGGGTAGGCTTGACTTGGAAGTTGAGATTGGAATAGTTTATCAGACTCTCAATGCTTTCATGACCGTTGGGATGGGTCGGAACCCTGGATCGGGACAAGCAAACACCAATGTGGATCCCGTCAGGCAGGTGGATTCATTCAAGAGAATGAAGCTGTCTGTGTTTGAAGGGAAAGCTGATCCTAATGAGGTTGACGACTGTATTAGACAGATAGAGAATGTTTTTGAAGTGCTGGAGACTCCTGTGGCTAGCAAGGTGAAGTTAGCCACGATGCAGTTGGAGAAGGATGCCAGTTTCTAGTGGCAAACCGTAAAGACAACTTTCGGCGAGGAGCCGGTGACATGGGATGCATTCCTAGAGGAGTTCAGGGACCATTACTTTCCCATGGATATCCACGAGAAGAAGGGATGGAGTTCTTGAGCCTACAACATGGCAACTTGTCAGTGAGAGAGTATGAGACTAAGTTCACTCAGTTGTCGAGGTACGCTCCTGAGCTCATTGAAGATGAAGCCAAGAAGGCGAGGAAGTTTGAGCAGGGCTTGAGGCTGAACCTAAGGTCTCAGATGATACTGTTAGGGAATCTGAAGGTTCGATAAGCTTGTTCGAAGGGCAGCTATGATAGAAGCAGATATGGAGCAGTTCTAGTCGAAGAAGGAAGCCTGGAGCAAGAACAAGAGGCCAGCGGTGGTGAAACAGAGCCAAGTTCCCCAGAGAAGAGGGGCAGGTTCGGTGACCCAATAGAAGTGCGGTGCCAGTTCAGGGAGTGACTTGCTAGAATTGTGGAGAGACGGGCCACGTTAGGACCTCATGTCCTAAGCTAGCAAGGACCAAGATCTGTTTCCAATGCGGCAAGGAAGGGCATATCAGGTCAAATTATCCGCAGCTGAAGTAGGGTGGCGTAAGTGGTGTCAAGCAGCAGAGGCAGGGGCGAGTATTCGCGTTAACAAAGGAGGATGCTGACAATTCTGAAGACGTGATCAAGGGTATGCAAGATTTTTAGATTTATGGTTGCAGTGTATTGAACAAAAATTTTGAATAAGAATAATATTGAGTATTAAATATTATAATTTCTCATGTAACAGGACATGTTTTGTTGAATGGAATAAAAGCTAAAGTTTTGTTTGATATTGGGTCTTTACATACTTTTGTGTCGCCCAAGTTTGCTAAAGTGTTAGGTGTTGAGCCTAAGATGTTCCCAGGCAGGGTTTTGTCTGTGGCAACGCCGTCAGGATAGGAGTTGATTGCTGATCGGTATTACGCAGGGTGTGATATCAAGATTGGAGGATTTTTTTTTGGGTTTGACCTCATCGAGCTAGATGTCTTGGGTGTTGATGTGATTGTGGGCATTGACTGGATAACAATCTATGATGCTACGATTGAGTGCAAGCATAAGAAGGTGGTGGTGAAAGCACTGGGAGGACCCGCAGTGACTTTTCAAGGAAAGAAGGGGAGCACAAATGTGGTTGCGGAACTATCAGAGACGGGATTTCCATAGGAAGTTAGGGCAATTCATGTAGTTTGAGATTTTCCAACAAAGTTCTTGGACGACCTACGGGATTACCTCTGCAGCGTGATGTTGAGTTTATCATCAACGTTCAGCCGGGTAGTGCTCCGATATCTAAAGCTCCTTATGGGATGGGGCCTTTAAAATAGGACGAAGTGAAGAAGAAAATCGAGGAGTTGTTGCAGAAGGGATACATCAAACCGAGTGCTTCGCCTTGGGGTGTGCCATTGTTGCTCGTGAAGGTCCAAAGTTTCTTGGGGTTGGCTGGATACTATCGGTGTTTCATTCAGTGCAGATAACAATTCGTTGACTGGTTTGACGAAGAAGAATGTGGAGTGCAAATGGACTGATAGATGTGATGCTAGTTTTCGAGAATTGAATGAGAAGTTGACGACATCACCTATTCTTGTGTTGCTACGAGCAGGTGTGGATTATGATATCTACAATGATTCATCTTTCAGAGGTTTGGGCTATGTTCTGATGCAGGAAGGAAAGATCATTACGTATAGTTCGAGGCAGTTGTATCCTCATGAGAAGAACTATCCGACGCATGATTTAGAACTTGCAGCTATCATTTTTGCCTTGAAGCAGTGGAGGCATTATGTATATGGTGAGAATGTCAACATGTATACAGATCACAAGAGTTTGAAGTATATCTATTAGCAGAAGGATCTGAATCTACGTCAGAGACGGTGGTTGGAAGTTTTGGAGGACATTCGTCCTGAGATCAAGTATCACCCAGAAAAAGCGAATGCGGTGACCAATGCACACAGTTGGAAGGTTAGTCTATCTCGTCTGATTATGACACAGAAGGAGTTGGTTGAGGAACTAGTTCGAGCAGGTATCGAGCTGGTATTGCAATGTTTGGGGGCATCATTGGATCAGTTGCGACTTCAGCCTACTTTGAGAGAGGAAATCATTCCAGAAGTCATACGTGGGAATTCAGAGGATGCTCAAGTAGATTTTCATTGGCAAATTTTCCGAGTTTCGTGCCCAAGATGGGGTGCTTTGGATGGGAGAAAGGTTTTGTGTGCCGAAAAGAGAAAATTTGAAGAAAAGGATATTGAATGAGGCACATACAACCTTATTGTCCGTACATCTCGGAAGCACGAAGATGTACAAGGACATTAAGCAATGTTTTTGGTGGCCAGGCATGAAGAGGGATGTTGCAAACTTTGTGGCACGGTGTGTAACACCCCGCAAAATTGAGTTATGACAATTTTGCTCTTGTGAGTTACGCACATGTATTTTGTACAATTACGAGTTACATCCGTAACATATTTTGATATAAAAGTTCTACGTATTTCTGCATTTCAATTATTTATATATTTTCCGTTTTCTCAAAAAAAAAAATATCCTATTTTGAGCCAACTCAAATATAAAACCTAATTTTTTTGTATTTTTATGTCTATTGCATGTGTTTTCAATGCATGTGTCGATTACGTATATTCTACCGTTACGTGTAATATTATAAAATTTTCTACTCTTATTTATTTTATAACTTGTTCGAATTCGTTTTATAAATTGAAATTCATTTTTCTCCTATTTTGATCAAATATACGTGTGACGCACGTATTTTCTAAGTACGTGTTGATTACAATGTGGTATATCTAAAATTTATGAAATGTATTTTTCGTATGTTGTATTTCGATTATTTATAAATATTTTTCCGTTGATCAAATCTATTTCGTATTTGAATATTTATTTTTACGTGCGATGCATGTGTTTGCAGTGCACATGTTGGTTCCTAAAAATTTTCTTGAGTCATGGAAACTTTTCTTCTCTAGTCACAATTATGTAATTTTTTAAAATTAAATCCGTTAGGCCTAAATCCATTTTTGTAGCCCACTAAAATTAATTACGAATTTAAAACTCATGATTATTTTTGCACTTAAATGTAAATTTAAAATCTAGTTAGATTGGTACACTTGTCATGTGTAACACACAGCTAACTTAATAAAAAATAATAATAAAATTTTTATGAAAGTAGTGTGCACACACATTTGATGCACGTGCACGTGTTTCTCACCCTTGAGAAGTGGCCGACCATTCACATGAGAGTGAGGGAGAGTCGGGTGAGTTGTGGAGAAGTGAGGAGTTATTTTGGGAAGTGGGGATTCATTTTGACCGCTTATTCTTCCTATAAATAGATCACCCATTTGTCATGAATAGAATGCAAATCAAAACAAAGAAAAAAAAGAGAAAGAGACAGTGGCTTGTGGGTTTTAGCTAGGAGGAGACTGGCCAAATTTTTGGGGAGCTTTGGAGAATTTTTTAGGGGTTCTACTACTACGAATTCTACATTTGAGGTGGGTGTTTATCCAACTTTCTATTGTAATTTTATTAGTAGAATGCTAGATTGTAGAATGTATATGTGTGAATTGTGGATGCATGATAGCTTATATAGATTGAGTATTCATGTTCAGATTATGTGTTGTTGACTAAATGTGTGAAATTATGATATGATTGATTGAGGGACTTTTTAAGTTGTTGTTTTAAGTTTTAGTTGCACTTCAGAAAATCATATCTATTAAACTAGATAGAATCTAGAGCTAAAGTTTTTATAGGAGCATCTCGTATATATCTAGAACATCTCCATAAGATTTCATAACATTTGAATGTCGTTTACTAATTTAATAAAATCCAAACTTAGGACTGGTTCACAGTTGGCTAGCTGCTAGAAATTTGTACACATTTCGGGTTTTGAATATTTTGATCTCTTAGATGCAGTATTCTGAGAAAGGTCAAAACTATGAACTTGACTCGTTAAGCTTTCTTTAGAGTCTAAGAAATCAATTTTTCATGAAGAAATAAATTTATAATAAATTTTACAAGTTTGAACAGTGGCAGTCTGTATAACATTTTGACCATATTGTAGATTTCTAAGAATTCAGGATTATAGACACAATATTTTGGGAAAACTTATAACTATTATGTTATAGTAGATTTATATACCTTTAATTTAATCTAAATAACACAAAGTTTCAGAAGTATAGAATTTTCTATGATTTTTACAAGTAGCATGAGCTGCAGTTTTTGGATTTTGAACCTATTATTTTGCAAATGAGTTTAGACGAAGTAATTGAGATGGTTTTAGATGATCTTGACTAAAAAGTTGTAGTAGACTCATTTATGATTCCTATGAAACTAATAAATCTATTTTTGGAGTAGAATTGGAATTTATATGATTTCTTTAATACCATTGGGTTGATGTCTTTTATCTAGTTGTCCTAAAACTTTTATAACGTATAAGATTGGATTTAAAATTGGAATGTTAGTAAGATGTACCGTATGAGGAATTAAGATTCATTTAATTATCTTTTCATGGTTTGTATTATGAGGTTTAATATGTGAATTAAGGAGAAAATGTGAGGATTGAGTTGAATATAAAAATGGAGTTTGGAACTAAATAAATACTAATTTACATTTTGATTAAGATGAAAATTTTGATTCTTTTGACTAGAGGTATTATAAAAATTATATCATTTAGATTAATCTCGATCTAGAGTTAATTTGAGTTTGTTAAAGAATAAACTTGGAAGCTGAATATTATATTGTTTAGAAAAAGAATCCATTGAATGTAATTACAACTTCATTGAGAATCATATTAGAAGGGGGTGAATAAACTATCTATTTTACATAGAAATTGTTCATTTGAAGTTGTTGAATAAGACTATGAAACTAGTTATACAAATAACTGAATTGTGTGAACAAGGGTATAATTGAATATGTGAATGAATGAAATTTCAAAATGTGAATAAAGAGGGTATGGATAACCCATGATGTTGTGAACATGAATTGTGTTGATACTAGAGGCTAAGCGAGACCCAGGTACCGGTAAAGTAATGAAAGTGATTATTGAGATTTGAGAAGTAGCCAATATGGGCTATCATTCTCGGTATATTGTTTAAGACTGGTAGGAGGGTAAGCTAGCTCTAGGTGGTATTATTATTTATTTTTAAATTTAAGGATAGGCACTAGAAGAAGATATGATGGAACTTGGGCAAATGTAAGTGGGGCGCCTCTATATAGTCTAACGGTGGACTTCAGGACTACATACCCAGTTTGACGGTGGACTCCAGGACTGTGGTTGCTTGCGGGGTGAGACTAGCCTCAATTGTGAGGATTCCAGGGTCATGAATAGTTGGGTGGATGCATGGGAGGCAGATCACCAATATATATATATATATATATATATCGGGGCTAGAGCACACTTGTGAGATATTTGCATGACGAGGATTCTGTATAGTCTGACGATGGATTCTAGGACTAGAATTCGTACTCGTGGAATGTCTAACCTTGCTTTTGTTACCATAGTTGAATTTTCATAACGAGGGATTGAACCCTATATTGTGGAGGGTGTTAAGGGCTTGCCCTCGGACCTATATAGTATGGGATGCATAGAATCAGAACAAGTATGCATTAGTGTCATTGTAGTGTGAATGTCTGTATTAGGCATTAAGTCATATCATACACTGACATGTTTAGGATAGTCACTTTTCACACTTTGTTGTGCATTCAAGTTTGTGTTTGCCAAAGTTAAAGAATCGATGTATTATAACATTGCATTAGTTATATGCAACTGACGTGCCCATAGTATCCCAGTTGCAGGATTGGACCTGACATGGGCTTGAAGTCACTATGATGAGTTGTTACAAGATTGAAGAATTTTCATTATTGTAGATTATATTATATTCATTTAATTCCACTATGCTGTTTTAAAGATGATGTTGTAAACAAAAAGTTTTAAATTCCTTGTAAATTTGTACGAATTTGAAGTGAAAGATCTTCTTTTTGCTACGAATTACTAGTGTTCGGAATTCGGGGCGTTACAAGGTGCTTGACTTGTTGGCAAATCAAGGCGGAGAATTAGAAGCATGGAGGATTATTGCAGCCTTTGCCCATTTCGGAGTAGAAGTGGGAGAATATCAGTATGGACTTTGTGACTGGTTTACCGAGGAGTCCAAAGAGTAATGACTCGATCTGGGTCATTTGTGGACAAGTTGACTAAGTCGGAACCTTTCTTGTCGGTGAAGATCACATGGTCATTGGAGAAGTTAGTCGAGGTGTATATTGGAGACGTCGTGAGACTTCATGGAATTCTGGTGACTATCGTCTCTGGCAGAGATGCAAGGTTCAGATCAAGGTTTCGGAGGAGTTTTCAAGCAGCTTTGGGGACCGGACTGACTTTAGTACAACATTTCATCCACAAACATATAGACAAACTGAAAGGGTGAAATGAGTACTAGAGGATTTGTTGAAGGCATGTGTTATGGACTTCGGTTGAGGATGGGAGAAGTACTTAGCACTGATGGAGTTTGCCTACAATAATAGTTATCATGCGAGTATTAGCATGGCAATGTATGAGTCTTTGTACGGGAGGAAGTGCAGAACACCCGTTTGTTGGTATGAAGTTGGCGAGAGGCAGATGTTTGGGTCAGAGACTGTGCAGCAGACTTCAGAGAAGATCGAGCTAATTTGGAAGAGGCTAATCGAAGCGCAGAGTAGGCAAAATAGTTATGCAGATGTTCGACGCCAAGACTTTGAATTTGAGGTTGGAGATGCAGTATTTCTGAAGGTATCACCTATGAAGGGAGTTATCAGATTTGGAAGGGGAGGCAAATTGGCACCAAGGTATATTGGCCCCTACAAGATTCTGAAGTGGATTGGGAAGGCAACTTACATATTGGATCTACCAGAAGAGTTGGCACAGGTAAACAACGTATTCCATGTGTCTAAGTTGAGGAAGTACATACCAATTCATAATCATCAGCTACCCGAGGTACTAGAAGGATTGCGGCTGAACTTGAGTTACAAAGAGCAGCCTGTGGAGATCTTGGATCGTCAAGAGAAGGTTCTGCGGAATAAGGTCATACCGATGGTTAAGGTGCTGTGGAGAAACCAGCTATTCGAGAAAGTTACATAGGAAGTTGAGGACCGAATGAAGACGGATTTTCCGGAGTTGTTTATGTAAATTCCGTGTTGTATATTTTTTTCTTCTTTTTTATTTCTTTCCTTCATTCTTTCTTTTTCCCCTGCTAGCAGTAGTTCCGGGGACAGAACTCTTCTAAGGAGAGAGTGATGTAACGCCCCATAATTTTTAATACAATATTTTGAATAAATAATTAATTTTTAAATTAATTTATTTAATTATTTTGATTTTTTGTGAAACCATCGTTTTGCACGTGCAAAACACGTGCAAAATATTTTTGAAATGTAAGTTTTGGAATTTTGAGTTGATAAATAAATTATATTAATTATTATTGGACATATTGGAATTTTTGGGATTTTTCGGAATAAGGGAATCTACTTTTTGTAAATATTTTGAAATAAAGGGATTTTCTTGCAAAAAGGGCATTGGAGGCAAATTTAAATTTTAAAAAATAGTTGGCTGCATAACAAGGCTGGTTTTGACAGTAGAGAGATTTGGGGGAAATTTTTATCCATTTAATTAAATTTGATTTGATTTGATTGATTAAATATTTAATTATGCAATTTTGGGATTGTTAGAGGACTAAATTATAAAATTGCGATCAAAACCCTAAAAATCCAGCACTCGGTCATACAAGAGAGGGTTTGAACAGAGGATTTCGGCCTTTCTCTTATTTTGGCTATTTTGGGTGATTTTCTTGAGTTTTGGAGTGGATCTTTTGCTTGGAGGAGAGGGTTTCTAGTTTGCAACAAATATCTTCTTGAGGTGGGTAACCATCCAACTCTCTTGTCATGTTTTTTTTTTTGTTGTTGATCCTCGTGCTAGTGATTATTCTTATGTAGATCTATGTATGTGATGGCATGTGTATAGATTATTACCATGATTAAATTGTAGAGAATGCTTGTTAGATGAAATCTGACGATCACTTGAAAAAAAATCGAATCTTTTATATGTTAATCATGACTAGTATGTTCTTGTGTGATGGGAAATTTTAATGCATGACTCTAGTTTTATGGATCTATTGGACATGTATATATTGTAGATGTCTGAACTTTGACATATGATTCAAGAACATGATTTGGAGTAATGAAAAGATGAAAGTTTTGTGAGTTTTAATGTGAGATATCATGAGTCAAGTATTAAAAAAAAATTATACATGAATTTATGTCAAAAACCCATCCAAAAAAAAATATATTTTTTGAAGTGAATAACTTGGGGCTAGGGTTTCGGTGATAAAACCTAAACCCATGGATAGTTGGGGGTTGCGATTTTGGAGGGTTGCACAGCAACCCCAGTTGCGCAGTGCAACCTAAGCACTGTGCAGGCCAGGTGTTGGTTGTTCGCCTGCTGTTCAGTTTTTTGGGTTTCGGGTTGGTTTGTTTGGGTTGTTTTGTGTATTTGTATGTGGTGTTGTGTGTTAGGGTTTGAGAACCCTAGTATGCATATAGATGAGTATATGTATATGTTTAAATCTAATATTTGTATGAAGTTTAATTGGTTCTTCAATCGATTTTCGAAAGTACAAATTTCACATTTTTGGGAAGTTGAATTTCAGATTTATGTGTGTTCAAATAATAGATTTGAGGGGTGCAAAAATCTATTTTTTTATAAGTATTAATCTCAGCTGAGGGAATGTATGTTTCAATTTTGGAAGACAACAACTTTGAATTATAAAGAGGTTTATTTTCAGTTTCAAAAGAGACTTTGTTCAGTTTGAGTTGACAGGATTTAAGAGAAATTTATTGAATTTGTGTATGTATGGAAAGTGATATTTAAAAGTGGAATTTAAAGGATTTTTCGGATTGGATTTTGTTTCCATATAAGAAATCTTTTATGGCAGTGACAATTTATTAAATGAATGTAGATAATGAAGAGATTGTGGATGTACAAATGTGTATTTTTTTGAAGGAGATAATTGTCACGCCCCACTTTCCAAAAATACCGAATACGAGCATGTAACATTGGCCTAGCGAATGACTAACTTCATCCATAAGCTGTTTATTCAATCAACTCAATAATATAATCAATACAAAACAATTGCGTAGACAATAATAATAATCTCATGAACAATAATACTTGGAATGAAGTAATTTGAAATATCCAAATACAATAATAATCCAACATCTGGAAATAAATAATAGCAATATTCGGGTCAAAACCCCACAATACATTGAAATAACAATATTTCAATAAATAAGTCTTTATGAAAAAAACAATTATTTATTAAGCGGTGATGCTATCAATTCCTTCACCTATGTTGTTCTCCCAATTCATCATGCAATTCTCCATCAACACCTATAAACACTTCATCTAAAAGGAGGAGAAAAATTGTCCTTAGAGCAAGTCATGAACAGCAAGTCGACAAAGCAATGAACAATGAAATAACGATATAATAATGAATTTCACTGGATCGATAGGGATTAATAACATGGACGATAGCAATAATCAATATCAATGATAGACAATGCAATGGGTATAAACAATGATTCAATAATCGATAACAATATGCAATGATCAATATCAATAACACTTAGCCAATATTTGATATCAATAGGAACAATAATGAACAATATGCAATGTCGATTTGGTGTCAAATCTTAAGTCTATTAATCATTTTAATCCTAACTAATGTAGCACTTCATGCGTCTCATTCATTTACCACATGGTTGCTACATACAAACAAGTTACATTTAGACTTAATGGTGAATTTTATAGTTCATGTACTCGGCAACGATATACAATAATGATTGATAATTAATGACCAATGACCAAATCAATCGACTATAATCAATAATCTACAATCAACCGATGACCGATATGACCGATATGTACAATTGACCGATAGACCAATAGATCGATAAATAGGGAAACACGGGCCCCTCCTCCAAGTACAGTCCTTATATTGTCCACTACTAAAGTCAACCCTTAAACCATAGCTTGTTAATTGTTTTATTAATACAACAATACAATATGCAATTTGAGACATGAGATGAACAATAGTAACAATAGGTGAACAATATGACGATAACTTAGATAGGACAATTAGAATGATGACAATGGGATATTAGGATCATGTAATGCAACATACACACTCTAAATCATACAAGACTACAATATAGGAACAATTAATTCATGAAAACTGAAAAGTGAAATTCTGGACAACAAGAATAGTCTGTACTAAAACGTAATCTCCCGCTGTTTCAAAAAATAAAAACTGAATCCGTCAGAAATTCTAGAAACTAGACTTCCACACGATTCCAACGCATATTTAAAGTTCAAAATTCGACAACAGTAGCCAGATCAAACACACCATTCTTTATAGATTTTATGTTCATACAAAATTTTGACATCATTTTGTTAAAATTTTAGAATTAGCAAAAACTCGATAATTAATTCAGAAAAAATATTTATTAGACTCCTAAACATGGTCACTAACAATCTAAAAAAATTTCAGGGCAATAATTTATCATTTGATTAGCCTTTTAATAGTTTAAACATCAACTATACAAGAATCTGGAAATCTGGAAATAAAAACACAGCTGTAGTAAAACGGGCATAACTTTTGCTACACAACTCGGAATTTAAAAATTCAAGATGTTCTGGAAACTAGAAAGATAAGAATACAATTTATATTCTGAAAGTTATTTATTTTGAGATCATTTACTGTTTCGAAAATTGCAGACAACATACAGTCAGCAAGCAATATAGAGGGTTTTAGGGTATTTTTCATGAAATAGTTTAATTAAGAACGATGGGTATCAATTCTATAGTCAATAAATTATAATCAGCATGATGGGTGCAATAACAAGATGAATAAAATTAGAATTCATGCATACATCAATTTATCATCAACAAACATCAATCGATCAACCACATACAACCTAGTAATTCTCTCTACAATAATTTATTTGTGTAATAATTATATGAACAACCATATTATCAATTATATATGCACACATGAAAGATTCCATTTTTGGAGTCAAAAGTGGCACGATATCAAGTAAATTGGGGTTAGCTCGTGTAAACCCTCAATATACTCAACGAAAGAGATGAACAATGTATAATACAATAAATGAAGGGATCTACTTTCAAGAGTTTCAACAAAAGTTGAATTTGATACAATTAACAAATCAAGATGACATTGACTTGCCTTATAGATGAAGAAATTGAATACCAAGAGTAACGGGAAAAGGATCCTGAAGCAACGAACCCCTCGAACACACAAATTACGTGCACAATACGTGCACAAAAGAAACCAAATCAAAATAGCAACAATAGCAACAAAGAGACAGCAGCAGCCACGTTAGCAATGGCAGCAGGGAGGGCTCGAGATCTGGACGACGAGCGGCGGGGGATGGCAGTGCAGCGTCGACGGCGGCACGAATGGGGACGGCGTTGACTAGATCGGGAAGATGACTGAGGGTTTCGATCAAGGCAGAGCTCGACGATTCTGTGGTCGTCAATCAGAAACAGGAGCAACCAAGGGGGTTCGGGGTCGGGAGGCGACGGGAGGTGGAAGGGGGTTGCGAGGCTAATGGTTGTCGATGGGTCGCTGGAGGGGGTTGAGCGGGAAGTGTAACACCCCAAATTCCAAATAAGCCTGAATTCGAAGTTCCACAGGATCTTTACACTTCACTTCGTACAATTTTACAAGGAATTTAAAACTTTTATTACAACAAAGTCTTTTTACATCGTAATGTAGCAGAATGTAAATGAAATACAACAATAACAAATGTACAATTGTAACAACTTTAGCATTTCAGTAATCATCAACATCAAATTTATCTTTTTATCTTCTTGCAAATTCCAAGTTCTGCATGTGAAACTGTGGGTACGTCAGTTGCTTACAACTGACACAATATTATACACGGCCACCCTCGCCATGCCGAAAATATAATGATTCGTTAATCCACTACTGAGGATCTCCCCCCTAATCTTAGATGGGTCGTCTGAGGGTTCACCGCGGTTTGAATGCATCACAAACAAAGCTAAAGAGGGACTATCCTATTGATGTCGTGTGTGCTTTTGCACTTAATCTTAATGCAGTTATTTATTATTTTATGACATTAATGCACACTTGTTCGAACTTATGCATCTCATTCTACATAAATCTGAGGGCAAGCCCTTAACCGTTCTTCATCTTGTAGGGTTGAATCCCTCGTTATGAGTTTAACTACTACGGTAACTACGATAAGTATCCAAGATATTTTATGAGTTACGAGCTCATGTCCGGACAGCCTAGAGGGGAATCCCACGTCATGACATGACATATCATGCAGACAACCTATGGACAATTCGCCTCCGTCATGGAACGATGGCACTACGTAGTCACCAAGCACCCCACAGGCGTCGCCACGATCCCGATAATTCCGGAGATGAATTCACGTCATGACATGACCCATTATGTAGACTGTAATATCCCGGACGGATATTACCGTATATAAATTGATATTTTATTATTATTTTTTTTTAATTCCAAAATTAAATTATTTTGGTGATTTTCATCCGGTTTGTTCATAGACAATATCTGTATCCAGATATCGGTCAGTATATATCCGTATTGTATCAAATTGATACCGTGATCTTCCGAACTAATAATAAAATTTATTTTATTATTATTTCCAAGATTTAATTATTTTTATATGGATTATGCGAAGATTTTCCGGTATACGGACATATATGCGCACGTACGAGTAGTATGTCGATTAGTGCATTATACGAATTGTGTGTTACGTATCTTTGGACTAGGTATTTATCTTGTTATAACAACCTAATTAGAGGGTTAGGGTTTGATTAGGAGGCTTAATCTAGGGTTTTTTTATGCATAAGAAGACTAAGTAAAAACCCTTACTAGAAAATATCTCTCCCACATCACACCTCCACCACATAACACCTCCCTCCACCTCACCCCTACCTTCCCTAAGGTATGGCTTGCCCCCAAATTAGGGAAGGGGTTTTGTGCATATTGTTGAGTGCCATTTTGCACTTTCCACCCTTCTCTCCACCTATAAATACCCCCTTCCTTCTCCACTTTGTCTCATTTAAAAAGATCAAAAAGAAAGAAAGAAAGGAAAGAAAAAGAAAGAGAGAACACCATACTAACTTGAGAGTTTTCTTTGTAGGTTTTCTTAGGAGTTCTTAGAAGCTAAGGGGAAGGAGAAGGAGCATAGGCTAGTCCTTCCTACAAAAGATTAAGGTGGGGGTTTCTCCTTGCTTGCTTGTTTGTTTGTTTGTTTGTTTGTTGTTTATTTGAATGATGTGTTGATGTTCTTTTTCTTCTTACCCTCCTTGTTTTATTTTCTTTTTGGATGGTTGTTTTTAGTAATATGGTTGAATGGAAACAAGTAGTAGTGCTAAACAAGCATAAAGATCAAATCTTTATAGTTGTAGTTGTTGTTTGTGTTTGTTATTGGACTAAAATGACATAAGGCATATGGACTTGAACATACAACCATTTTGGGGTTGTAGGACTTGAATATGGACTTGCACATAAAGCATATGAACAATTTTATACAACCATTTTTGGTTGTAGGACTTGTATTGGACTTGGACTAAAAGATAAGCATATGGTTGGTTGAACCAAATGAGGGTTCTTACTTTATTTTGTTATTGTTATTTTCTTTGATAATCTTAAGTAAAAGAACCTAAAATTAGATGTTAGTTTTGATTAATGGAAAAGAAACTAACCTAAATCACTAGTTGTAGAATAAATAAAAAGATATTTTCTTTTATAATCACTAGTTGTAGAATAAAAAAAAAAAGGATCTTTTCTTTTATAATCACTAGTTGTAGAATAAATAAAAAGATCTTTTCTTTTATAATCACTAGTGATAATAAATCAACTAATAAAGATTAGTAGACATTTAAGTAGTAGTAGCATGTTGTTAAAATAAAATAGTAGTAGTATGTTGATTAAAATGAAGTAGTAGTAGTAGTAGATAGTTATGTGTTATGTTCTTGATTAAAATGAAGTAGTAGTAGTAGTAGATAGTTGTATGTTATGTTCTTGGTTAAAATGGAGTAGTAGTAGTAGTAGATAGTTGTAGATGTTTATTTTATGTTCATAAAGCAAATACCATGCTAAGATTGTATTAGATTAATTTATTTATGCTTAGAATGTTGTAGGATTCATTCTAAGAATTTCCTACCATGTTTAGATTAACTAATGATGCTTAGAATGTTGTAGGATTCATTCTAAAAATACCTACCATGTTAAATTAATTTATTTGTGTTTAGAATGTTGTAGGATTCCTTCTAAAATTATCTATCATATGTAGAAATGATATACATGTTGTAGGATTTATTCTAAAAATATCTAGCATGTTTAATGATGCTTAGAATGTTGTAGGATTCATTCTAAAAATACCTACCATATTAGATTAATTTATTTGTGCTTAGAATGTTGTAGGATTCATTCTAAAAATACCTACCATGTTAGATTAATTTATTTGTGCTTAGAATGTTGTAGGATTCATTCTAAAAATACCTACCATGTTAGATTAATTTATTTGTGCTTAGAATGTTGTAGGATTCATTCTAAAAATATCTACCATGTTTAGATCAAGTTATCTATGCTTAGAATGTTGTAGGATTCATTCTAAGAATTTCCTACCATGTTTAGATTAATCTATTATGCTTAGAATATTGTACGATTCATTCTAAGAATTTCCTACCATGTTTAGATTAACCTATTATGCTTAGAATGTTGTAGGATGCATTCTAAAATTCCTACCATGCTTAGATTAATTTATTTATGCTTAGAATATTGTAGGATTCATTCTAAAATTCCTACCATGCTTAGATTAATTTATTTATGCTTAGAATGTTGTAGGATTCATTCTAAAGTTCCTACCATGTTTAGATTAATTTATTTAGGCTTAGAATGTTGTAGGTTGATGCTAAGTACCTATCCATGCTTAGCTTGTTATAGGATCAATATTGAATTAATCTACCATGCTTAGAATGTTGTAGGAAAGTATAATCCGTGCTTAGGTTGTTGTAGGATTATTGTTTAATTACCTACCATGCTTAGATTGTTGTAGGAAAGTATAATCCATGCTTAGGAATGTGTAGGATTGATGTTGAATTACCTACCATGCCTAAGATTGTTGTAGGGATGGTTAAGGTTGTATACCATGCTAAATTATTAGTACTCATGCTAAGTTGTAGCAATTAACCATGCTTAAAGTAGTAAGAGATATCCATACTTAAATCTAGTGACTATTCATGCTTTAACTTATAGTGGATTTCTATGTAAGTTGTATCCATACTTGTAGTTAAAGTGTATAGCAAAGAGATTAATCGTGTTGTAGTTATAGTAATAACTATCACGTTGTGGTTGTAGTATTAACTATCGCGTTGTAGTTATAGCGTTAGTAAGGAACTATCATGTTATCGTAAATTGTGCTAGTAGAGAACTAGCATGATGTGGATTGTAACTAGTGAAGAACAAATCATGTTGTAGTTGCAATATTAAGTTGCGAGGTCATTCTAGCCAATCCCCTAGAAGGAACTCATATTGAGATTGCTTAGTCGTTCTAGATTCAAGAGCCATGCATGCTTGAATGGTATATTATAGCTTCATATATGAAAGTTGTTAGGTCATTTTGGGCTTCGCATTGGTAGAATGCCTGTTTCAGGCTGTCAGTAGATTCTTCTGTTGCTTCTAATAATAGAAGATCAAGTTTGCTAGTAAGCACGTTTGGTTGCTTCTAGGTTTGATTACCTGTATGGTTGTTTTTGTATGTAGTCATCTCATACGTAGCTTAATTGGCTCGTATGTAGGTATTGTAGGCTGTGAGTAGATCCGATGAGATCTTGAAAAGTCTAGGTTAAGACGGGTTAATTGTGGCACTCTTTAGAAGAGGGACGCGTATGGTGCTTTTCATGCCGAGTTGAAAGCACAGTGTCGTGTCTCACTTGTTTGGTTAGAAGAGGGACACATACGGTGCTTTTCATGTCGAGTTGAAAGCACCGTGGTATGTCCCGCTTGTTGGTTAAGGGTTAGTGACATCGTTAGGGTAGTAACAGTTACTTAACAATTTTTATCTAAAAATTGCCAAAGGGTGAGAGTTGGTGTCAGGGGTGATACCCTATAATCCAACCTCTCCTATAGGCTGACACTAGGTGGTGTTATCGGGATGTATTCCCCTGTCAAAGGGATACGGGCGGTGCCTTTTCATGACAAGTTGGGAGCACGGGTTTCGTATCTTGATTGTTAATTCTTGAATGTACCATGATAAGAACGAGAGGGTTCCTAGGAAAATAGACCCTACGATCCCGGCAGGTTCTATGCCTTCTCATGACGAGTTGAGAGCATGGAAGGAGGTTGGAAAGTATCTTGTAGTTCGTGTTGGCTTTTGGTGTGAGGTCCGGTACGCCGGGCAATAGTCACCAGTCATGTAGTATCATGTCAGGAACAGGATGGGTACAAAAGTAGAATTCATTGCGCGGGTTCAAATCCCTATATGGAGAAAACGGCTTGAAATGGGGCGTATGTAGTATGGGATGCATACTGTTCCGGAGACTTGCTTGCATTAGAATAAGAGCATCTTAGCTTAGTTAATATTACGTTAGATTCTAGTCATGGCACTCACAAACACTTAAACTACACCGACACAATTATCATGTTTTTGTATGTTGTTTTGGGAGATTCGCTGCTAAGTTATCAGCCTTAAAGCGTCAGTGAATACTGACGTCCCCACTTCAATAGGTACTGGATCGCAGAAGTACAGGTGCGAGATTCAGGAGGACTCAAGGCAAGGAAAGCGAGGAGTCAATATCATGTTTTAGTTTCCGCTGTAATAATTACGTTGATTTTCTATTGTGGAAAAGTACTCAAATGAGAGTTATCAAGTGTTGTTCTTCATTCTTTGTACTCTGATGTAAGTTGTTAAAAATGGTAACACTCGGGAATTGTGATAAGGTAAAAATGGCCTGAGGCCCAACCAGGGCCCAATACAATTCTCACTCGAAAAGGTAAAAATAGCTATCTAGCTCGGCCCCGGACCACTTCAGGGTCGGCGCCGAACCTCGTGTTTGCCCTCACGGTACTGGCCTCCTCGTACCGACGAGCCTCAGTAGCCCTCGGAGTCCGATCCGGGACAGTCCCACAGGCCGTCCCCCCTCTCTGGCGGGGCAGAAGGATGACCTGGCGCAGCCTAGGCCCTCCGATCCCCCCCAGAAGCACAGGAGGCCCACGATGGGCCACGTCAGCTCTATACCACTCCTGGTATCGCCACGTCCGCCCTAAACCCCCTGGGCCTTCTGCCACGTCAGGCCCACGGGCTTTCGGATCCAGACCCGGCCCCCAAGTGGAACCAAACCCAGTTGGGATTCTCTATAAATACTAGACCCACACCCACCTTTTGAGGTAATGAATCTTTTGCCACTTAAATATACCTAGTTATTGCTACTCTCTCACAGAGACTGACTAGAGCGTCGGAGGGTCCGCCACCGGGACAAACCCCGGTGTTTCAGGACCGTCTGCAGGTACACAAGACCTCGGATCCGACCCTTCCGATCCGAGCCCAGCCTTCAACATCTTTCCGAGCTCATCGTAGGTCCCAGAAGGTCAACCGAAGGTCGGCAGACGAGCGGCATTCTCCTTCAATACAAATTGAGTCCGAACTCACACCTGGTGCATCCACACGTCTCCCAGAAATAAACAGCATCAGGAATGAAAGGGTACTATTGTAACACTATCATAATGTATTGCAGTTGTAGGACATTCAGACTTGTAATACATTGGGTGTTGAATAAAAAGTTTTAAATTCTCCAGTTTTTCTGTGTATTGTGACTAATTGAAGAAAAGGTCCTGGCTCGTGTCTCGGTTTTCCCAGTATTTGGAAATCGGGGCGCTACATAGACAGCCTGTGAAAACTATCACACCGTGAATTCGAGGCCCTCATACTTGTGTTTTTCTCTTACTTTCATCACATCTCCATTATAGTACCTGTCCTTAAGTTTTTAGTTTGTTTTAGAAGAAAATCTTCACAACCTAGAGCTAACTTACCCTACCGGACTTAAACCAATACAAAAGAGACAGTCAGCCTATACTGGCTACTTCTCAAGAGATGCTTAACCTACACTGGTTAGCTCTTGAATTCATAATAACAACTGCCAGGTTTCTAAGGGTCTCGCCTGGCCACTAGATTCCAACAACTATCTCGTTCTAGAGATCAACAATATGTTATATTCATTCTCAAAATAATATTTCAATTTCTTTATTCACAATCTCTTTCTCAAAGAAAACATTTCTTTTATAATCTCATAACATAAAGTATCTCATTTCGACTTCTTTTATCAATTTAATCATTTAGAGCATTGTGTGCAATTCAAAAATTCTCAATCAATCACTAACATCTCATCAAGGGGATTTTAATTGCATTCGAATTTTCATCTTTCTCTTTAATTAAACAAGGGTCACATTTTAATCGATAAATTCGAGTTCTTCAACATTATTTAATGTAAATTCCCCTTTCAATTCTCACAAAATATATCAAAATATTGTAGAAATATTTTTTATAAAGTATAAATAATTTTAGAGGAATAATAGAATTTTTTCCCAATTTTTATTACTCTTAAAACTCCAATATATCAAAAATATCAAAATAAATTTAAAAAATGTGACTCATTTCAACTTCTTTGATCAATTTTGTCACTTATAACATTGTGTGAAATTCAAAAATTCTCAATCAATCACTAACATCTCATTAAGAGGATTTTAATTGCATTCGAATTTTCATCTTTCTCTTTAGTTAAACAAGAGTCACATTTTAATCGATAAATTCGAGTTCTTCAACATTATTTAATGTAAATTCTCCTTTCAATTCTCACAAAATATATCAAAATATTGTGGAAATATTTTTTTTATAAAGTCTAAATAATTTTAGAGGAATAATAGAATTTTTTCCCAATTTTATTACTTTTAAAACTCCAATATATCAAAATATCAAAATAAATTTAAAAAAGCAGTGGTCAGATTCGAACTCGAGACCAACCCTTGCCTAGCTACAGTAACAGACACAAAGCACACCCGAAGACCAGAAAGGTCAACAGCTGATATCGATTAAAGGGTGAGCTCACAGTATTATGTATGGGCTCTTCAATGATTTAGAAAAAATCAATTTTAATAAAAACAGAGCCTTTTCAAGACTCGAACCTGAGACTTCTAACATTGTTCACAGTGCTCTAAACCCACACCGTAAACTAGTATACCCAAATCCATTCTTTGTTATAAGTGAAAGTTGAAATTTCTTTATACTTCTTGTCTGATTATTACTTCTCTTTACAAATTTCGATTGCCCAACTAATTTGTACCATAAAAAAAATCTAATTCTTTTTCCAGAACATTTTCTTTCAAAAATACAGTATAGTGCATATATTTAAACTTTATAAAATTCTCATTTTTTTTACAATGTAACAAGATTTTTCCCAAATTGTATTAGAGAACTCATAGTATCAATTTCAAATAAAGTCATGTCTCTCATCATAACTTCTTTATAAAAATTCTTATACTCATAAAATAAACTAATGAGACTATTTTCCACATTTCTTTACTACATTAGCATCTAAAAATCTTTTTCATACATGTTGCATAAGAATATTCTAACATGCATCAATTTGTAACATACGAAAAAATATATTTTATATATTCCACAGTGTAATCACTACGTACGTAGAAAATACGTGCACCGCACGTATAAAATATTTTAATTAAAATAGGAGAAAAATAAATTTCTATTTATAAAACGAATTCAAACGCGTCATTAAATAAATAACTGAAACACAGAGAAAATATTACACGTAGCGGTAAAAAATACGTAATCGGTACGTGCATCGATAACACATATAAAACACGTAAAAGTACAGAGATTGAAATTTAATATTTGAGTTGACTCAAATAGGCTAAAATAAATTTTGAGAAGACGGAAAATGCATAAACAGTCGGAATCCAAAATACATGGTGAAATACATTACGGATATTACCCGTAACGGTACAAAATATACGTGTGTAACACACTAGGACAAAATTTTCATTTTCAATTTTGTGGGGTGTTACAAGAAGGGTGACGTCGCCAGAGTTGGGGAGGGCAGATGATGGGTTACGGGGAGAGAGAAACAGGGAGGAGAGAGAATAGGGGAGAGTATAAGAGAGAGAATAGATGGCTCTAGGTTTCAATTTGTGTAATTTTTAGGGTTTGCAATGGAGTTGTATTTATAGGGTACAATTAGGGTGTTGGGTTAATGGTTTAGGATCCAATAATAGCGGTTTAGGGTCAGGAACAATAGAAATTGAGTTTTGGGTTCAACAAGAGATGAGTTTGAAGACAATAGGGTTCAAATAAAATAATCACAATCCAATACAATAAAATTTACAGGATAGATAGCCCAACAAAAAAATAGTTCATGAACGAAAATTTAAATCCAATTAGATAAATGAATAACACAAATACAAAAGAATATCAATTAGGCTTGAAAATAGACTGAAATTCGCCAGGAAAATCAGAACTAATAAAATAATAAAATAATTCAATAGATGGAATTTAAATAGATTAATCAAGAAATAACAATTAATTACTATAATTATAAAAATAATAATATCACACAACATAATAATATTTGGGTTTATCAATTTCTTTAAATAATCCAATAATAATAATATATTAGATTTAGGCTCAAATATAAATAGTCGATCAATAAGAAATGGGATGTAAAATTAAAATACACCATTATTCAAAATGAGTAAATTTTCGATTAGAAAACACTTTAATACAAATCTAAAATGAATTTAATTTCTTTAAATAATAATATCACACAACATAATAATATTTGGGTTTATCAATTTCTTTAAATAATCCAATAATAATAATATATTAGATTTAGGCTCAAATATAAATAGTCGATCAATAAGAAATGGGATGTAAAATTAAAATACACCATTATTCAAAATGAGTAAATTTTCGATTAGAAAACACTTTAATACAAATCTAAAATGAATTTAACACAAAATAATTTATAAAAATCAAATTATAGAAAATACACAGAAAATACTTATTGTTGGGAATGGGGGTTACAATAATCCTGTTGAGAAGTTTAATTCACAATCGTGGTGTTGTGGGAAAAGTTTTGTTTTTTAGAAAAGATAATATTTTGAATATTTTGAATGATCAAACCAAGTGGGATTTTTGATTGTGATGAGGGTTATTATGAGAACCCTGGATGGACGCTTGAGGCGTTGAGTTGGGAGCACTACATACTAAGCGAACCCAAGAGTACCGACAGTGGATATTTTTGGTTGTGGAAAATTAGCTTGCGGAGCTAGTGTGCCTGGTTTGGCAAGTAATGTCCGGTATGGTAGAGCTAGTTCTAGGTGGCTCAGGTTACCACTAATACAAAACTAAGGATAGGCACTAGTTGGTGTGTGATGAAACGAGGGCAAACATGAGTAGGGGGGCTCTGTATGGTCTGCGGTGTGAGATGGTCCCCGAAATTATCGAGATGTGAATGGAAGTGTCTCCAGCTCATCTGCAGTGAGGGATTGATCTCCAGAATTATCGGGATCGAGACGATATTTCTGGGATGTTTGTGGGTGGTAAGGAGCCATGGCTTGTGGTGTCAGATTGAATCCCCGAATTATCGAGATGTGAATGGAAGTGTCTCCAACTCATCTACGGTGTGAGATTGATCTCCAGAATTAACGGGACGGGGGCTAGGTACTCACAAATTGTCTAAATCATGTAGTAGCCACAGGTGTAGGTTTGCATGGCGAGGGATTGAACCCTAAATGAAGTGAACGTAAGGACTTACTCTTGGACCTATGTAGTATGGGATACATAGAATCTGAACAAGTGTGCATTAGTGTCCATCATGAGTATTGTGTTTACTTGAACCTTGTTTTCAACATTTTTTCTTTGTTTTCTTGACACATACATATTCTCTTAAGTTTTGTAGCACTTGTTGATTTATGAATCTCCTATTGTTGTTTTATTTCATGTTGTGGGACAAGTTTGTGATTGTAAGACCTTGGAGCTTTACTATTGCCATGGTATTGCATCAGTTGCCTTCAACTAACGTGCCCACTCTTCAGTTTATTTTGCAGGATTTGCAAGTGAGTAGATTAGCAAGGGCTTGGAGTTGGAGCTATGAGAAGATTGAATTTTTATTATTCATTGAGATGTATCAAAAGTGTTATAATTTTCTGCTGTGCATTGTAATAAAGAACTGTTGTAAAAAAAGTTGTAATTTTTCCTTGTGTTTATACTGTGTTTGGATTACATTTAAGTAAAGGTTCTGGATTTTTGTCTCTTATTTCTATTATTGAAATTTGGGGCACTACAAGTCAATGGGGCCAATAGTCGACAGTCAATAATCAATAAACAATAGTCGATAAACAATAATCAATAATCAATATATCAATAGTCGATATTTAGTATCAATCTTTTATTAACCTATTTAATGCACGCAATCCTACATCTCATACCACAGATTCGGGTACATACAACCTTGTGAACATTTAGACTATGGTGGTAAATTCTACAGGGTCATAAACTCAGGTCTTACAGTATCAATGACCAATGACCGATGGCTGATAACCAATACACGATGAATCAGGATATTGTAGTTAGTAATCCACAATCAATCGATGACCAATAAACAATACCATGATCGATAACAATGACCAATACTGGAAACACAGGCCCCCTTCCGAGTACAGTCTCATGTATTATCCACTACTATGTTGTACCCTTATTACCCTGACTTGTGATCATTTTATTACGGTTAATTATGGACATACAATCAATACGATCAATGAGAACGGTAGTATAAAAAATTATGCAACATGTATAATCAATGAGAATGGTAGTATTAATACAGTATCAAGAAGATATCAAGACTATGCGATACATGAAATATACATAGTATAATTCATTAAATATTGAAAATAGCGGGATTATATGCAAAACCACAACAATGCGAGTTCTGGACAGCAGCTCCTATTGGTACTCAAACTCACTTTCCCGCTGCTACGGGAATGCAAATCTGATTCCGTCATAGGTTACAAAAACTAGACTTCCTGCCAGTTCCAACACATATTTACACGATATATTATGATTACAATAGCTATATATATAAATTCATTCTTTACTGGTTTCATGTATAATTTCGGTTCTGTAATTTATATAACAGTACTAAAACATCAATAACTTACACTCTGTAAATCGGATTGAGAATCTGTAAGATGTTCCAGATTTTAGACTCACTGTGCCACAATTCCTATGTACAAAGTTCTAAATTTCAGTGTCGGAAACTGGGTTGAAACCTTAGTACAATCTCAGGAAAAAGACAGGACAAAATATTTAAGTATTCGATAACATGATGATTTAAAAGTCAAGAATTGAATCAATAACATGGTACGATAAGATAAACAATGGATCAATAATGGAATTCAATGAGATATATTCAATTTAATAACTAATTGCCGGATTTCAGTAAATATTTTCTTGAACTAGAACAATAAATTGAATTCAAGAGATGCTTGCCTCATACGAGATGATGAGAGAGATGACAATGGCGGCGATAGCAACAAACACAGCGATGATAGTGACTACAACGGCAAAGTACAACGGCGGAAACTCAGTAACTCGGCGAGCATTTGAGCACATGACAACGACAAGGAGTAAAGGCAGCAATGATGATGAGTTGCGATACAGCAAGGCAGCAGAGGTGTTGATCGAGTGTGCACCTTGGAGTGGTGCTGCTGGGTCGAGAAGCAAGGAGGTGACGAGCTGCGGGTGGAGAAGGAGTTGGTGTTCAGGTGGCGTTCGGAGCAAGGGCTGGCATCGAGGTACCGACGAGGTGCAGGTGGTCGTGAGCAGAGGCTGCAGCATGATGGTCGCAGTTATGGTAAGCTCGGGTTCAAGGCAGTGGAGGAACAGCAATGGCAGGAACTGCGGTGGTGGAGGTTGGCAGCAAGTGGCGAGGTGCAAAAGTGGGGTGATGACAGCAGTGAGTCATCAGGGTTGTGGGTTCAGGCTGCGGTGGTGAGCAGGTGGCGCTCGGGGTGCATGGTGGTGTTCGGGTTGCTGCGAATGGAGGAAGGCGTGGCAGCAATGGTGTTCGGGTGTGCTGTGAGGGGCCGAGATGCAGGGGTTGTCGGTTGTCGATGGCACGAAGGAGCTATAGGGGTTTCCGAGGATGGCTCGGAGGTGATCAGGAGATGTAGCAACAATGGTGGTTGGCAGTGGTGCTCCGGTGCTGGGTTTGGAGGCCGCAAGAGGAGGCAAGAGACTCATCGGAGAGAGGCTGTTGGCGTGCAGTCGGGTGCTTGCTGGTTGGTGTCGGCGAGGTGGCTGAGGATGATGAAGCGGGGGTCGTGCGCAGTGGCTGGCGACTACAGGAACAATGGCAGCAGCGCTGCGATGGTGGAAGTCGGTGGCAGGAGCAACTGTGATGGGACTTCAGGGTTTGGTTGTTCTGGGTCTGTTGGGTTTCAAGAGAATCATAAGAAGACGCGGGGGGGGGGGGGGGGGGGGCGGTTGATTAATGTGGAGATTATGGGGGAGGATTAATTTAGGAGAGATAGTAGGAGATTTATTATGGATTAAATCATGGGTAGTAAATGAGATAGTGGGGGGTTTCGGGGGGGGGGGGGGGGGGGGGCGGTTGATTAATGTGGAGATTATGGGGGAGGATTAATTTAGGAGAGATAGTAGGAGATTTATTATGGATTAAATCATGGGTAGTAAATGAGATAGTGGGGGGTTTCGGTTAGAATGTGACGGAGTGGGGATTTTGGTTGTTATGATTTTTTTTGAGATTCTGTTTGGGTTTTTATTGGGCTTGATACATTAATTAATTGAAACAATTAACAATTAGAATGGGCTTGGGCCCACAATGTAAATGCATAATAACAAGAAAAGAACTTAGTTGATAGGATTGAATATGAGTCCGGCCTTAGAAATAAATTATGGGCTCACAATATAGAGCACTAAATAATTTTTAGAGAATGAGCTAGGATAAATGAAGATAGTTGCGATAATAATAGAATGGGCTTCAATAGGAGATTCAAAAATGAATCCCACACAAAAATAGTTTAAGAGAACAAAAAATCATAATAGGAATCGAATTTAACAGGACAACAAGATTTATTTACAAAATTGGAATTCAAGAATACGAAGAAAAGAAAAATAAATACAAATCCGTACAATCGGAAACGGGGGTTACATATCCACATTCTGGTTGGGGATATTTTCTAAAATATATTTTATCGTGGGTATTTAGGTCATTTTACATATCAGCGTGATGCACGTGAGTTCACTTACCGAAGATTTTAACGGTAGCATCCAAATTGGGGGTATTTCTTAGTTTTTTAAAATAGTCGGGGCATATGCTAGTTTCCATATATTTGAATGGGGGCATTTGCTAAATTATCCCTATATATTTTAACATACTTATCATATATATTATTTTACACTTATCTAATTACTACATTATTGCATATTTTATAATATATAATTATTTATGTTTATTATGCTAACTTACTATTCTACATATTTATTTTTTCACCCGCATTCACATTTAAACTCATGCATATATTTTATTCTATTTTTCTTCTTACTTTTATAATTTATTTTCATTACTACTAATTTTATATTCGATATTTATAATCTATACCTTTATTTTTAATTTTCCATTGTTGTAAATTTCTACTTCATTTCCTACTTTTACTATCCCACGACTTCTATTTTTATATCACTATTTTATTTTTTTAGACTAGTTTATACTAGGCTAAATTTGAAAAAAAAAAAAAAAAAACCTTGAACTATCCTCTTTATGTAAAAAACCTCACTGAACATTTTTTGCGCAGAAAACCACACTCAAGTATGGTTGCAAAATCCCCACTTCGACGGCCTGAGCTTTCTGCTAAAGTTAAGTGAGTTTTTTTTTAAAATAATGAGAAAGATGGATGATATTTTCTGAACCAACTTGTAAAGATGAATAAAGTTATCTAATACAAGCAGAAAAGTTAGATGTGGCTTTTTAAAAATAAACTAGAAATCTCTTGACGCCATTGATAGCTGTGGTGGGGTTCTCATTGGTTGGAATGACAGCATCCTAGACTGTTTTTATTGTGCAACTGACATCTTCTCCTTATCCTTATCCTTCCGTACTAGAGCAACTGGAGATGAGTGGTCTATCACATCTATCTATGCACCATTTGAATTGGACGACAAAGAGCTCTGCTTCCTGGAGATCACTCAGTGTAGAACACTCTTATGTGATGCTTGGGTCATTTGCGGAGATTTTAATGCAGCTATCTTTAATACTGAAAGGAACGGTGGTTCTAGTTCGAGCAGAGATATGAAGGACTTCCGGAGCTGGATCCAACAACTTCAACTCATCGATCTCCCCTTGCTGGTAGGAAGTTCACTTGGTCTAATCTTCGAGCAAAACCGACACTTGCTAGATTGGATAGATTCCTTATTACAAGCCAATTTGAGCAACTATTCCGAATTGCCTACAACATTCCCTCCCGCGCATTGCCTCCGACCACTGCCCCCTTATTCTTGATTCACAAGCCATTACTCCCAGAATCCACTACTTCAAATTTGAAAAGGCCTGGTCCTCCCATCCAGGCTTTACACCTATTATTGCTTCTTGGTGGTCTAACTTCGCTTGTTCAGGCTCTTCGGTTGACATCTTCGCCACCAAGCTTACGTTGCTTAAGCGACGGATCAAACGTTGGCGTAATGAGGAATTTGGCCACATTCCTATTCGTAAAAAGTCCCTACTAGATAAAATCCACAACTTGGATATTTGTGCTGATTCACAACCCTTTGATCAGATGCAAGCAGCCGAGCTCTCTGTAGCTCATAGGGAATACCAGTTTCTCATTAAGGCGGAGGTCACCTATTGGAGGCATCGTGTTAGAGTATCTTGGATCAAAGAGGAAGATGCCAACACTAAATTTTTCCACGCTATTGCCAATGGAAGAAGACATAAGAACTTTATTTATTCTCTTACTCACAATGGTGATTTCACCACAGATCAACCCTCCATCAGATCATGCTTCGAGCAACACTTTAGAGAAATCTGCGGTTCTACTTCCCGCCCAGATTTCAAAGTGGACTGGGCTACTCTCTATCCCAACCCTTCCCCTGATCTCTCTGCACTTGATGCACCATTCTCCAAAGAAGAGATCCATAAGGCAGTCTTCAGTATGAACGGCGACAAGGCCCCTGGCCCCGATGGCTTCTCTATGCACTTCTACCAACAACACTGGGAGACAGTCCAAGACGATCTTTGCTGCATGCTTCTTGACATCCAAGATGGCAAAGCTGACATCAAAAGATTGAACTACTCCAACATCGTCCAATCCCAAAATGCGACGGTGCTAACACCGTCTCTGACTTCCGTCCAATTAGTCTGCTCAAGTGTTCAATGAAAATCTTCACCAAAATCCTTACTAATAGACTGAGTCCTATCCTCCATACTCTTGTCTCCTCCTCACAAAGTGCCTTTCTCAAAGTAAAGTCCACAGTCGACTGTTTCCTTGTCGCACACGAAGCAATCGACCTTTGCTGCTCCAAAAAGTCTGACACTCTTATGCTAAAGACTGACTTTAGGAAAGCCTTTGATACTCTAAGTTGGACCTTCATTGAGCAGATGCTTGTTGCTCGAGGATTTGGCCCCCGTTGGTACAACTGGATCAAAGACATTCTCCACTAAACAAAATCCTCTGTTCTTGTTAACGGTGTTGTCGGCAAAATTATTTTATCCAAAAGAGGATTGAAGCAAGGTGACCCTCTCTCTCCGATGTTATTCATCTTGGAGGTTGATGTTCTTGCTCAGATGCTGAGAACGGGTAGAGACTACAGCACATTTTCTCAACTGAATCTTAGGGGCTCACTTGCACAGTTGTCCATTCTGCAATTTGCTGACGACACACTAATATTTTGCAAAGGTGATGAGCAGGATGTTCTCCATCTTAAATTGCTCCTTCACATTTTTGCAAATGTATCTGGCCTCCATATCAACCTCTCCAAATCGTTCATCCTTTACTTTGGACATTCCAAGGCGAAGCTTCTAGCCTTTGCTCATATCCTAGGCTGCAAACAGGAGTCACTCCCCACCAAGTATCTGGGTATGCCCCTCTCCAAAAGAAAACTTAAGAAGAGTGATTGACAACCACTCATTCTCAAAATTGAGAGACGTCTGTCCACCTGGAAGGGACGATTGTTATCTATGGGGGGGGGAGACTTATTCTTATTAATTCAGTGCTCAGTGCGCTGCCAACCTACTTCGCTTCCTTCTTCAAACTACCACAATGGGTGATTGCTCAGATTGATCAGATACTGAGCAGATTCTTTTGGGTAGGAGGGGACACTAAGGCTTCAGGTATCTTTTGTACAAATTGGAAGCCCATTTGTCAACCCAAAAGGCAAAGAGGCCTAGGGATCTTAAATCTTAGTCAATTCAACAATGCACTCCTCATGAAGTGGTGGTAGAAATTTTATTCTGAACATACCCTCTACACTCAAGTTATCAAATCCCTCCACTTCAGGAATGCGACTAATTCCTTCATCTGCACATCCATGGCTTCAGATTTTTGGAAACATGTTTATAGGCTCAAAGAGCAATTTGATCACGGTATCTCCTGGCAACTAGGGAATGGGCATCTGATTAAGTTCTGGACCTCTAAATGGATCGAAGGTAGCAGCATTGCCACCTTGTTCCCTGCCTTGTTTGAAGCAGCCTGGAATAAAGATGCAAATTTGAACTCTCAAGGTAACATGCATCACGGAAGATGGATTTGGAAGCCTGGCCTCAACACTTCCACCTCCACCACTATCAATGTAGAAAAAAGTAACCTCCTGCAACTTCTCCAAAACATACAGCCTTCTACTGCCTTAGACACTGCGCATTGGAGGCATTCAAGCACTGGGAACTTCACAGTGAAATCAGCTTATCAGTTCTACAGTATCTCTGGAATTCTATATCCATTTTATCGAGCTTGTTGGGAAAATCTAGCGCCGCTTAAATGCAAGATTTTTATTTGGATGTTGAGTTGGGAGACACTCAACTCCAAAAAAAGACTTCACTCCAAGGGATGGGATGGTGATCTGACATGCACAACTTGTGCATGTCCGATGGAAACCACCTTCCACATTTTCTTCCAATGCCCTATGGCTGTTCAAACCTGACACTACTTCATGCACCATTTTGACATCCCACATCTCCCTGTATCTATTACTGATTGTTTTACTCACTGGTGTTTTGATTATCACAAGCACAAGCACAAGTTTACACACTCATGGCACATGCTTACACTTGCCGCTTGTTGGAGTATCTGGCAGGCTCGCAATGATAATACTTTCAACAAGAATTCTATTACCGTGGACAGGCTCATCTCTAACACCAAATTTTTGTTTTTTCATTGGCTAGGTTCAATTGGAGAATCAAAGAAGAAGTCCAAGATTACTCAGGAGCTCCAAGCTACAGGGGACAACGACTTGATGAGGCCAGCTGCAGCTCATTCTCAAACAAGTGTAGGGGGTTCCCAAGTGCAATCCAGGGTTTTGCTTTTCAGATTAAGTTTTTGGTATTGTATGGCTATTTTTTTAGGACACTGCCTGTCCTAGTCTTTGTATTTGTAAACTTTATTTAGCTCAGCTATCTCGTGGAGGATTGGCTCTTTTGTGCGTGCTTGTTGTGATATGCATCTGGGGGATGGGATCATACTATTGGACTAGTTGAGGAGTACGACAGACGTCCAATGCCCTCTCTACGCACCAATGATATGCTATCCCAAACTTAGATACACATACATCATCTCAGTTATCGCCAATCTACTCCAACTTAGTTATTTTGTAACTCTGATTACTCTTTTCTCTTATATATATATATACATTTTCCCTCGTGAGGTAGGTTATTCCTACCTTTTACCCGTCAAAAAAAATAATAATAAACTTCATGGGTTTTTTTGCAACCATACTTGAGTATGGTTTTCTACGCAAATTTTTTATTTTTTATTTCAAATTTAGCCATTATACTATTTTATAATGTTTTACAACTTATCATATACTACTTCAACTTTATTATTTAGGCTAAATTTGAAGAAAAAAAATCCTTGAACTATGACCTTTATGCAGAAAACCCCCCTGACCTTTTTTTATGCAGAAAACCCCCCTGAAGTATGGTTGTTGCAAAAAACCCCTGAAGTATTTCAAAAAACCACATTTAACTTTTCTACTTGTATCAGATAACCTCATTCGTCTTTACAAGATATTTCAAAAAACATCATCTATCTTTCGTTATTGTCAAAAACCTCCCTCAACTTTAGCAAAAGTTTCACGTTGGCGGGGTGGATTTTTTGCAACAAGTTCAGAAAAGTTTTCTGCATAAAAAAATGGTCAGGGGGGTTTTCTGCATAAAGGCCATAGTTCAAGTGTTTTTTTTTCCTTTCAAATTTAGCGTATTATTTATAATATAGTTACACTTATATATACATTTACTTAACTACATTATTATTTATACTTACTTCTATATCTATCCTATATGCGTTACTATTATTTTATTAATTTTTCAACTTATAGTATTACAGTTTACTACTAACTATTTTTGTTATCTTAATATTATAATTTTGTATATATACTTTATCTTTACATATGTTAATATTTTTGTATTTTTATACTATTTCATTTTATTTTATATTTTATTGCTAACTTCTCTTATATTTGTTTGCTACTCATATAATATAATTTTTATTATCTATACTTTTCTTTACTATTTATATTTATTTTTCTATATAATTAATATTATATATTATTTCAATAATATATATTATTTTTACTACTATTATACCTTGTTTTATGACTACAACTAATAATTTTCATATTATAGTATTGTTTGTTTCATCATATAGTTTTACACTTATTTACTTATAAAATATTATATGTTGATTTTCTTGCTATATTTGACAATTTACAAATGTTTTGATATATACTAATCACTATTCTACATATTTAATTTTAAATCGTGTATATAGTTATTATATAACTTTCACATATGATTTCTATATAATATTATTTTTATATACATCATTATTTTTCCATTATACCTATCTTATATTGTTTATACTTTTCAGCTAAATTTAACACTCATATATTTTTCAGATTTTAATCCAACAATGTTCTCTTAAATTGCTACTTTCCTTTATATATAATCCAAGTTATGTTTACGATTTTAATCATTCATTTCTTCACGTTTTTCTTTTAATTAACTTCTCTTTCCTTTAATTTTTCAAATTCTTATTAACTATTGCTAACTACTTTTCAATTATTATGTTCTTCCAAATTATTTATCAACTTGCTTTATATTTCGATACTTTTTTCATTTTGTTTTTACAATTTATTTCTTTATCATAATGATACCCTCCTTATTGTTGTTAATTTTTAAGCTACTTGATCTTTATTATTTATGCTCTTAGTCTATTTATTTTCAGATTTTTCATATTTCATTAAAATTTATCTATACTATTTCAATAATTATATTTTTGCATTTACACTTTTCTTTCTTTCTCAACTCTTCCTAGAATTATATTTTATTATTATTTTCGTTTTATTCATATTCATTTTACTCCTTACTACCTTTATGACTTTTGCGTACTAAGCTTATTTTTAATATTTTAAAGCATTTATTTTACTATGCTTTTACTTCTTCTTTTCAATTTATTTTGTTTTTCAATTTCTTTCACAATCGGTTACTTAATTTATGCTGTATTATCTATTACTTAACCTATTATCATTTTGTATGAAAATTACTTTCAATCTATAATATCTTTCATTGTCACATTTCTTTTTATGCTAATTTTTCTAGTTTGTTTAATTCTTTCGTGTTCCGTTCTTATTTTGATACTCATATTTTCATCATATAAGTTTTTTTTTGTTTTCGACATTCTGTATTTCTATACTATATTTATTTTTCTTACTATTTGCAGCTTTTCTATATATTTTTTTAAAAAAAAAATCGTGTGTAAAAGATACAACTTTTACCCTAGTAAGTTATAAGGACATAACTTTTCTAAGGGGGGAAGAATACAACATCACGCAAAATTGATTTATTACAATTTTGCACTGTTTACACATATGTATTTTGTACCGTTACGTGCGATGCAGGTATTTATCATACAAATGTTAATTGTAAAATCTTTTAGAGTTACATATATATTTTTCTTTCATTTACCAAGTGCCAATGCATGATCTAGTTTAATTAAAATAGCTTACTTTAATTCATATTAAATTGGATAATATATGTGATTATATTATGTAAAATTCGTAAAATTCTAGTGTATAGTTTATGTGCATATGACCCATTTTGAACCTGTGCTCTTTCCCCACTAGTTGACCAACATTTGGTGAGAATACGGAGTATGTGGACTTAGTCTAAGGGTCATTTAGTTAAATGGAAGAGTGGTTGGTTACTATCTTAAAATCCCCGTCATCATTTTTTTTATATGCTAGCCGGCCAAGGTTGGAAAGAAAGTTTTCATTCCTTTTGTACACAAATATTTCGGTTGGAAAGAAAGTTTTCATTCCTTTTGTACACAAATATTTCGGTGGGAGCTTCTGGAGTTAAGAAGAAGATGGTTCTTTGGAGTTCTTTGTTTGCAAAGAATTCATCAATAGGTGGGTGTTTCCAATATTTCTAAATTTTGGTAGATTCTTCATACTTTGTTGTAAACATGTTTGTGATGATTGATTTTAATGAAAAAATCATGTATGTAGAAATTCTAGAGACTTTGTGTTTAATAGATATAGTAGTAACTGTGTTTAAAATATGTGTAAAATTT
Source organism: Hemerocallis citrina (assembly GCA_017893485.1). Taxonomy (NCBI): domain Eukaryota; kingdom Viridiplantae; phylum Streptophyta; class Magnoliopsida; order Asparagales; family Asphodelaceae; genus Hemerocallis; species Hemerocallis citrina. The sequence goes on along the minus strand of CM030360.1, from coordinate 167,458,176 downwards.
TAGTTAAATTTTATGTATGAGAAAATTGTTATGTGATTGATCCTTATAATTGCTAGCTAGTGAATGATTAGTGTTCATATAATTTAATTGGATATCATGGGTTTTAAAGCTTGAGTATGGCATTTTATGGGTGAATTGTATGCTAAGTTAGACTCTGAGTAAATATAAATTGTTAAATGCAAAAAAATCTATGCTAAAATATATTAGTTTTATTAGAGATACTCTCTGAAAATTTATTAAGAGTTTCTGTTTACTATGTAATAACTGTGATTTGATCGTAAGATCAAGTCTCGGCTAAACATTCTTTTTGGTTTGTGAAACAGAGAATTTCACACTAAGAAGTCCTGCATTACTATTATAGACATTGAGTCATGCTGGACAGTCGGGCTAGTGCATATCGATTTGGGCGATGGTCCTTTGTATGTATTTGGTCGCGGGTTCGAATCCGGGGGGGGGGGGGGGGGGGGGGGAGATATTTGCAAGAAGTTGAGTCTCGAGATCCTGGTTAGGGGGTTCGGATTAGAGCACTAAGCGCGCTTTCTGGTTCAAAACCCGAGGAATTATTTTTTGTTTTAAATTTTGTTTTAATCTTATTTTGGGCAATGTTTTTAATCTAAAAACTAATTAGTATGTTATTAAATAAATATGAGATGAATATATATGAATTTAAAACTTATTTTGGGGGGGTTCTTTTTCTATCTAGAAATTTTGTTAATTACAATTAATAGACAGAAACCTTTGTAAAACAAAGTGACATTATTTTTGCAAGAAGTTGAGGCTCGAGGTCTTGGTTAGGAGGTTCAGATTAGAGCCCTAAGTGCACTCTCTGGTTCAAAACCGAGGAGTCCAGTTTGTTTTAAGTAATTTTTTCTTTACTTTTATCTTATTTTTGGCAACTGTTTTAATCTAAAAACTGATTAATATGTTATTAAATAAATTTGAGATGAATATATATGAATTTAAAACTTATTTTGGAACTAAATCAAGATTCAATTAAAAGGGTAAAGTTTTAATCGGTTTAATATAGATTCATTCTAGGATGTATATTATTTAAAATGAGTTCGGTTTAGAGTTAATTTTTAATTAGTTTGAAGAATGAACTAAGAATTTACGAAGAAATTTTGTTTTAGGAAATTTGAACTAATGTTGGTCAAAGTTTTATAAAGATAAAGTTTCAATATTTTAATAAGGTCAAGTTTCATCGAAAATCCATTATAGTGGGAGAAGAGACTATATAATTATTTTTAGAATAATTAATTAGAAAGGATGAATAAGACCACGAACCGAGTTATACATATGAATTAGATTTTATGAAAGGGGTTAAAAGTAACCTGGAAATGTATGAAATTTGGGTAAGTGGTCCAGTTTGATTTAAATAATTTTTATTTTACTTTTATCTAATTTTGGGCAAGGGTTTTAATCTAAAAACTAATTAGTATGTTATTAAATAAATTTCAGATGAATATGTATGAATTTAGAACTTATTTTGGGACAACATCAAATTTAAAAATTAGATTCGATTAAAAGGGTAAAATTTTAATTAGTTTAATCTAGATAGACGTAGTTCGGTTTGGAATTAATTTTTAATTAGTTTGGAGAATGAACTAAGAATCTAATGACTAATGAAAATTGGTTAAGTGGATTCTAGAGGCTAAGCGAGACCCATGGTGACCGGCAAAATCTAATAAATGAAAAGTTTGAGAAGTTGCCAGTATGGGCTAATGTTCTAGTGTTTGGTTTAAGTCAGGTAAGGTAAGCTAGCTCTAAGGGGTAATTATGATTGAACTTAAGGATAGGCACTAAGAGAAGATAATGATAGAAACAATGACGAACATGTCTGGTAAAGAATTTATGGTTCCTAGGGGTTCGAGACCGAGGAATACGCCCGATAACTCCACATATTTGGGCTAGCGGTATGTTTGCCTGTCCACGAAAAGGCCGGTAAAGAGCTTACAGTTCCTAGGAATGGTCAGGACTAAGGATGTAACACCTGGCAAAACTAAGTTATGACAATTTGGCCCCTCGTGTGTTACGCACGTATATTTTGCACTGTTACGAGTAATATTCGTAACGTATTTTATATAAATGTCATACGTATTTTATATTCCGATTATATATATGTTTTTCGTTCTCTTAAATTCATTCTTATCCTATTTTAAGACAACCGAAATATTAATTATCTATCTTTGTGTTTTTACGTATATTGCACGTACTTTCAATACATGTGTCGATTACGTACATTTTCCGTTATATGAAATATCCGTAATAATATTAAAAATACATATTTTGTATTTTGACTGTTTTTTCGTTCTCTCAAATTAATTTTAATATTTTTGCACATGCATCACACGTAAAATTTTATGTGCATTTTATTTCTAAAATTTTCTAGGAAGTAATACACATTTTTCTTCTCATACTAATTATTGCACTTTGTATTATTTTTCATTTTTTATAAAACCAATGGGACTAAAAATATTTTTAAATCCAACAAAAGAAATTCTTTTAATAAAGACCCCATTTGTTTTTTCAATAAAAATAAAATTATTAAAATTGTGTGTGGTGTACACAAAGTACGTGTACGTGCACACGTGCATTGTAAACACCAATTAGCTGCGTTGTGAACGTTGCTTTTACTGGGTAAATGAGAGTGGGGTGAGTGGAGAGAGCATAGGTTAGTGGGGGATGTGGTTATAATAACTACTTTGATTAATCCCTATAACTATTCACTAATCACATTTACTCTTGATCTAAATCAAAAAAAAAAAAGTAAAGACCAGTGGAGGCTTCGAGTTTGGCTGTTGCTTTTGATTTCGGTGGATTGTGGCTGCTTTTGGCATTTTTTGGAGTTTGTGTTCAGGGATTTTGCTACTAAGAGGTGGGTGTTTCAATCTACTTTCTAATTTGTATTCATAATGTATGTTTAGGTGATTTATATAACAATTGTAGATGAATTTCTGCTTAGTTTATGCTCACATTCTTGATATGATGCATGTGGTAGAGAATTTTACAATTTTAACTAATTATTGAATGAAATGCATGATTAATTTTAAATTCATAATGTATGTGAGATTAGAAGTTCAAATTGTGCATATTATTGAATAAATGCCGTGAAAATTTAAATTTTTGTATAAATGGATTTTTGGTGAAGGAAATTAATCGGTGATTGAAATTTTGGGGGAAAATTTCCCATCTTGTTAATTGTATTAAAAAGAGGAAAGAAATCTACAAATGTGATGTAGAATAATATTTTTATTAATTCCATATGATCATTCTCAATTTGTTGGAAATCTTTAAATTGTGTACAATTGTTTTGACACATGAACAATCAGTAACTTTTCGTTGTTAGACTTTCTGAATTGTGTGCAGTGAATAGATTAACTTCACGAGATGAATTGGAGTTTGGTTGAGAGTTTTGTTTAAAAGAATGAAACTGGACATGGACCAAGTATTTGGTGATTTTAACAATATAGAGGTTGTGGATCTGAGCCTAGACTCAGTGGGTAGGTGCTCTTGTGCCATGGTAGGGGTGCGGGTTCGAGCCAGGGGGCTGGCTTTTTTTGGGGAAAACTTGATTTTTTTTGAAATTTTGAGTTTCGTTTTGAGGTGTGAACTTCACAAAATTAAAAATAGCTATTAGAACATTTTTTTTGTAATTTTACACTGTTTAAAATATAACAAATATATATATATATATCTGTGATTATTTAAAGGCATGGTTATGTTATTTGTGGTCGGAGTTCAAGTATAAAATAAATGTAATTGAAAAAAATAAAATTCTTTTCGAAATTTAAAGGCAAAGCATTGAATTGGAAGATCGAGAATTTTACGTGTCGATTTTAAAAGAGTTTTGACATTAAAATTAAATGATATAAATTAAAGAAAAATTGTTTTGATTGAGTTACAGATTATTTGTTTGGAAACGATTAAATTTTGAAGAAAAGAGTTTCGAGGAAATTTTAAAAGTGATTAGTTTATTTTGCTAATTAAAGGTGGTTAATGAGAATTTTGATATGGAATTTATGGTTGAGTAAATGATGAAAAGTTGAACACTTCAGGAATCAAGAAAATTGTTGATTTAAAAGTTGAAATATTTTGTTGGGGTTGGATATAACCCATTGTGATATCCAGAACGAGATAGTTATTAGAATCTAGAGGCTAGGCGAGACCCTAGTAACCGGTATTTGTGATTAATGAGATTCTGAGGAGTAACCAGTGTGAGTTGACACTCTCTTTGAGAAGTAGCCAGTGTGAGCTGACTCTCTCTGCTGTTGGTTTAAGTTTGGTAGGGTAAGCTAGCTCTAGGTTGTGATGATTTTAACTAAACATAAGGACCAGGCACTAGTTGGAGACATGATGAAACAAGGGCAAACGTAATTTATGGACTCCAGGATGATCCTTGGAGAGAGACAAACCCCAGTATTTTGGGAGGATGGATGTAAGGGCCACAAAATGATCTACGGAGTGAGAATGATCTGCAGTATTCCAGGACGAGAGTGCCGCTTATGGGATATTTGTGCAATGAGGGCTCCAGGATGGCCTGCGGAGTGAGACAATCTTCAGTATTCCGGGACGATGGACGTAAGGGCCACAGAATGATCCACGGAGAGGGATTGGTCTCTAGTATTCCAAGGGCGAGAGCCAATACTTGCATAGTGTCTAAATCTTGTAGTAGTCATAGTAGTAGGTTTCATTGCGAGGGATTCAACCCTATAATCCGAACTAGTAGTAGTTAGGGATGCATAGAATCCGAACTAGTATACATTAGTGTCATCATAGCGTAAAAATTTGTATTAGGCATTAAGTCATTGCATACACTGACATGTTTAGGATAGTCACTTTTCACACTTTGTTTTACATTCAAGTTTGTGTTTGTGATTGCTAAAGTATAAAGAATCGTTATATTATGGCATAGTGAGAATCTATGTTTTATAATATTGCATCGGTTGTAAGCAACTGACGTGCACACAGTTTTCAGTGCAGGGCTTGGATTGTCAAAAGAATAGAAAGATGAACTGGTGCTAAAGATTGCTTTCTGATTTAAGTTATTGTTATTAAAGTTGTATTTATCATGTTGTAATTATTTTGAATTCTGCTGCATTAATGTAAAATAAAATTGTTGTGTGAAAAAGTTTTAAATTCCTTATAAAATTGTACGAATTTGAAGTAAAAGATCTTGTTGTGCTATGAATTACCATGTTTTGAAATACGGGGCGCTACAGAGTGGTATCAGAGCCAACTTCAAAAGTAGTAGAAAATTACATGGACGGCACATTAGGGTGGACATTTAAAAGTGTGAGTTCAGTTTATAGAGATTTAAATATAAGTTGATTTGTGTTTGTTTTGCTCTATACACTGATGTCTTCCCCTCCCTTTCCCTGTTGGATGGCTGGAGTCATGAATGTTATAGTTATTGAACTTGCATTCATGATGCTCTCCTCCTATACATTGATGGGAGATTGTATGCAAGCATGTTTTCCCTTAGTATCAGAGTGGAGCGCGGAAGCATGGTTGGTTTGAACCTACATTCATGATACATTACACTAGAATAAGCTTTTCTCTTTTATTTTCTTCGCATGTTTTCCTCATAATATTTTTTATCTTTAACATTTAATATATATATATTTATCAAATAATTATTTAATTATACTATTAATCCACTTTGAAATTTATTATTTTATTTACTACACTTAATCTTAATCTTTTAAGCTTGACTTACTCGTTTTCTTTCTTGAAGTTTCTTTTATGCGCTTTTATGTTACCTATTTAATTTTGCTATTACTCTTACGAATTCTATTAAGTTTTGAACTACTACTTATTAAATTATTATTAAGACTATCATTTTCCTTGATTATTATCTCTATTGGATTTTGAAAATTCTAATTTTGTATGTTTACATTCACTTTATAAATACTTGATTTTTACGATGTTCAAATTTTTCCAAGATTGAAATATTATACTCATATAAATATGACATACCAGTTTGTTTTATAGCATATATTCGATACTATTGTTATTACATATTATTTGCTAATTTGTTTTGTTATATTCACCTTTTACTATTTATCGTTACTTATTAATTTTATGGCTTTTCTAATATGATACACACACTCACCATTTATATTTTTATCTTATTTTGATTTGATTTTATTATTTTTTTATATCCTTGGTTACTACATATATCATGTATTTCAACATACTTACTAGACATATCATTTTTATGACTATTTATGTTTATGATTGCAATTTACTAAACTACTTAGTTATTGTTCTCATTTGTATTCTCAGCCCATGCATATATTTTATGCTATTTCCTCTTAATGTTGTAAATCCTTGTCATTATTGCTAATTTTAAATATATTTAAAATCTATACACTTATTTTAATATTTTGACGTTGTAATTTCATTCACAACTTTTACATCTATTTTTATATCCCAAATTTCAACAACGTAACACCATAGTTTATTAAACATCCAACACCCAAGTACATATGGAATATTAAATCTTTCCATCTCCCGTTTTGGTGGAACTTAGTGTCGAGAGGGCAAATCTGCTACTAGGCATCAATGAAGGCAAACTGCAACTGGATGCCTGGGAGGCAAAGTTTGCAATCGAACGTCCAGAAGGCAAACTGCAATCGGATGTCGTAGATGCAATTCTGCAACTTGATGATAAGGAGGCAAGGCTGCAGTTGGACACCAATAAGGCGAACCCACAACAAAAGAGATTTTTCTATTTTAATAAACCCCACTTTTGTTTCTATATATATTATTCACCATTATTCTATTTTTGTACTAGTTTATACCATTTTATAATATTTTACAACGTAGCATTAAATTAATTACCTTATTATTTATACTGGTTTCTATATCTATCATACTTGCGTATTTACTACCTAATATCAACTATCTTGCCATCTTCTTCTTATTATTTTGAAATTTTTACATAAGTTAGCATTCCATACTACTTCATCGTATTTTATTTTGCTGCTAACATATCTTAGATTTGGTGGTTACTCACCTAACAAGGAAATCTTATTATTTATAGTTTTGTTTACGATTCATAATTTATTTCTATATAATTAATTTTTGTATTGTTTCAATAATATGTATTAGTTTCCCTACTATGATATCTTGTTTCACTCCTACAAACTATTCATAATATTGTTTGTTTCACCCTATAATTTTCACACCTATGTAGGTATATAATTTTTTATTTTGGTTTTTCTTTCTCTACTTGAAAATTTGAAATTATTTTTATATATATCAACCAGTATTCTATACCTTTATTTTTTACATCGTATATATAATTATTGTATTTAGTTTAAAATTATTTTATGATATTAACTTGTTATACATAATTATTTTATATTGTCTATACTTTTAACTAAATTTCATGCTCATATATTTTTCAAACTTTTATCCAATAGTTTTTTCTTAAATTACTAATTCAATTTTATCTCGTAATATACATTACTAATTCAGTTTGCGATTTTAATTATTCTACCACTTATTACTTTGATAAATTTTGATTTCTAAGCCTATTAATAATTTAATAAAATATCTAATACTATGCTTCTCTTTATCCTTTCCAATTGCTTTGTTTTCCAAGCTCTTTCACAATTAATGACTTAATTTATACCTTCCTTCTATCTAATACTTTACCTAATATTATTTCTGTATGAAAATTTCTTTCAATCTATCTTATCATTTATGATCACATTTCTTTTCTTATGCTATTTTTCTAGTTTTCTAGTTCCATTCTCATAAATTTTGACACTCAGTTTTTTTATATATAAGTTTGCCTTGTTTTCCATATTGCTTATCTTTATACTATATTTATTTTCTTAATATTTGTAGTTTTTCTATATATAATAATGATATTTTTCTTTGGTGTGTACAAAATACAACTTTTACCCAAGTAAGTTCTGAGGATAGAACTGTTCTATGCGGGAGAGAGTGTAACACCCCGCAAAAATGAGTTATGACAATTTTTCCCCTCGTGTGTTATGCAAGTGTATTTTGTACTGTTACGAGTAATATACATAACGTATTTTATACAAATATCATACGTATTTTATATTCCGATTCTTTATATATTTTTCGTTCTCTTAAAATTCATTCTTATCATATTTTAAGCCAACTCAAATATTAATTTTCTATCTTTGTGTTTTTACGTATATTGCACGTGCTTTCAATACACGTGTCGATTACGTACAATTTCCGTTATGTGAAATATCCGTAACAATATTGAATATACATGTTTTGTATTTTGAAAGTTTTTCGTTCTTTCAAATTAATTTTAAAATTTTTGCACATGCATCGCACATAAAATCTTATGTGCATTTTATTTCTAAAAGTTTCTAAGAAGTTATACACATTTTTCTTCTCATATTAATTATTACACTTTGTATTATTTTTCATTTATATAAAACCAATGGGTCTAAAAATATTTTTAAAGCCCACCAAAGAAATTCTTTTAATAAAGAGCCCATTTGCTTTTTCAATAAAAATAAAATTATTAAAATTGTGTGTGGTGTACAAAAGCATGTGCACTTGCATTGTGCACACCAATTGGTTGCATTGTGAACGTTGCTTTGACTGGGTAAATGAGAGTGGGGTGAGTGGAGAGAGTATAGGTTAGTGGAGATGTGGTTTTAATAACTACTTCGATTAATCCTTATAACTATTCACTAATCCCATTTACTCTTAATCTAAATCAAAAAAAAAAAGAAAAAAAAAAGTAAAGACTACTGGAGGCTTCGGGTTTGGCTGTTGCTTTTGATTTCGGTGGATTGTGGCTGCTTTTGGCATTTTTTGGAGTATGTGCGTAGGGATTTTGCTACTAAGAGGTGGGTGTTTCAATCTACTTTCTAATTTGTATTCATAATGTATGTTTAGGTGATTTATATTACAATTGCAGATGAAATTTTGCTTAGTTTATGCTCACATTCTTGATTTGATGCATGTGGTAGAGAATTATGCAATTTCAAAATAATTCTTGAATGAAATGCATGATTAATTTTAAATTCATAATGTATGTGAGATTAGAAGTTCAAATTGTGCATATTATTGGATAAATGCCATGAAACTATAAATTTTTGTATAAATGGATTTTTGGTATAGGAAATTAATCGGTGATTGAAATTTTGGGGGAAAATTCTCCATCTTGTTAATTGTTATTTAAAAGAGGAAAGAAATCTATAAATGTGATGTAGAAAAATATTTTTATTAATATGATGTTTAAGACATTCTCAATTTGTTAGAAATCTTTAAATTGTATAGAATTATTTTGACACATGAACAATCATTAACTTTTTGTTGTTAGACTTTTTGAATTGTGTGGAATGAATAGATTAACTTGACGAGATGAACTGGAGTTTGGTTGAGAGTTATACTTAAAAGAATGAAACTGGACAGGGACCAAGTATTTAGTGATTTTAACCCTATAGAGGTTGTGGATCTGAGCCCAGACTCAGTGGGTAGGCGCTCTTGCGCCATGGTGGGGGTGCGGGTTCGAGCAAGGGGGCTGGCCTTTTTTTTTTGGGGAAAACTTGATTTTTTTTTTTGAAGTTTTGAGTTTCATTCTGAGATGTGAACTTCACAAAATTAAAAATAGGTATTAGAACCTTTTTTTGTAATTTTACACTGTAAAATATAACAATATATATATATAAATATATATAACAAAATATATATATATATATATATATATATATATATATATATATATATATATATATATATATATATATATATATATATATATAATACTTGAAATTTTTTTTTGAAGTTTTGAGTTTCGTTTTGAGGTGTGAACTTCACAAAATTAAAAATAGGTATTAAAACCTTTTTTTTGGAATTTTACACTGTTTAAAATATAACTATATATATATATATATATATATATATGTGTGTGTGTGTGTGTGTGTGTGTGTGTGTGTGTGTGTGTGTGTGTGTGTGTGATAATATAAAGGCATGGTTATGTTATTTGTGGTCGGAGTTCAAGTATAAAATAAATGTAATTGAAAATATAAAAATTTATTCTTTTCAAAATTTAAAGGCAAAGCATTGAATTGGAAGATCGAGAATTTTACGTGTTGATTTAAAAGAGTTTTGACATTAAAATTAAATGATATAAATTAAAGAAAATTTTTTTGATTGAGTTCCAGATTATTTGTTTGGAAACGATTAAATTTTGAAGAAAAGAGTTTCGAGGAAATTTTAAAAGTGATTAGTTTATTTTGCTAATTAAAGGTGGTTCATGAAAATTTTGATTTGGAATTTATGGTTGAGTAAATGATGAAAAGTTGAACACTTCGGGAATCAAGAAAATTGTTGATTTAAAAGTTGAAATATTTTGTTGGGATTGGATATAACCCATTTTGATCTCCACAATGAGATAGTTATTAGAGTATAGAGGCTAGGGGAGACCCTAGTAACCGGCATTTGTTATTAATGAGATTCTGAGGAATAACCAGTGTGAGTTGACTCTCGCTTTGAGAAGTATCCAGTGTGGGCTGACTTTCTCTGATGTTGGTTTAAGTCCGGTAGGGTATGCTAGCTCTAGGTTGTGATGATTTTAACTAAACTTAAGGACCAGGCACTAGTTGGGGACATGATGAAACAAGGGCAAACTTAATTTATAGACTCCAGACTGATTCTTGGAGAGAGACAGTTTCCTGTATTCCGGGACAATGGACGTAAGGGCCACAAAATGATCCACGAAGCGGAAATGATCTTTAGTATTTCGGGATGAGAGTGATGCTCATGGGATATTTGTGCAATGAGTGCTCCAGGATGGCCCGCGGAGTGGAACAATCCCTAGTATTCCGGTACATTGGACGTAAGGGCCACAGAATGATCCACGGTGAGGAAGTGGTCTCCAATATTCCAAGGGCGAAAGCCAATACTTGCAAAGTGTCTAAATCTTGTAGTAGTCATTGTAGTAGGTTGCAATGCAAGAGCTTCAACCCTATAATGTGGAGTACGTAGGTGCTTGCCGTCGGATCTATGTAGAATAGGATGCATAGAATCCAAACAAGTATGCATTAGTGTCATCATAGTGTAAACATCTGCATTAGGCATTAAGTTATTGCATACACTGACATGTTTAGGATAGTCACTTTCATACTATTTTACATTCAAGTTTGTGTTTGTGATTGCTAAAGTATAAAGAATCGTTATATTACGGCATAGTGAGGATCGCTATTTTATAATATTGCATCAATTGTAAGTAACTGACGTGCCCACAGTTTTCAGTGCAGGGCTTGGATTGTCAATAGAACACAATGATGAACTGGTGCTAAAGATTGCTTTCTAATTTAAGTTATTGTCATTAAAGTTGTATTTATCATGTTGTAATTATTTTGAATTCCACTGCATTAATGTAAAATAATGGTTTTGTGTGAAAAGGTTTTAAATTCCTTATAAAATTGTACGAATTTGAAGTAAAAGACCCTGTTGTGCTACGAATTATCGTGTTTAGGAATACGGGGCGTTACAGAGTATACACCCGGTAAATCGACGGTGTGGGCTGGGGATATGCCTATTTGGTATGTAGTTACGGATGATCGGCTTGCTAGGTTTCGTAACTAAGGATACGCCCGATAAATCCATGATATTAGGCTAGGGGTATACTGGTAAGGTCCAAAATCCTGGGGGTACAACTCACGCGTGATTACGTATTGGAGTACAATCATTGGGTTATAGGTTTGCATAACAAGGGATCAAACCCATAATGAGAAGAATGTTAAGGGCTTGTCCTCGGACCTATATTGTATGGGTTGCATAGCATCTGAACAAGCGCGCATTAGAATTGCACTGTGTGCATAGATGTTTGTCGTAGTCATTAGATTCATGGCATACATTAACAAACTTAGGATAGTGTCACGCCCTGCATCCCAAAATACGGAAATATGGGCACACAACTAAGGACCAACGAATGATATACATAAATCATTCATAAGCTGTAACAGTCAACTCAATAATATAAGATATAATCACAACTACGCTTGAATAAGTAATCACACAAACAATGAATAATCTTCAATAATCCATGAAATATTAATATCCAACGTTTGGAATAGACTTTGGGACAAAAACATCCGGAAATACAATGCATGAAAAATAACAATAACAGCTAGGAAAGCATAAAGACCGATAATAAATGCAGGCAAAGAAAATCCGGCTTTGTCATCTAGATTATTTGTTCACCAAGTCCTTCTGTCAATTCATCTCATGTACCTGCAATCTCAACATCTACAGAGCGGTGTATATCCGTTAGAGCAAGCTACGGACACGGCAAGTATCAACAAGCAGTGAACAATAAAACTTAATCTAACAAGGGACAAGGTTCAATACAAGAGAACAAGAACTAGTACTTCAAATGCAGAACAAACATGAATGGGTAGGATGCAAGTGAAAATTGAAAACAAATATCAAGTATAATAAATCGGGAACAAGGTATGATGATTACAGGGACATGTCATATAACAGGAAACATGCAACTTATGACAACAATTCACGTAACTTGCAACCATGAATCGTGTAGCTTGTCAACAAGAATCATATAACTCGAATCATGTAACTTGTAAAGTGAAGTCATGCACGTTCTCAGTGTAAATCTTATGTCTAGCATTCTTTTATAAATCCTAACTAATGCACATAATCTTGCATCCCATATTACATATTCAGGTGCATAAAAACATATTAACGTTTAGACACTAATGGTGAATTCTATCGGGTTATGTACTTAGGTCTTGCAGTATCAATAACAGGAATCATATCATGTGATCATGTGGTAAAGTAATGGGCTCTAGAGGTAACCCTCCGAGGATCTAGAGGTGGTCTCCGTCAACCCACGATGTGGCACTTAGTTCCATATAATTTGTATATCATTTAACAAGAAGCATGTAGTCAGGTAATGGACTTTAGAGGTAACCCCCACAAGATTTAGAGTTGGCCCCCGTCAACCCACAACGTGGCACTTAGTTCTACGTGGCACTTAGTTCCATATAACTTGTAAACATGTATCATATAACAAGATGCATGTAGTTAGGTAATGGGCTCAAGAGGTAACCCCCGTAGGATCTAGAGGTGGCCTCCGTCAACCCAAGACGGGACACTTAGTTCCATTTAACTTGTAAACAGGTATCATCATAATGGGAAACATGGGTCCCCTTCCGAGTACACTCTCCTACATCGTCCACTACCAGGTCTTACCCTTATTACCCAGGTTTGTTATATATTTTTACTACAATTAATCATGAAATGCAATCATTGGAAACGGTTTCAAGACAGGATCAAGAAGATATCAATTTATTAAATGCGAGAAATAAATATATTTATATTCAAATACATGAAGATACAAATTTTGGGTAGTAGTACACTACTGCACTAAAATTCACTTTCCCACTTCTACAGGAAAACGAACTCAATTCTGTCAGTAGTTCCAGAAAATCGACTCCTTGCCGGTTCCAATGCATATTCACATGAAATTATAATCATAGTATCTGTGTATAATCTCATTCTTTACTGGTTTCGTGTTCAAGCAGCATAATAGGGTCAAACTCTTATATATAAAAGTTGATGGTAAATCCATTTAAAAATCCAAAAAAAATTATAAATTTACTCCTAATCATGCCCAGTAACATCCTAGTTAATTTCAGGTCTTAACTGTACTGATAACAGATTATTTTAGTCACTTAATAATGACGATGGACTCCTAACAGTTATTTGAAAATAGAAACATTACAGTACTATAAACAGTATATCATGCAATCTACACATCGGATTCCAGATCTGTGAATTGTTCTGGATTCTAGACACATGGAGCTATAACTTCCGTTTAATAAGTTCTAAATAATATTAATTGTAGCAGGGTAAAATCTCACTCCAAGTTGGAGTAAATAGTAGGACAATAGTAAAATGTACTCCTTCGCAACAATCATGATAATCAATCCATATATTCTTATAACTAGAAATGAACTAGCATTTATTCTCAATAATTAGGATGGATTCCTACTATTAACATGACAAAATTATCATCACTACAGTATTAAATTTACGACTCTAGTTATAACATCATATACAACTGAAATGCATTCGAATCACTATTTCTTCTACATATATGTATTTCTAGTTTATGTTTGTGTAGGGTATGCATATGATGATGGATAACATGGCTTAGAATTGAGTCAAGGGTATGGCACAAGGGTATGGCACGAAAAGAAGGCTATTACTTGATTTCACCGATGAATCTGTAATAACTTCTCTAGAAAGGTAACAATCAATTGAGATACGATAAACGAAGTAACGAGGTACTTACGGAGATCAATCAACATTTCCTGAACAAGAACAATAAGTCGGTTCAAGAGAACTTGCTATATATGATGATTACGACTCGAAGAAGAAGAGGGTTGATGGCAATGCACAATGAAAACAATGAGAGAACAACAGTACAACAGTAAGATCGATAGCACATAGCAAAATAGGCAGCACACAGTAAGATAACATTAATCGTAGTAACAAGCAAGGGCGATGGCAGCAGTCAAGCAAGAGACAGCTCACAACGGTAGTGACAACATTGCAAGGCAGCAAACAGAGCAAGACAGTAACACTGAAGGGCAGCAACAGCGAGGTCGACAGTGGCAACGACATTGGTGCTAATGTTTCGGGTGTTCAGCGTCGGGTTTCAGAGGTGCGATGGTGTGCGGGTGCTCGGGGTGGTGCTATGGTGTTGCAGTGTTGTGACGAGGGGATGCGGTGATCGGCTACGAGTGAGACAGGGAAGGGGGGTTCGGTGCTGGCAGCTACGGTGGGAAATGGTCGGCTAGGGCGGTGGGATATGGCAATGGTGAGGGTGCTGGCGATGGTGAGAAAGTGGCGACCGGTGGATTTGTGGGGATGTTGGTAATGGTGAGGGTGCTGGCGGTCGAGGCTCGGCTCGGTGGCAAAGTGGTCGCGGGGGTTGCTGTGGTCAAGCAGGGTGAAGGAGATGGTGGTGGAGCGTTGCAGTCAATGGTCGGCGACACGCGCAGTAGTGGAGGAAGGAGGCAGCGGTCGGGAGCTTCGGGTGATGGCGTCGGTTGGTGGTGGAGATAGGAGGTGGTCAGTGCGACTGTTGATGGTGGTGTGGTGGCGTGGATGGGTTTTGGGGACAAAAAAAATGAGAAGAAGAAGAAGAAGAAGAGTTTGGCTGAAGGAGTGGTTTAGAATTATGGAGAAATTAGAGGGGATTAGATTCAGACAAATTATTTATTATTTAGTATAACTGCCCACCACAGGCTGCCTCTCAAAAGGTGGTTAACCGGATTGGTGACTCTTGATCATAGGCATTATTATTTTTAATATTAATTATTTTTGCAAAATCCCGATATATGACAATTAATTTTCACATCTGCCTCTCTCTCGCGAGAGCAACAGCGAAGTCAACGTGGGCCCCTGCCACGTCACTCGCAAGTAACAACATTAGAGTACAACAGAAGCCCTTCTTCTCCCTCCTGGGCCCCACTTACCTTGCCTACGCCACTTCCATGTGCTGTCAAAGCACACCTCCCCATTCATCTCTCACATATAATTCCATTAAATCCATAGGAACCCCCCATAGAATATTCTATAGGGCAAGCTTTTCAAATTATATATATATATATATATATATATATATTGAAAATTACGGGGTGTTACATGATTAGTTAGGAGATTATGGGAGAATTAGTGGGGGATTGGTTATTAGGTAGTTGAGGAGATTTCGGTAGGGTTTAATAAATAATTAGAGTATTATATAGAGGATTAAGATGGGCTTAGGTCAGGGGCTGAGTTTGGGTTTGGATTTGGGCTTCACATTAATTAGATAATCAAAAATAATAATAATAGTAATCTAATGGAATGGATTAGGATTGTAGAGTGAAGTATAATCTGGGCTTAAAATATATAATCTACAAGAGAAGAAATCGATTGTGGAATAAATAGGATTTGAGTTTATACATTAAATCAAAATAATAAGAATATAGTGTTAGGTTTCGAGGGTAGTCTTAGATTAAATACAGAGCAGAAAATTACAAAAAAAATATCAAAACCTAGCCAAGGATCCATGCGAAAACCATAAGTCGTGTTTAGGAGTTATACCTTGAAGATGGATCTATTGTCTCCAAAGAATGCCGATCAGCACTACAATATTGCGGTGCCTCTACGGTATTCACATGAACGGATCAAATCAAGCTTTCCCTCACGTCGCGGTGCTAGCTGCGGGAAGGGGATGTTCCCCACGATCTCTCTCTCTCTCACAATTTCTGTGACGACTAGGGTTTTCTCATATGTCACTTTTCCATAAATATGTATCATATATATAGGTGCAGAAAATCGACCCTAAGAGAGTAATAAGGTTTTTGGGCTCACAATCTGATATTGGTTAGATTTGTGTGAGAGCTTTTGAACTTTAGTCAGCTCATTTAATCTAATTAAATGTCCAACCAATGTCAGGAGTCCAATTTTTACTTGGATCCCCAATTAAATTCATTTTATGAACTTAAATCACAATTTCGATCCATTCTTAGTTTGTGACCCTATAGGTTCCTATTACATTGACAGTAATACTAAAATCATATTCTAGTATTACAAACAGTGAGCGGTATCTAGCAATACATCATTGCTACTCAAGTAACGGGAATGTCAGTGATTTGACATAACCTATCTGTGACCAATATTACCACAACGTTTGTCCAGATATCTAAATTGACCACAAGTCATAGAGCATGGCACCTTTGTATAGTTCAATATTTGGTTTCTTGATGTCCGAGTAGACTTACTAAAATAAATGAGCTCAATATCTCATATTGACTCATTTGAGCACGACCATGCATTTTGCAGTCTCACACAATCAAGGGGCTCATAGATATCGCTCCTGTTATGTAAGAGGGACAAATCCTATCTAAGTTACTCACATCCCTCAGCATGATTTGTAGTATCCAATAGTCGACTTTATGATCGCCTTATTACCGGCAACGTTTGACGATATTAAAATATACAACTTCTTATGTAGGGAACCGTAGTGCCTTCAAGTCAAAGGACTACATACATTATGGTCACGGTGAGAACCGCTTATGACACTTACGTAACGATCCATGCACCGTTCTCATGATGGATCAGTCCAATACATTATTACTCTAATATGTACACATGTGAAGACTTGATATCTCAAATTCATGATCCGTGTGATATGGTCATCAATCTAGACACATACTAGTCTCTATGTATTATTGTTGTCCTAATCTATATAATAAAACACAAAGAAAGCTATCAAGTGGCTTTCATTCAATGGGGTTGAAATCAATGGTCCAGATCTAACCTCACAAAATACATTTTCTTGCCCAAAAGTTTCTCCCAAAACTCAAGTTCAAATCTCCCGAAACAACTCCTTTATTTATTTATTTATTTATTTATATCTCTCTCTCTCTCTCTCTCTCTCTCATTCTCTCTCTATTTACTCAGAAATTTATATTTTTAGATTTCAGATTTGTAAATTTTCAGATTTTTTATGCATTTTTTTATTGCTCATGTTACATTGAAAATAACAAATATCTCATCAACAGTTAAATTCATCATTTTCCATACTCAGAGTTCTAAGAAGTTGGATTTTACGCCTCCATTTATAATTATTTTTCAACATATACTAATGGAAACATGGACTTTTATTTACAACTAATTATTGTTTTACTATTCAAATTGGAGCTACATAATTTTTGCTTTACTGTTTACAAGACTTTCATATGATGTATCGTTCCGAAGACGTGCCGTAGGCACGTGCCCACGGGAAAATCTATTTCACAGTAATACTTGACTAGGGACATTTAAGAATAGTGTTCTGATTATAACGAACATGATCTAACAATCAAGTCATGCACTTGATATCCCATGGTATTGAACCTACTACTCTAAGGACTTTATTATATTCATTTAATCACAATAAACAACACACTAAATGAAATACCTCATATATGGAATAAATATCATGATACAATATAAACTAGTAATGTCAATACACAACTGGCCTCTAGATACACTAACATATAGTTGTCTTGGACTTTATACAATAAATAAACAAAGAATAGATTAGGAGTTTGGGTTTTACAATAGAAGGATCAAATAGTCAAATTATAGAATGGGCAAGGGTTGGCTACAATAGGAGTTCCAAAAATAAGTCTAATATAACAGAATGAATTTAAGAGAGTGAAAATAATTTGCAAATAATAAAATAATGACATCAAAGAGCTGATTAGGATTTCAGGGTTCCAACATAATAATCGGATATCCAATGAAAGCAGTTGGGTTTAAAACAATGGCAGAATTTATTTAGAACAATTGGAATTCAAGAATTGAAGAAGAGATAAGAATACCGATAAAAATCCGTACAATCAGAAAATACAATCAGAGGATGGGTTAGGAGTCTAGGCTTAAAATAATTGAATATTCAAGTGTATGCAATTGACTTCAAAAAGAACAGAAAAATTTATAGGTGGTACAAGAATACGGAATTTTTTTTATATAAATGGAAACGAGGGTTACAATCCTACCCACCTTAAAAAAAAATTCAACCTTAAAATTCATTCAGGTAGATCATATGATAGAACCAAAGCAGTACTTAGGAGATAACAAAGCAGGAAATGTGGAAGAGAGAAACGAACTAGTGGCAACACCGGAATAAGAAAGAACATTGATAGAAATTGAGTAATCTAGAATGATTCTGAATAAAGATCTGATGAATGAATGGAAATGTAAGGGGAGAAGATAAAGATATCAGAAGGAAAAAAAAATGACACGAGGCCTGAGGGTTATGGGCCCACCACTCTTTCGCTGTGCCACTCTGGAAAACTCCATCATCAGTGTCCATTATCTCCAGCAATCTGCCTTTTGGCTCTCCACATCCTTGACACGTCCAAACGGCATCTCTCTATCATGAAATTCGAATTTCTGGTGACTTGCGATTCTGAACACTTCCTGGGTTCCTGAGACTCTGCCTGCACATTTTAGAGTGAAGGAAAATGCCTCCCCTCGTGGTGATGTTCCAAGCCGCTAACATGGCGTTGTAGATCAAATGATGCTGATTGACGAACCGAACAGAATTAGAAAGAACAATAGCATTGGAATCAAATATAATATGGGTAGGAAAAGAATGAATGTATACCCATTGAGTGGGTTCAGGGATGCTACTTGGTGCATGTTTGGGTCAACTCTTAGCATGATTGGAAAGCTAGGTTGAACCCAAATTAAGTCAAAATAAGACTTGTTGCAATATAACCCGGTTGATTAACATATGAAACTAGGTTTGATTCACTTAGTGTTCAATTATTACTATTAAGTTAAATGAACTAAGTAACCTAGTAAAATCAACTAAGTAACCTAGTTAAGTGAACTTTTAGAATGATAAAAGTGGAAACTAGAGCATGGTTTAATTAACCAATACTATAAATGTCAAGATAAGAAACTAGAAGTGGTGATAATCGAGCCATTAGAATCGAGTAAAGCAAGCAATTTAATGAGTCAATATAGTGCTACTACATTCACTAATTTAGTTGTAGTAGCTTTAGGTTGTGTAATTGTTGTTGTATGGACAGGCACTAGTCAGGCGTATACTCACCTGTCAAGGGGACATGTGCGGCGGTGTCTCATCTGCGACACGTGCATCGTTGTCTCGACTATTAATTTCTGTAATTTAGTGATTAGAACGGGAGGTGGATGTGTGTACTGAAAACTCCTATCAGAATCTAGGGGATGGACCCCTAAGAGTACGTCTATGTTATAAGTTATCTGTATGAATAAGGAGCAAGAATGTAACTCTGAGTCTCTGGCAGAGTAGGGAAAGGCCTGCCAATTCGCCTTTTGTTCGAATGAATTTTGGTAGGGTCCGGGCGTGGAGAAAGACCAGCGGTTCCGGCAGAGCATGTAACACCCAGTAAATTAAAATAAATTATTTTGGATTATTAAATGATATCAAATTGCAGGATTTGATTAATTTTATTATTTTCCTTAATTACTATTTTTGCATGTGCAATGTTTTGAAAATTTAATTTCTTAAAATTATGTTGTCAATAATTATTTTCTCTCATTAATTTCTAATATTTTAAATTTTCAAATTTATTTGAATGAAGGAACCGATTTTTGGACTTTTTATAAATATAAGTTGAATGTATGAAAGAATTTAAGTATTGTCCATAATAAAGCCCAAAATTTTGGATAAAAATAATTGTGAACTGATATAGGGGCTTGCCAAGGGTAGGAAATCAGAGGATAAGTTTAAATAATTTATTTGATTGATTTAAATAAGGAAAGAGATCTATTTTGATTGGTATGAATAAATTAATTTGCAAATTATGAATTTTTTAAGACTTTTATGCAAAATTCCTCACAAAACCCCTAATTGAATCATGGCCTTATAAATAGACGGTAGTAGGGGTTTCGGGTTTCTTTTATTTGCTTTGGTGGCTTGGAGTTTGGTGATCGAATTGCTTAAGGAGAAGGACTATTAGCTTTTGTGTTAATCTTCTTCAAGACATGGGTGTTTCTTCATCTCTCTTGTTGTGCTTTTCATGTTTATGATGGTGATGAGAATGTGCAGTTATTATGCAAATATTTTTGTTGTAGATCTATGTTTTCTTATTAACATGAATGCATGATTTTACTAAGAGATGTTCATAACAATGAATGATAAATTGTTGATAATGGATTGCATGAGTTAAAATTTAACTTTTATGCATATTGACCATGATTAAATTATTCTTAATGAATTGATGTCGTTAGAGCATGAGAGATCAAATTTTTTATCAATGAAATTGATTGAGTGATTATTACATATTGTTGCGGTTGATTAGACGGTTGTATATATTTTTAAGAATGACTAAATAGTTTAAAGATGAGATATTGAATGTCATTTACTGTTTTTGGTTGATTAAACTTTATAATTATTAGTGCATGAATTAATGTGTTTAGGGACAGTTGCATATTGGGTTTGGAGCACTAGGGTATCGATTGACCTAGGGTAGGGGTTCAACAATGAAGGGGAGAGGACCTCTGGTCTGCACAGTACAGGTCGAGCATTGTGCAACCCTTGGCTACTCTTTTGGTGGTGCTCGGGGTTGATGTGGGACTTGGGTTTTGGTGCTAGGATTTGGGGATAAACCCTAGGGAATCTGAGTATATGTATTGTACTATTAATCTAATTGATTAGATGTGGTTTGATTGATTTAAATCATCATGTTTTGAAGATCAAAGTTTCAGACTTTATAACGTCTAGTTTCAGAATTTTGTGAATTAAAGTTTTATATTTTTGTATATTTGAATTACGAATTGTGTGATAAAAATACATTTTTTAGGAGTATAAAACCAAATTTTGATGAGTGTATATCTCAGTTTGATTGATATGTTTTTAGTTTTGAAGAGACATAAATTTCTGATTTTTAAAGGGGATAGTTTCAGATTTTTGGGGGATAAATTCCAGATTTTAAAGTGAGTTTGGTTCAGTTTTAAAATTGATGAAAATCCCAGAATTTGTATTGTAGTTTCATATATGGAAAAAAATATTGTGAATGGAGTTAGAGATGTTTGATTGAATTAATTTTGTTTCTATAAATGAATTAACAACTATGGATATGAATGTCCATTTATATGAGGAGTAAGATTCGTATAGCAATCTATTGTTTACTTAAATTCTATCTTGTGATGAGATGAATTAGGTGGGGGTATTGATGTATAAATTTGAGACTACGTGGAAAGGTGTATTTTTAGAAATAAGCGAAAGAATGAATGTTTTGATAAATAAATCAAGTTATGGTTTTATTTATGTAACACCATAGAATTTTAAATAATATTTTTGAAATTTATAAATGAATTAAAATAATTTTTCGTGATTTAATAAACATTTTTCTGAAATTTATCTTTTTACACGTGCAAAACACGTGCAAATATTTTCTTGAGAAACTCAAAGTTAGCAAATATTTTAGGAAAACCTAACCTTTATTAATAGGTATTATTTATGAATATTTTGGATTTTTCTGATATTTATTTGGCATATTTGCAAATATTACAAAAAGATGGGCTTTTGTGCAAAATTACCAAAAACTCCAGATTTCCAGTTTTATGGGCTGAGCATAATGGCTAGGTAACTCAGAGGTAAAGAGTTTAAATTTTTTTCTAATAGATTTGGTTTATTTCGCAAATTTGTTAAAGGAGGGTCTTTTAGCAAAATTGCCACTTGGAGGCAAAAAGTTACAAAATTTATTTTGCTGATTAGATATGGATGCCGGCCAAATCTGGAGAGTTACTTTTGATTTTCATCCCAATTAAATTGGTTAATCTAATTTCCTAGTATAAAGATCTATATATGTAAATATATATTCTAAAGGAATATTTTTCAAAATCTTCTCAAAACCCTAATACTTCAGAATTTCGTCTATATTAAGACCACTACAGTCATCCCCCTCCTCTGAAAAAACAAAAGATTATTTTACTATTGGTTTTCTTGGAGTTTCGAAGCAAGGATCTTTGATTGTGCAAAAGGAATGACTTTTCTTAATTCTCTATTATCTTCAGTTGATTCTTCAATAAGGTGAGTGATATATGTTTTGATTTCGTATTGTTGTATGCATGTTATATATGGTGATTTGTATATTAGAATGCATGAGAGATGCTTTTATGATGATATAATGAATTATTGATGGATGAAGGAATAAAAATAGAACTTTTTATGAAAACTATGCAATTGATTAATAAAATCCCACATAGATGACTTGTGACTGTTAAGAACTTAGTAGGAATCATGGGTATGTTGTTTTCTTCCATATTCTCACTGATTTGATTGTACATAATGAGTTTTATGATGCTTATTGCATAAAGTGAATAAAAGTTTGAGCCTTCACTGTGTATGGACATACATAGGGTCTGTTATGGTATTTTTAATGAGTAAAACGTGATGAAAAATTGTTGTAGAAGCTTATAATCATGGGAAAACTAATATAACTAGTTGTAGTTGTGTTTAATCATGTTGCAAGAAGGATTTTAGAATTAAAAGATCAAGCCTTAATGAGTTAAAGAGGATTTTAATATTTCGGGTTTGACTTTGTTCAGCCAAAATTGATTTTAATGTTTTTGTGAGATTTTCGATTAGATCTTGACTCACATTGATGCTAAGTTTGAATTGGATCATATACTACTTATAATAAGTGATTTCTCGATACTTTAACTGCTGCACACACACACACACACACACACACACACACACACACACACACACATATATATATATATACACAGACACACACATATAAACACATTTTACTGCTTTGAAGAAGTTTGATGAAAATTTGATATTTTATGAATTTGATGAGATTTTGATTAGATTTATAAACTCCAGTATATTAGAAAAGTTGTATTGGATCATCTCAGGGTTTTAAATTTACAAATTCATGTTTTAAAAATGTTAATCGATGTATCAGTCAAAATGTGCACAAGTTTTGAAATTGGCTGAGTGGCAGCTAACGGTCGACCGACCACATTTTGAACTAAAAGTGGCAGTCGACCGTCGTTCTTTATTTTTGGGAATTTCAACATGACAGTTGACCGTCTCACATTTGAACTAGGATGTGCGGTCGACCGTCACTTCAGAATTTGTGGATTTTTGGCTTGTGCGGTCGACCGTCGCTATTTTGAACTGTTTTTGACAGTCGACCAACACCTGCTGCTTGGATTGTTTTGTTGAGTTTTCCTGCTATTTTTTTGAACGATTATTTCTTCGCACTTATGGATTATTGATATACTGTTTTAGATGATGTTTTTGCTACAAATTACTATAGTTTACAGAGAGTTATACTTGGATTATAGTAGAGTTTAACTTGCATTTCTATGACTTTAAGAAGTGATTTATATATGGATTTCTAGATATTGATGTTTTGTGATTCTCTATGACTTCAAAACATAAAACTCAGTTATTTAATGGATTTAATATCTTATTTCAGTTCTGGAAATTTGTGGGTATTCGGATGGGTTTGAATTTGTTGACTTTCAAGAAGTTTTCTTAATAAGAATGAATTGATAATGAATTAAGACTTTTAATGTAAGATTTTGTGTTGATAGTTGAGTTGTGAGTCTCTAAAGGGTGAGTGGGATCCTAGTACATCGGCAGTTAAGATTCTTGTGGTTTGGCCAGTTGTGGCCTTGTTGTTGATCAGTTGAGTTAAGTCATGTAGGGTACACCAACTCTAGGAGACGTGTAATTAATTAATTAACTTAATAAGATCAGGATAGGCACTAGATGTTGATATGATGAAATGAGTGCAAACATGAGTTATATACCTCAGTATGATTTGCGGTGTAAGATAATCCTCGGAATTATCGAGGTGTGAGTGAAATAGTCTCCGGAATTACCTGCGGTGTGGGATTGATCTCCGGAATTATCGGGGTCGAGGCGACGCTCATGGGGTATTTGTGTGATGAGGCGCCATAGCTTGCGGTGTGGGGTATTCTCAAAGATTCCCATGTGTGAGTGAAATAGTCTCCAGAATAATCTGTGAATAGATATTGACCTCCGAAATTATCGGGCTATGGGCTAGATACTCACAGCTTATCTAAATCTCGTAGTAGTCATCGTAGTAGGATTAGTCTCATAACGAGGGATTTAACCCTATAAAGTGGAGAACGATAAGGGCTTGCACCGACCTATGTATTGTGGAATGCATAGAATCCGACAAGTATGCATTAGAGAGTCGCCATACTGCATTTGTGTTTTCTTGATTGGTATTATGCATGGTGTTCTATTTTTTCTACACTTGACACTTAGCCTAGTTTCACTTAATGTTTTAAGCTTTATTTATCGTCTTTTCATATTTCATTTGTTACTAATGTGAGATTGTGTTGATTATGAATTTATCCTTCATGCTTATTTAAATTGTATTTTCTTTTGATGTCACTCACACTGTTATGGTTGACCCCGTAGTTTTGAGGGTTAGGGTTATGTCTAGCTAGCCTCATATTTTATAGGTAGGTACTGTTAGCTTGGAATTTGGATGCACGTGGTAGAATGATAATGTGGCTTATGCAAATTGTAAAGGATTAAATTGTAACAGAGAGAAAAAGTAATTCAAGGTGTTTAGTTTTTCACTGTGCTATGTAAAGAATTGATGTAATTAGAGTTGAAAAAAAATTATTCTGTGATTTGGCTATGTTTACTATTATGTTGAGGGAGATGCTGGGAATTGTGCCACATATTTCTGAGATATTATATTGAAAATTCGGGGCACTACAATTTAAGAGGTTGGGGTTATTATGAAGGACCTTAGGGAATATAATTGAGTGTGTATGCTCTAGAGGTTGGGCAGGACCCTAGACATCGGCAGTTGAGATTATTTGATTTTGGAAATTAGCCAGTGTCGGCTAATGTTCCTAATTGGTTGAGTTAAGTTCGGTAGGGTGAGCTAGCTCTAGGTGGATGTGGTTGTTTATGTTTAAACTTAAGGGCATGCACTAGTTGGGTATGTGATGAAGTAAGAGAAAACATGAGTGGAGGGGGCTCTATATGATCTGCGGTGTGAGATGACCCTCGAAATTATTGAGATGTGAGTGGAAGTGTCTCCAGATCATCAGCAGTGTGGGATTGATCTCTGAAATTATCGGGATCGAGGCGATGCTAATGAGATATTTGTGTGATGAGGTGTCATAATGACTCGCGATGTGGGGTATTCTCGAAGATTTCCCAGCTTTTAGTGAAATAGTCTCAGAAATTATCCGTGGATAGAGATCGACCTCCGAAATTACCGGGGTATGGGCCAGATACTCACTGAATGTCTCAATCTTAAGTTAGTCACGGGTATAAGTTTTGCATAACGAGGGACTAAACCCTATAATGAGGTGAACGCTAAGGGCTTGCCTTTGGACCTATGTTGTATGGGCGGCATAGAATCTGAATAAGTGTACATTAGTGAGCATTGTGTGCATTTGCATTTTTGGACATTGTTTTATGTACTTTTCGTTTGTTTTCATAACACACACTTATTCATTTAGTTTAGCTTCACTTGTTGATGTATGAATCTTTCTATTATTGTTTTATTTTTGTGCAACAAGTTTGTGGTTGTGAGACTTTGGAGGATCACTGCTTTAATCAGCATTGCACCAGTTATATGTGACTGACGTGCCCACAGTTTTAATAGTTTTGCAGGATGTGAAAGCGAGTGGCTTGAACAAGAGTTAAAACTTGGATTTATGTGAAGACTGGAGTTTTAATGTGGTAAAAAATTGTATTAATTGTCTATTAATTTCCGTTGTGCTCTGTAATGAGAACTGATGTAACGAAAGTTTTTATTTTTCATGTATTTTTGTACTTTGTTTAAGTTACAGTGAAGCAAGGATTCTGGACTGTGTCTCATATTTTCTATATTGAAATTCAGAGCGCTACTAAGCTGCAGCTGAGCTGAATGATCACTAGCCTGTCAGGAGTGGAGAGAGATCGTCGGTCCGGGCAGAATGGAGAGAGACCACTGATTTCAATCAATCTGAGTGATCAGCGAAGTTTCGGAGTGATCACCGATCTGATGCAGAAGCGAAAATGGACCGCATACACTGGAACTTTACCAGTCACTAAACAAAAGTCTGAAATAGAGTAAGAGTACAAGTGTATGTTGCATTACGAGGGATTGAACCCTATAATTAGAAGTACGTTCAGGCTTGTTGAGGAGTATGTAGTATAAGATGCATACACTTGCAATCAAGTGTGCATTAGAATAAGAGCGTCATGTGCATTTGAGGTGTGTATTAGATTTTAGGTCATGTCATACATCGACACTTATGTTTGTATAAATTTTACATTCTTGCATAATATTGTTTGTTGAAGATTTTGGAGATTGTTGTTTTCAACTGTATTGTGTCAGTTGCATTCAACTGACGTGCCCACAGTTGGTTAGCTGCAGGACTGAGTGTGGGAGTAGGAGATTCGAGGAGTGGAGCATCCAAGTGAAGGATATAGTTTCGTTGTACAATATAATTTATTGGTGTAATTCAAGATGTAAATTTATGGAAGACTACAATGCACATTATGATCATGTAATAAAAGTTTTTATTTCCTGTGGATTTCTGTGTTTTGTACTCATTTGAAGTAAAGATTTTAGATTGTGTCACGAGTTTTCAATATACAAAACTCGGGGCGTTACACACTCAATCCATGACCTCTTATGAATATGGTCAGCTTATTTCTCATACTCTCTTTTATCATATTGCTAATTATGAGTGTTATATTTACCTATTTGATGGCGTGTAGTGTAGACTAGGGGTCTGTTCTTTTTTTTGCCTCTTATAAGAGGTGACCTCTTATAAGAGGTGACCTCTTATAAGAGATTTACAGTAAGAACCTCTTGTAAGAGCCTCTTTTTAAGGTGTTCTTTTATATAAAAATAATCTCTTATAAGAACCTCTTATAAGAGATTTATGTTCTTTTTTCACCTCTTACAAGAACTTTTTATCTACTTTTAGACATTTTTGCCCTTACTTTTAGACATTTTATAATATAATTAAACATGTTGTCAACCCTTTTAGAAGTCTTGCATCTTATGTTAAAAAATGATTGTTGACATCTTAATTTGTAATGATATGATATTTTTGAACACTTATCATGTTCATGCTGCTACCAAAAACTTCATTGCCCTTTGAATGCTTCCTCGTGTTTTTTAAGGCACATTTTTGATAATCTATTATAGTCAGCATTTTAGTCCTTACTTAAATTACTCCCTCGCAAATTATTATTTGTTTATGTAATAGTTACTTGCTCGTAACATGGCCTTACTGAATAGAACTTCTCGTCCAGTTATTTTACACTTATTTTTGTTGCCAGGTTAACTAATGTATGAGCTCACATTTTGTGTCAGAATCATACAAAAAACACGATTTATAAGGGAAGAGTATATTGAGTGCAAAATTTTAGAGGAAAAAGAAATGTTCAATACAAGGACCATTTTCATTAATTTAGGGGTAATGTAGTCTTTTTAAGTGATAGAAGACTTTTAAGATTTTGAAAGAGGCTAGTAGAAGCCATTTAGGTTTAGAAGCAATTTTGGAAGAAATTTCTTATAAGAGGTAAAAAAAAGAACACTAAAAAAATTCTTGTAAGAGGTGGACCACCTCTTACAAGAGATAAATCACTTGTAAGTGGAGAAAAAGAACACTACCTAGGTTGTGCATATTAAAAGGGTAATGCTGCTAATGCATATTTTTTTGTCTCAAGTTTCACAGAAGTTATGGTGACGGCAAAAGAAGTTAGAAAAAAATATTTATATTTATTAAAAAGTCCATTACGTTCAAAACTTAATTATGGGCATCCATATGTGCCAGAGGAAAATTTGCAACAGATAGTGACGTATACAATTCAAATTTTATGCAGAAAGTGACATATACCACTCAAATTAGATGCTTAATTCGTATATGTAACTCGAGAAAGTGCAATAAGTTATCATATTTTCCTACCGAAAGGATACTTCAAGCTTGACCTCAAATTTCTTCTAAAATTACAAATGTATTTCCAGTTAGTAAAACGGGGAAATAAGTCTTCTTCCTGTGTCTCATAGGCTCATAGCATGAATCCACATAAGAATTAAAAACTTAGATTGCGTTTGGTATGTTATTTTGAAAACAGTTTTTGGAAAAGAATTTTCAGAAAACAGTTTTCTAAAAATGAGAGTGTAAAACCTGTTTGGTAATAATTTTTGATGAAAACAGTTTTTTGAAAATGAGAGTATAATATTTATCAAAAAAAAAGAAAATGTGAGTATAATGTATGTATAGGTTTGGTTGTATGTATATACTGTATACAGTATATATACTCTAGTTGTATACATATACATACATACTGATATATAATAATATAAAATATTTTATTATAATGAACATATTTAATAATATACATATATATAATAATATATAATAATTACAATAATATATATGTAATAATAATATATTCAAATTATATATTAAACAATTTATTATAATAATAATAAATTATATAATAATATATAATAGTAATATATAATAATAATAATAGTATATATTATAATAATAATAGATTATTATAATAGTATATATAAAATAGTATATATGAAATAATAGTATATATAAAATAGTATATATAAAATAATAATATAATATAATATATATATAATAATAATAATATAATATAATAATAGTATATATAATAATAATAATATAATATAATAATAGAATATATAAAATAGTATATATAAAATAATAATATATCTCTACTATTTTAATGGGAGAGTTGGGGTTGTAAACAAACAAACCCTAATTTTGTAACTGAGTAAACACGTGCAATATACGGCAAACTAAATCCACCAAACATACCCGTGTGATGCACGTGCAGCTCCTAAAAAAGGGATATTTTAGCAAATGCCCCCATTTAAAATGTAAAAATTAGCATATACCCCCACTATTTTTAAAAACTAAGAAATACTCCTATTTCTATTCTTATAATGGGAGAAGACCTTAGTGTCATTTGTAAATATTTTGTCAATCTACCAACCCGTGCAATACACGTGCATAACTATTATAAAGGAGGTTCTAAGTTCAAATCCAGATTATGTCTAAATTTTTATTTTAAAAACACTATATTTATTAAGACGTGCATCGCACGTGCAAATTACTAGTTATGATAATTGTATATTATATAATAATATGAAATAATTTATTATGATAAACATATTTAATAATATACATATATATAATAACATATAATAATTATAATAATATATATGTAACAATAATCTATTATAATTATATATTAAACAATTTATTACAACAATAATAAATTATATAATGATATATATAATAAAATATAATAGTAACATATGAAAATAATAATATATATATTATAATAATAATAGATTATTATAATAGTATATATAAAATAGTATATATGAAAAAATAATATATTATTATAATAATAGTGTGTGTGTGTGTGAATATATATATATATATATATATATATATATATATATATATATATATATATATATATATATATATATATATATATAATAATAATATATATATATATATATATAATAATAATAATAATATATATGTAACAATAATATATTATAAATATATATATAACAATATATTATAATAATATATATAATAATATATATAATAATATATAATAGTAATATATTATATATTAATATATATAATAATATATAATAGTAATATATAATAATAATATATATAATAATTATATATATAATAATAATATAATATAATAATAGTATATATAAAATAGTATATATAAAATAATAATATATATAATAATAATATAATATAATAAGGGTAAAATGGATATGAGCAACTTGCTCATTTAGTGAATGAGCAATTGATTATGTAGCATGCATGTGATTGGACAATCTTTAAAAGGGTTATTTGTCCAATGTATCACATGCATGCCACATAATCAATTGCTCATTTACTAAATGAGCAAGTTGCTCATATCCCTTTTACCCATATAATAATTTTATATATAAAATAGTATAAATAAAATAATAATAAAGTAATAATATTATATATAATAATAATATAATAATAATAATAGTATATATAAAATAGTATATATAAAATAATAATATCTATAATATTATAATGGGAGAAGGCCTTAGTGTCATTTGTCATTCTACCAACATGTGCAACGCACGTACATAACTAATGTAAAGGAGGTTTCAAGTTCAAATCCTCCCTACGGCAGAGTTTTTATTTTTATTTTTTGAAATTATTAAAACGTGCATCGCACGTGTAAATTACTAGTATTATAATAATTGTATATTATACAATAATATAAAATAATTTATTATAATAAACATATTTAATTATATACATGTATATAATAACATATAATAATTGTAATAATATATTATATATTAATATATATAATAATATATAATAGTAATATATAATAATAATAATCTAAATAATAATAATATAATATAATAATAATATATATATAATAGTATATCTAAAATAATAATAATATAATATAATAATAGTATATATAAAATAGTATAAATAAAATAATAATATATATAATAATAATATAATAATAATAATAGTACATATAAACTAGTATATATAAAATAATAATATATTATAATAATTATATATTATATAATAATATAAAATAATTTATTATAATAAACGTATTTAATTATATACATATATATAATAACATATAATAATTATAATAATATATATGTAATAATAATATATTAAATAATTTATTATAATAATAATAGAATATTATAATAGTGATATGGCTAAAAATAGGATTAAATCGGAACCGTTCACATCGGACACGAATCTTAAAGCTCAGGGGTAAAACGGTAATTTCACATACAAATGGGTCCGAAACGGGTACTGGGTCTCCTTCTCACAGATCTAATAACCCGCGAACGGATCCACCTCAACTGGGTACGGGTCTCGACCCGATACAAACCCAGTCCGACAGGATAGAATTAGGGTCTTTGATTGAACCAAATCAACGAGCCTGATTCGCGACTATCCTCTCACCGGGAATTAAGGGATTACATTCCTAATCTGATTACGAGGATTTTACTCCTTATCAGATCACAGGAATTACATTCCTAATATGATCCCTAAGGCGGCTATAAATACCCCCCACCCATCTCCATTAAGAGGTAATCAATCTTTTGCTAGTTAAACGCTCTTTCATAATCATTTCTGGTTACTGACTTGAGCGTCGGAGGGTGCGTCGCCGGGATCAACCCCGGTGTCTCGCACTTCTTTGCAGGTGAACGACGGGAGTCAGCGGTCAAACTCTGGCAGAACAGGTTAGGTGTTTGCTATTCAGGTTTTCCAAGAACTCACAAATACTATCTGTTTACCCCCACACCAGATTCAGCGGTAACAGATTGGCGCCGTCTGTGGGAAACATACGAATAGCAGCCTCCCCTCTTCCCGTTGGTCAGATCTCCTCCAGCCATGCCTCCTAGGAAAGTAAGATCCAGAGGGTCCAACCGTGGACCCAATCCCGTTGATCAGCAAGAGGTAGTCCCCATCCAACCCGCTCAGCAGCAGGGGGCAACTTCCTCTCCAAGCGGAAGACCCTCTTCAACAAGATCAGCCTCCTCTTCAGAATCAGCAACCCCCTAAGGGTCCCGCCGGTCCTCAGAATGCCGGTGCGGGGGCTTCGCGTCCCAACCCGCAGAAGCAACCCCTCCATCAGGACCGCATTTCGGTACACAATGCCTCTTCGGATTCCATGGCCTCCCACAATCCTCGAGTTTCTGACCTCCGCAATACCATTCTCAATCGGCAGAAGGGTGAGGATCTTCGCCGCCGTCTGGATGAAAAGCGGGCCCGAGAGGGAGCCTCCTGCCAACAACGTTCAGATGAGCGATCTCCTCACCACCAAGACTACAGAAGGTCCCCTACTCGAAGAGGGATGAAAGAGTCCCCCGAACACCAGAGGAGAAGACATCATTCCTGATGTGGCTAAAAATAGGGGTTCAATCGAGACCGTCCAAATTGAACACGAATCCTGAAGCCCAGGGGTAAAATAGTAATTTCACCTACAAACGGGTCTGAAGCGGGTACTGGGTCTCCTTCTTACAGATCCAATAACCCGCAAACGGATCCACCTCAACTGGGTGCGGGCTTCAACCCGCAACAAACCCGGTCCAGCAGGATAGAATTAGGGTTTCTGATTAACATTAATCAACGGCCCTGATTCATATCTATCCTTTCACTGGGGATTAGGGATTACATTCCTTATCTATACACAGGAATTACATGCCTAATCTGTTCCCTAAGACGCCTATAAATACTCCCATCCATCTCCATTAAGAGGTAATCAATCTTTCTCCAGTTTTTGCGCTCTTTCATAATCTCTCTGATTACTGACTTAAGCGTCGGAGGGTGCGTCGCCGGGAACAACCCTGGTGTCTCGCACTTTTTACAGGTGTACGGCGGGAGCGACGATCAAACCCCGACGGAACAGGTATACAGGTTTACTATTCAGTTTCCCCAAGAACTAACAAATACTATCTGTTTGCCCCCACACCGAAATTAGCGGCAATAGATTGGCGCCGTCTGTGGGAAACTAACGAATAGAAACATCTCCTCTTCCCGTTGAACAGATCTTCTCCAGCCATGCCTCCTAGGAAAGTCAGATCAAGAGGGTCCAACAGAGGACCCAACCCCGATCAGCAGCAAGAAGTTCCCATCCAGCCTACCCAACAGCAGGGACAGCTTCCTCCTCAAGGGGAGGACCCACTCCAACAGGACCTTCCTCCCCCAAATCAGCCACCTCCAAAGGGTCCTAACCCTCAAAAACAGCCTCTTCACCAGGACCACGTCTCCATCCACAACGCCTCTTCGGACTCTATGGCCTCCCATCATCCCTGAGCCTCTGGTCGCCACAACACCGCCCTCAATCGCCAGAAAGATGATGACCTTCGCCGCCATCTGGATGAGAAGCGGGCCCGAGAGGGAACCTCCCGCCAACACCGTCCGGACGAGCGGTCCCCTCGCCACCGGGAGTATAGGAGGTCCCCTAACCGAGGGGGTCGGAAAGAATCCCCCGAGCACCACAAAAGAAGGCCACACTCCCCTGCAGGTCGGCAACAGCCCAGGAACAATGAGGCACCCATCACACGTGCCGAGTTCCAGCTGTTCCAAGCGACCGTCCTATAAGCTCTCAATCTTCGTCCCAACACCAATGCACCCAAGGTTCCATCTCCTCCCCCGGTCCGAAGCCCTCGTCGACGGTCCCCCTCTCCTCGTCCTGCTCCTAGAAACTCCCGGCGTACCCCAAGTCCTCGTCGCTCCCGAAGTTACCATCGCCGTAGCCCTCGCTCTCCCTCATACGAAGACGAGTCTGGAGGCTCGGCTGATTACCGTCGGAGGGACGACACCATGTACCGCCGTCTTCATGAGGTAGAGAGGCGCCCTGGGTCAGATAGACCGAGAAGAAGAGCTCAGGGGGAGGACCCTACGTCCTAGCCGTCCCCCTTTCTCCCGAACCATAGTGGATGCACCTGTGCCGTTCGGTTTCAAACCTCCCCAATTTGAGACTTACACCGGGGAGACCGACCCCGTTGATCACATCGAAAGCCTTAAGACCTTGATGCTCCTCCATCAAGCTTCCGATGCCCTCCTCTGCAAAACCTTCCCCGCAACTCTTAAGGGCCCAGCTCGAGAATGGTACTCTCGCCTTGCCCCTTCCTCAATATTCTCCTTCGAGCAGTTCGAGACCCTTTTCGTCACCCATTTTGTCAGCAGCCGTAGAGCTGAGAAGACCAGCATCTCACTATTGCACCTCCACCAGAAGAAGGGAGAGAAATTGAGAGACTATGTGAAGAGGTTCACAGCTGAAGCCAGGTCCATAGCATCCCTTGACCAGTCGGTGGCTGCGGCAGTATTTCAATCTAATGTCCTCAATTCCAACCTCCGCTCCTCCCTCGCCAAGAAGCCTCCACAGAACTTTTCCGACCTCCTCCTTCGCAGTGAAAAGTACATCCGGGCCGAAGAGGCCGAGCATCAACCCAACTGGGAGGGGTCTTCCTCCGGGTTTAAGAGAAAGGGAACAGAAGAGGAAGGAGCCAAGAAGCTCAGAAGGATAATGCCGGCCAGCGCCGACCTCCCCCCAGATTCGAGAAGTTCACTCCCCTCACCACTAACGTCTCAACTATTCTGATGGAAGTCGAAAAGGAGGGGATCTTACCTCCTGCTCCGAGGATGAACACCCCCGCCAAGAAAAGAGATAAAGAGAAATGGTGCCGTTATCACCGGGACCACGAGCATGACACCAACGATTGTCGCACCTTGAAGAACGAGATAGAAGCCCTTATCCAGAGGGGGCAGCTGACCAGGTTTGTAAGGAAGGACCGAGCCGAACTTCCTCCCCCACCTCGGGGGGCTAACAAGCGTCCGGAACGAGAAGAGACGCCCGACTTCGAGGAAGAGCGAGTCCTCCACCTCATTCATGGGGGCCCAATGGGGGGCTCCTCAAACTCCTCTCAGAAGGCATTTATAAGAGAAGTCAACTCGGTCCGAACCACCCCTCCTCCCAAAGGCCTCGGAGTGCCTGTCACATTCTTAGACGAAGATCTTGAAGGAGTTCGCACACCACATTGTGACGCACTCGTCATTAGCCTCCACATGGCGAATTTTAAAGTGGAGAGGATACTAGTGGATAATGGCAGCTCCGTAAACATCCTCTTCCTCGCCGCTTTCAAAGGCCTAAAGCTCTCCCGAGATAGACTCAAGCCCGCCGGCTACACGCTCCATGGGTTCACGGGAGTGCCAGTGACTATTGAAGGGGTAATTACCCTCGACGTAACCGCTGGCAAAACTCCTACTACCCGAACGGAGTCGATGGACTTCATGGTCGTAGATGTCCCAGCAGCCTACAATGTCATTTTGGGTCGGCCCGGCCTGGCCGCCCTTGAAGCCGTCCCTTCTGCCTACCATCTCAAAATGAAATTTCCCACTCGGGCCGGAGTGGGGGAAGTAAGGGGCAATCAGGAGCAGGCCCGCAAGTGCTATATGACCTCTACCCTCGGACCCGTCCTCTCCTTAGAAACTCTGGAAATCTCCCAAGATGTTGCTCGACCAACGTCCGAGCCGGTGGACGAATTGGAGGAAGTGCTCTTCTCTGAGCAGGAGTCAGCCCACAAGTTCTTTGTTAGCAAGACCCTCCCGTCCGCCCTATACTCAGACATTGTACAATGCATCAGAAGGAATCAAGACCTCTTCGCTTGGTCAGCTGCAGATATGCCCGGGATCTCCGAAGAGCTCCTGGTCTACCACCTAAGCGTTGTTCCGGGGTCCAAACCGGTTCAGCAGAAGAGGCGCAAGTTCGCCCCCAAGCGTCAGCTCGCTATTAAAGAGGAGGTGGACAAGCTCTTGAAGGCCCGGTTCATACAGGAGGTGAACTATCCTGAGTGGTTGTCGAATGTAGTGATGGTGAAGAAGTCCAATGGGACTAGGAGGATTTGTATTGATTTTACCGACCTCAACAAGGCTTGCCCCAAGGATCCATTCCCTCTTCCGAGCATTGAAACCCTGATCGATGCAACCTCGGGACATGAGCTCCTCAGCTTCATGGACGCCTTTTCAGGCTACAATCAGATCCGGATGTTCCCCCCGGATATCCCGAAGACGTCGTTTGTGACCGACCAAGGCCTCTATTGCTACAGAGTCATGCCGTTCGGCCTCAAGAATGCAGGTGCAACATACCAATGCCTCGTCAACAAGGTTTTCCAAGGCCAGATTGGCCGGAACATGGAGGTGTATGTTGACGACATGCTTGTGAAAAGCATACGGGGCGTTGATCATGTAACCGACCTCCAAGAAGCATTTGACGTTTTGAGAAAGCACAATATGAGGCTCAACCTGAACAAGTGTGCGTTCGGCGTCTCATCAGGGAAGTTCCTTGGCTTCATGGTTAGCCAGCGAGGAATTGAAGCAAACCCGGAGAAAATCAAGGCCATATTGGACATGGCCCCTCCTAGGAATGTTAAATAAGTTCAGAGATTAACAGGCCGCCTTGCCGCCATAGGGTGCTTTCTCTCAAAGTCCGGGGAAAAATGCCTCCCCTTCTTCAAGGCCCTCAGGGGGGCCAAAGGTTTCGAGTGGGGACAGCAGCAACAGGAGTCTTTCGACCAGCTCAAGGGTTACCTCGTCAATCCCCTTCTCCTCAGCAAACTGATCCCTGGCGAACCCCTCTACCTCTACCTAAGCAGACCCTCAGTGCAGTCTTAGTGAGGGAAGAAGACCGGGCTCAGAAGCCCATCTACTATGTCAGCAAAGTGCTTTGGGACGCCGAGCTCCGGTACCCGAAGATAGAGAAAATGGCCTATGCCCTGGTGATGGCCGCGAGAAAGCTCCGCCCGTACTTTTAGTCCCATTTGGTGGTCGTTCTTACCGACCAGCCGCTGAAGCAGGTCCTCTACAAACCCGAGACTTCGGGTCGCCTTATGAAATGGTCTATCGAGCTGAGCCAGCACGATATAACTTATCAACCTCGGACCGCGATCAAGGCTCAGGCGCTAGCCGAATTCATAGTGGAGAGTACTATCCCCGAGTCCGGCCAAACAGTGAAGGGACCACCTGTCTGGTCGGTCTATGTTGACGGATCCTCTTGCAATGAGGAAAGCGGGGCAGGAGTCATCCTGGCAGGCCCAGATGACTTTATCCTCCAATACTCCCTCCGTATAAACTTCAAAGCCTCGAACAACGAAGCTGAATACGAGGCGCTTATAGCCGGCCTTGGAATGGCCTGAAATGCAGGGGCGCAACGCCTCCGAATCTTTAGTGACTCCCAGCTAGTCATCAATCAGGTCCTCGGCGAGTATGAAGCACGTGATGACAGGATGGTTAAATACTTAGCCAAAGTCAAGAGCCTCATGACGCTGTTTGAAGAGGCCCTCATCCAAAGGATCCCACGAGAAGAAAATGCTCAGGCCGACGCCCTATCCAAATTAGCCTCCTCTTCCCTTCAAGGTCTCGAGCAGACCGTATTGATAGAAGTCCTCCTGAAGCCGAGCATAGAGGACGAAACACTGGACTCCGTTGAAACATTGCCTGTCCTCCCTGAAGACAATTGGATGAAACCCCTCGTCGAATTCTTAAGGGATGGACTCCTCCCCGAGGATCCGAAGGAAGCACGAAGAATAAGAACCCGAGCCGAGCGTTACACACTAATCGGAGGCATCCTATATAAACGCTCCTTCACCCAGGTGGACGGACGGCCCTACCTGAGGTGCCTCTCCCCCGGGCAAGCCGAGTACGCCCTGCAAGAACTTCATGAGGGCATCGGCGGGGCCCATTCTGGCTCCAGAGCCCTGGCGTGCAAAGTGTTGAACTACGGGTATTTCTGGCCCACTCTCCTACGGGACGCCGAACGACACGTTCGGCAATGCAGCTCCTGTCAGAAGTACTCCGACATCCGACGCCTTCCACAAGCACCACTCGCTTCCCTATCAAGTCCGATCCCCTTCGCAATGTGGGGGATGGACTTACTAGGGCCGTTTCCGCCAGCCCCGGACAGCTTAAGTTCCTAGTCGTGGCAGTCGACTATTTCTCGAAATGGATAGAGGCCGAGCCCCTTGGCCACGATCACCGAAAAAAAGGTCGTTCAATTCTTCTGGAAGAGCGTGATCTGCCGATTCGGCGTCCCCAGGGTCCTAGTTACGGACAACGGAATGCAATTCACGGGGGCTGCCTTCCGAGCTTTATGTGAAGACCTCGCCAAACAACACCGGTTCTCCTCCGTCTCTCATCCTCAGTCGAATGGCCAGGCCGAAAATGCCAACCGACAGATCCTTTCAGGCATTAAGAAGAGGTTAGACAAGTGTTCCAAAGGCTTGTGGGTCGATCAGCTGCCCAACGTGCTCTGGAATTACCGCACCACGAAGCGGACCCCAACAGGCGAGAGCCCATTCAATCTCACCTACGGGTCCGAGGCCATCATCCGCCTAGAAGTCGGGTTACCCTTTCCTCGTCTGATAGCTTATGAAGAAGAGCAGAACGCTAGGGAGCTCAGAGCAAGTCTAGATCTGATAGACGAAATCCGAGAGAGAGCTGCCATTCGCCAGCAAACTTACCGAAGAAGGATCGAGCTAGCATACAACAAAAGAGTCCACCCAACGGACCTCAAAGAAGGGGACCTGGTCCTCCGAAAGTTGGCCATCTCGTTCCTTGGTCAGAAAAGCAAATTGGCCCCGAACTGGGAGGGACCTTACAAGATTTCTAAAGAAATCCGCCCCGGCACATACAGACTAGAAGATCTCGAAGGCATGGAGATTCCCAGGACTTGGAATGCCGACCATCTCTTAAAATACCAAGAGAGAGCAACAATGCCTCTCTAAGTAATTCGAGATGTCGAACCGTTCCTTTCCTGTTACTTGTAGTAATTTTCTTTCACTTTTCCTTGTAATAACGGCTAGCAACTTTAGAAGCAGCCGATCATTGGATATTAATAAATAAAGTTTTTTCATATTTTTGCTACTGTTTACATCTCTCTGCTTTTAACTCTTTAATCTAACGATGGTTCGGAGTCCAACACTTGGCTTGATTCTGCTTCGCGAGTTCGCTTCTAAAGCGAGCTAGAAGTAGTTTGCCATTCGGAATTGCTCCCACAACCGTTGAACCACACCGATGGTTCGGAGTCCAACACTTGGCTCGATTCTGCTTCGCAAGTTCGCTCCTAAGCGA
The DNA here is from genome assembly GCA_017893485.1 of Hemerocallis citrina. Lineage (NCBI taxonomy): Eukaryota > Viridiplantae > Streptophyta > Magnoliopsida > Asparagales > Asphodelaceae > Hemerocallis > Hemerocallis citrina. The sequence goes on along the minus strand of CM030360.1, from coordinate 167,418,912 downwards.
GCTAGAAGTGGTTCGCCATTCGGAATTGCTCCCACAACCGTTGAACCACACCGATGGTTCGGAGTCCAACACTTGGCTCGATTCTGCTTCGCAAGTTCGCTCCTAAGCGAGCTAGAAGTGGTTCGCCATTCGGAATTGATCCCACAACCGTTGAACCACACCGATGGTTCGGAGTCCAACACTTGGCTCGATTCTGCTTCGCAAGTTCGCTCCTAAGCGAGCTAGAAGTGGTTCGCCATTCGGAATTGATCCCACAACCGTTGAACCACACCGATGGTTCGGAGTCCAACACTTGGCTCGATTCTGCTTCGCAAGTTCGCTCCTAAGCGAGCTAGAAGTGGTTCGCCATTCGGAATTGCTCCCACAAACGTTGAACCACACCGATGGTTTGGAGTCCAACACTTGGCTCGATTCTGCTTCGCAAGTTCGCTCCTAAGCGAGCTAGAAGTGGTTCGCCATTCGGAATTGCTCCCATAACCGTTGAACCACACCGATGGTTCGGAGTCCAACACTTGGCTCGATTCTGCTTCGCAAGTTCGCTCCTAAGCGAGCTAGAAGTGGTTCGCCATTCGGAATTGCTCCCACAATCGTTGAACTAACCTAACGATGGTTCGGAGTCCAACACTCGGCTCGACTTTACTTCCCCGGCTCGCCTATAGACGAGCCAGGAGTAGATCGCCGTTCGGAACTGCTCCCACAACCATTGAACTAACTACACCGATGGTTCGAAGTCCAACACTCGGTTCGACTTTACTTCCCCGGTTCGCCCTCAGGCGAGCCAGAAGTAGATTGCCGTTCGGAACTGATCCCACAACTGTCGAGCAACGTCAACGCCGTTCGGATTACATTGTTCGGGCCGACTACGCCCACTCAAACCCTCGAGCCGAGCGGACGAGGGACCGACCCTCGTATATGGCAAAAAATCCTTCCGAGGCAAAGTTGCCATTAGATCTTCTCAAAACGTGTGCTAGAGTGCGATGAACGGATCTGATTAAGCCACGTATCCACAAAACGACAAGATAATGTTTTCTTGGGAACTGGACCCGCCTTGAGATTCGTACCACCATCCAACGGCTCTGATCACCTCACTTCGCTCGGCACCAAAGGCCGAGTGGCAGGCAATAAGAACCAACCTTCAGCAAGAGTCACTCCGGCCACCAAGCTACATGAGCGCAGTCGATCGGCGCCGAGCGAGTGTCCGGTCCAGCCTCGAAAGAAAATTTGGGTTAAGGATTTAGGGAACCCTCTCCTCGGTTCCGGACTTTGGTCATCACCTCATCCACCATGATCTCCCCTGACCTTGACACCAACGTCGGAGCCGTCAGAGTCAGAAGAAGACCATGGTGGAAGAACGACAACCCATCCTCCCGAAGAGCTTTTCCCTCGGGTCCGGACTATGGTCGCCAACTCTTCTGCCCTGTCCTCCCCCGACCCTGACACCCACATCGTGGCTTTCAGGAGCGGGAGAAGAACAAGACAGAAGAGCGACCACCCCTCCGAACCTCTCGAGGTCAAAATTTTTCAAGGTTGGCATCCGCCCAAGGGCAGACACCATCGATGCCACTAAAGTTCGAGACTGCAATGACTAAAACTGCAAGGGGGGTGTGGTACTTATAGCCTTCCCCCAAGAGACTGTCATTATGACCCTCGTGAGTCCAACAGTCACGCCTAGGGAGCTGAAGCGTCGCGTATTAATTAAAGGGCACCACTCTCAACGCCCTTGGGAAGGTGGAACGCCCCCACGGATCCCGGAGCACCATTAATGCTGTTAGGGAACTAGTCCCATCTTTTCAGAACGACGCTCGAACGGCCGCCATAGCTTCAAAACAGCTATACCTCGGCCGTCGCAATGAGCCGCACCTGAAGGTGCCGAGCAAGATTCAGAATCCCAGCTAAAGCATGAGTTTCGAGGCCAAGATGTTCGACGAAGCGAACACTCGCCTCGCGGTTCATTTCAAGCCTACCCTAGTTAGCACAATTACAGCACAACAAGATGCCAGCCAATTCCAATTTTATTAATATAATTGGATAAATTTACAAAAAGGTTACAACAAAACACAGTTCGGAAGTCCAAAGACAAGACACGACCCGTTTACTGCCTCCGATGAAGGGGGACGCTCCGGTTCAGCGATACCTTGGGTCGGCACTTCTTGACCTCCGAGCTCGTCTCTAGACCAACGAATCGAGATGCCCCCTCGTCGCTGACCCTGACAGTCGCTCCAACCGAAGCACCACTTGAAGACACCGCTACACCGCTTTGGGCGTCGGCTGCTGCCCTACCTATGATGGGGGTTCGGCTCGCGGCTTGATAGAACGTAATCCCTCGCTCAATCTCTTCGCGAGTGCACGAGGTGCTCCGGACGTTAGCCCTCACCGGCTGAGGTTTGAGCCGAGCAACCTCTTCCTCCAGTTCGACGATCCGGTCCTTCAACGTGTCGTCATTCACAATCACTTTGAATCGAGGAAGTTTTCGCCGAACCAGGATACTCGGCGCTGTCAGATATAACGCGTCGCAAGTGGGTCACCTCGATGCTCTTGTCGACCGTCACCCTTTGCAACTGTTCTACCTTCCTTGCGAAGTCATCTCGTTCGGCCGAAACCCGGACCAACTCTTCCTCCTTCGCAGATAGTTCGGCCTCGACTATCCGCAGATGGTGCAGCTCGACCAACACCTCACTATACCTAATCTCTAAGTTGTGAAGTATTCTCCTTGTCAGATGAACCTCGCCCTCGAGACGATCCTCCCGGGACTGCTGAAATAGCTCTGCGCGGCGTCGAGCCGCCGCGGTGATAAGAGTATGCTCGGCAATCTGAAATGAAAAAGGGACAACATTGAAGTACTATATGGCCGAACCAAATACTTAGACAGAAGTCCAAATTCAAAACGCAACACTTTTCATTCATCAAAAGCGGTGGCCAGTCCGCAAAAGGCATTACACTGTTTGAAGGAAAAAACAAAACAAAAAACTACAAAAAATTTGCGAGGGGATCAGGGGTCCACCTGCGTCGCCGCTTCGACCACGGGCGCGTCGCCAGATGGCCCCTCGATCCTCCCCTCGACCTGGGCGTTCACCACAGGTGGGTCGGCCTCCTCCTCCTCGTCATCGGCTTCGACCTCGTCGCCTTCGCCTCCCTCCTCCTCACCGCCTGAGGGCGACCCGGGCCACAGTCTGTAGCCGACCCGCTCGAAGCTGGGGACACGATCCTGAACATGGTCGAGTGCCCTCTGATAGGACCTTTCCATGTTCTCGGCCATGTGTTTCTTCGCCTCAGCCTCGACCTCGGCCTCTACCTCGGCCCTAATCTTCACGGCCAGCGCCTCCTTCTCCGCTTTCAGGTCGGCCAGAGACTTCGCCGACGCGGCCAGCTCCTCGGCAGCCTTCGTGGCCTTGGCAGACTCCGCATCAAGTCGCCCTTTGGCTCTCTCCAAGTTGGCCACTAGATCTGCGACCCAGACTTCCAGGACCTCGACCCGCCTCTGCTCGGCCTCGAGTTGCTGAACCGCCTTGACCTTCTCCGCCCTGTCCTTGTCACTGGCGGCCTTCAGCTCCTTCTCCTGCACGGCGAACGTCTCGAGGAGGTGGCCGAAGTGGCAAGTGGCCTGCGAAGACAACGGTAAGCGCAGTGTACAGGCCGAACAGTAAACTTGAAGAAATTCGCAAAGACAAACTTACCGACACGAGCGACCGAGCCACTTCATAGGTGTCGTCACCGACCGTCCCCGCCTTCAGCGCGGCTCTGTCCTTCGGGGTCGCCAAGTGCTTGACGACCTGCACCGACATCTGCGAGTTGCCGAGGAATCCGTCGTGATTCTTCACCCGCCAGTTCGACACAAACAACTGCTTGTGCTGCTCCGTCAGGATCTCCTCGGCCACTTTGGTCAACGGCGGAGCCTCGAGCGCCAGCACCGCGTTAACGTCAAAGGCCCCCTCAACCATGGTCGGGGCCACAGGGACCGAGGGCTCCTCGGCAATGACAACCTCCGGAGATGCCTCAATTGCCGGAGGAGGCGGGGTGGTAGTCGAAGCGACCGTGGGCTGCGGAATCGACGAAGCAGCCGCGGTCGCCCTCTTCCTCTTCCTCCCCCCGGCCAACTTGGACCTATCGGCCATCATAGCGTTGTAATCAATCTTCATCGCTTCTGCATCAGACAACAAAAAACGAGTCAGCAAGACGAACTAAAGACTTGAAAGAAAAACGAAAATAAATGAGATGTCAGGAGCATACTCGGGTCGATGGGGCTAAGGCCGGACCCGAACAGCACCTCCTCCGTCAACTCCCTCCAACTCAGCAAGGGAAGGGCCATGATCTTCCTCGCTACCTCCTCCTCGGCCTCAGACAGTACAGGGTCGGCTCTCGCAAATTTCGGCACCTCCGGTTTCCACCGGGTCGGAATGTGCCGTATCGGTTCCCCCCTTAATATAAAATACTTCTCTTTCCAACCCTTAATCGAGTCCGGGTTTTCTATGATCCTAACACCCTTCCTCGGCCCCAAGTAGTACCGATGCTCTGTCTTGTGCATCCGGTTTATCCGATACAGGCCTCGGAAGACCGTTAGGTCCGGCTCGACTTCGGCTTTGCGGCACTGAAGCAAGAAAGCATTCACGTGACGCCATGTGTTCGGCATAAATTGGGTCGGCGCGAGACAGAACCAGCCGAGGATCTGGAGGATGAAAGGATGCAGCGGAAAACGTAGTCCGGCATTCAAGGAGTCGAAGTCGAACATGCACATATCCGACGATGACAGCTTGGAATTCACTCGCATCCCGGGGCCGGGGATCATCAGCTTGTACTCCGGAGGGATGGCGAATCCCTTTCTGATCCGAAGGAGATCCCTCTCGGATAGCACTGAAGTGATCTCGTCGACTTCGGTAGGAAGAGCCGGGTTGGGTTCTTCGAGGACTTTCGACTTTTCGTAGATCGCTTTCTCCAAAAGGTCGCCCTCGTACTGCTTGACCCCTGAATGCCCGGACAGAACAGAGGGATATCGTCCCATCTCGGGGGCTTGCTTCGGGTTTTCAACGATCACCTCGACCACGGGAGACTGGGTCGCCACCCTCCTCTTCTTCTTCTCTTGTCTCGCCTCGTCAGCCTGCTTTCCCTTCCTTCGGACCTCCGCCCTTCTCCTCTCCTCGGTGCCATCATCGCCCGAAGACGAGGCCCCACTCCCCGAGTTCACTCTTGACATCTCTAGAAAAAAGCTAAGGCTAAGTAGACTGACCTTTGAAGTGACGTTCACGGTCGGAATGTGCTCGCCGGAAATCGCCTGGCCCACGCGACAGCTAACGTCACCACCTTGGAGCAAGAGTCGCCGCTAGCAGAGAACTTAGAGAAAAAAAGTGAAATATTGGAGTGAAAAGTAAGAAATGAGCTTGGGGGTGGGGGAGTGAAAACTTATAACCCCAGGGGATCGTGGGCCTCCTTGGGAACCTCAAAGGCCCACTAAGAAACCAAAGCGCCAAGCGGAAAGTTGCGACGTTACGAAAAGCAAAAAACTCTTCAAATCACTCAAGTCAACGACTCGGCCACCGGTCTGCCAAGCCGAGCTATCAAACAACCCGGCTAAGCGACCGAGCTACTGAGTCCCTTCAAAACAATGAACTCGGCGCCTCAGCGAACGCCACTTAGACTCCGAGCCGAGATGACGAGGAACCGACCCTCGTATATGGAGAAAAATCTTTCCGAGACGAAATCACCATCGGATCTCTCCAAAATTTGTGTCAGAATTCGATGGGCGGTTCAGATTGCGCCATGCCCACAAAACGACAAGATAACGTTTTCTCGTAATCTGAATCCCTTCCTCGTGATTCGCACCATGGTGGACGGACCAGATCCGGCCACGTGTACCTTCCGAACTGCCTGCCATCGGCCTGCTCAACCGAGCTACCGAACAGCTTAGTCGAGCAGCCGAGCTACTGGGCTCGGAAAAGTGGCCCCAATAAGAGACGCAACCTTCAAAGTATCCAACTCAGCGCCTCGGCGAATGCCACTTAGACTCCGAGCCGAGATGACGAGGAACCGACCCTCGTATATGGAGAAAAATCCTTCCGAGACGAAATCACCGTAGGATCTCTCCAAAATTCGCGTCAGAATTTGATGGACGGTTCAGATCTTGCCACGCCCACAAAACGACACGATAACGTTTTCTCGTGATCTGAACCCCATCCTCGTGATTCGCGCCATGATGGACGGACCAGATTCGGCCACGTGTACCTTCCGAACTGCCTGCCATCGGCCTGCTCAACCGAGCTACCAAACAGCTTAGTCGAGCAGCCGAGCTACTGGGCTCGGAAAAGTGACACCAATAAGAGACGCAACCTTCAAAGTATCCAACTCAGCGCCTCGGCGAACGCCACGTAGACTCCGAGCCGAGATGACGAGGAACTGACCCTCGTATATGGCGAAAAAACTCGCCGACCCATATCAGCCGTTAGATCTTGTCGAAAAGCGCGCTCGTCATGATGGACGGTTCAGATCTTGCCACGTCCACTACGCGACAAGATAGCATTTTATGGGGATCTGCGCTGAGATGAACGGCCCAGATGATGCCACGTACCTCGGAGGGTTCGAGCTGAGGAGCCAATCTACCGAGCCGAGGAACCATCCTCCGAGCCGAGGGACCAATCCTCCGAACCGAGGAGACGAGGAACCGACCCTCGTACCTCGTAAAGGGTAAGGCCGAGCCGAGATGACGAGGAACCGACCCTCGTATATGGCAAAAAAAAACACGCCGACCCATATCAGCCGTTGGATCTTGTAAAAAAGCGCGCTCATCATGATGGACGGCCCAGATCCTGCCACGTCCACTAAACGACAAGATAGCATTTTATGGGGATCCACGCTGAGATGGACGGCCCAGATGATGCCACGTACCTCGGAGGCGAGGCGCTGACCTCCGAGCCGAGGCGCTGACCCTCCGAGCCGAGGAGCCGACCCTCGTATACGGCAAAAAAGCCTGTCGAGGAATGGGGACCGTCTGATTACTCAGAAATTCGCGCTCCGCGCTGATCGAAGGTCCAGATCACGCCACGTCATAAATTAGTATTTAAAAATCGATTTTCATTTGTTTAAATCGTTTTATTTATTTAAAAATTGCGAAAAATTGCTAAAAATTCGGGGAAATTAGCTAAAAATTCTAGATAATAATTAAAAATTCGGGGGGATATTTTTGAGCCCCTGAACGAACAATTATTGCCTAGAATGTACTGTTAAGCCCCCCGAACGATTAGTTAACACATCGCAAAATTAAATAAATAGCTCGAAAAAATAGATAAAAACTAGATACGGCCTCGGAACATCGTATGGCTTAAAAAAGAAGAAGTTACCTTACCACCAACTTCAGGATTCAAAATCACCCATTCGGACTCCGATACAACTCCACTAGCCACTAAAACAGTCAAACTACTCCCCAAAGACTGATCGCCCTCAGCCTTTAGGAGTGGGGGGCTCGTGATGTGGCTAAAAATAGGGGTTCAATCGAGACCGTCCAAATTGAACATGAATCCTGAAGCCCAGGGGTAAAATAGTAATTTCACCTACAAACGGGTCTGAAGCGGGTACTGGGTCTCCTGCTTACAGATCCAATAACCCGCAAACGGATCCACCTCAACTGGGTGCGGGCTTCAACCCGCAACAAACCCGGTCCAGCAGGATAGAATTAGGGTTTCTGATTAACATTAATCAACGGCCCTGATTCATATCTATCCTTTCACTGGGGATTAGGGATTACATTCCTTATCTATACACAGGAATTACATGCCTAATCTGTTCCCTAAGACGCCTATAAATACCCCCCATCCATCTCCATTAAGAGGTAATCAATCTTTCTCCAGTTTTTGCGCTCTTTCATAATCTCTCTGATTACTGACTTGAGCGTCGGAGGGTGCGTCGCCGGGAACAACCCCGGTGTCTCGCACTTTTTGCAGGTGTACGGAGGGAGCGACGATCAAACCCCGACGGAACAGGTATACAGGTTTACTATTCATTTTCCCCAAGAACTCACAAATACTATCTGTTTGCCCCCACACCGAAATTAGCAGCAACAATTCCCCTACCGGTCGGCAACATCCGAGGAACGATGAGGCACCCATCACTCGTGCCGAGTTCCAGCAATTTCAAGCAACGGTGTTGCAAGCCCTCAACCTCCGACCCAACAATAACAATGCTCAGAGGGCCCCTACCCCTCCACGGGTCCAAAGTCCTCACCACCGGTCCATAACTCCTCCTCCGGCTCCTAGCAACCAACAGCGCATGCCTAGCCCTCGCCGCTCCCAGAGCTACCATCGTCGCTCCCCTTCCTATGAAGACGAGTCCAGAGGCTCATTTGACTACCGTCGAAGGGACGATGCTCTCTACCGCCGTCTCCACGAGATGGAGAGGCGCATCGGCTGAATAGATAAGGATGAGGTGTTAAGAGGAAGGACCATCCGCCCGAGCAGACCTCCCTTCTCCCGGACCATCATGGAGGTTCCTGTCCCAAGAGGTTTCGAACCCCCGCAGTTCGAAACTTACTCGGGGGAGTCGGACCCCATGGACCACATCGAAAGCTTTAAGACCCTCATGCTAATCCACCAAGCTTCCGATGCTTTGCTGTGCAAAACCTTCCCCGCCACTCTTAAGGGTTCGGCTCGGGAATGGTACTCCCGCCTCGCCCCTGTCTTCCATATTCTCCTTCGAGAAATTCGAGACCCTCTTCATCACTCATTTTGTGAGTAGCAGACGCACGGAGAAGACCAACATCTCGTTACTCCAGCTCTGCCAGGAGAAGGGAGAGAAATTGAGAGACTATGTGAGGAGGTTCACTGCAGAAGTGAGATCCATCGCTTCCCTTGACCAGCCTGTTGCAGCGGCCGCCTTCCAATCGAACGTCCTCAACTCTAGTCTTCGCTCCTCCCTTGCCAAGAAGCCCCCACATAATTTTGCCAACCTCCTTCTTAGGAGTGAGAAGTACATTCGGGCTGAAGAAGCCGAAAATCTCCCGGGCTTTGAGGAGACATCTTTCGGGAACAAACGGAAGAGCACAAGCGAAGAGGGGTCCTAAAAATCCCAGAAGGACGGCAATGGACAGCGTCGCCCGACTCCACGGTTTGAGAAGTTCACCCCCCTCATTGCCAATATATCAGAAGTTCTTATGGAGGTGGATAAGGAAGGGCTCCTCCGCGCTCCCCCGAGAATGAATACACCTGGCAAGAAGAGGAACAAGGATAAGTGGTGCCACTTTCACAGGGACCACGACCATGACACAGATGATTGTCGGGCTCTCAAGGAGGAGATCGAAGAACTCATACAGCGGGGGCACCTGATCAAGTTCGTCCAAAAAGAGGGGGCCGAGCTTCCCCCCTGAGGAGCCTACAAACGAACAGAAGGGCCCGCCGAGCTTCAAGACTCAGAATCTCCCAGCTCCTCCCAAGAGGTCTTCACCTTATTGAGCAGCAGGATCTTGATTTTCAATAAGGCCGATGCCTTGTAACTCGGCCAACAGCATGTAATAATGGCTCGCCCTATTAAAGCGGCCACTTAGTTTATTTCAATAAAACTTTACATCTTTTCATTGAAAACTATTGCTCTTGCTTCTCTATCTCTCCGAGTCACGACTCTCTTAAATGGTGGGTTCGGAGTCCAGCTTCTTCTACATGGCTGCTCCCGCAACTTACTAACCTTTAACAACGATGGTTCGGAGTCCAACACTTGGCTCGATTCCTCTTCAAATAACTTGCTCTTCAGCGGGTTAGAAGTGGTTTGCCATTCGGAATTGCTCCCACAACCGTTGAATAACTCTAACGATGGTTCGGAGTCCAGCTTCTTCTACATGGCTGCTCCCGCAACTTACTAACCTTTAACAACGATGGTTCGGAGTCCAACACTTGGCTCGATTCCTCTTCAAATAACTTGCTCTTCAGCGGGTTAGAAGTGGTTCGCCATTCGGAATTGCTCCCACAACCGTTGAATAACTCTAATGATGGTTCGGAGTCCAGCTTCTTCTACATGGCTGCTCCCGCAACTTACTAACCTTTAACAACGATGGTTCGGAGTCCAACACTTGGCTCGATTCCTCTTCAAATAACTTGCTCTTCAGCGGGTTAGAAGTGGTTCGCCATTCGGAATTGCTCCCACAACTGTTGAATAACTCTAACGATGGTTCAGAGTCCAACACTTGGCTCGATTCCTCTTCAAATAACTTGCTCTTCAGCGGGTAGAAGTGGTTCGCAATTCGTAATTGCTCCCACAACCGTTGAATCCCTCTAACGACGAGTTCAGAGTCCAACACTTGGCTCGATTCCTCTTCAAATAATTTGCTCTTCAGCAGGTTAGAAGTGGTTCGCCATTCAGAATTGCTCCCACAACCGTTGAATCCCTCTAATGACGAGTTCGGAGTCCAACACTTGGCTCGATTCCTCTTCAAATAACTTGCTCTTAAGCGGGATAGAAGTGGTTCGCCATTCGGAACTGCTCCCACAACCGTTGATTCTGTCATTTAAATAGCGAGTTCGGAGCACAACTCTCACCTAGAGTTCTTCCTCACACTCGTCTCACGAATGGATCTCTCCCAGAGCCGAGCTCTTCCCTCCGCTCGCCTCTAAAGCGGACCTCTTCAAAACGAGTTCGGAGCTCACAACTCTCCCCTAGAGTTGCTCCTCAAACTCGTCTTCCAAATGGCTCTCTCCCAGAGCCGAGCTCTTTGCTCCGCTCACCTCCAAGGCGGACCTCTTCTCAAACGAGTTCGGAGCTAAAACTTTCTCCTAGAGTTGCTCCTCAAACTCGTCTTCCAGATCGCTCTCTCCCAGAACCGAGCTCTTCACTCTGCTCACCTCCAAAGCGGAGATCTTCTTAAACAAGGTTGGAGCACAACTCTCTCCTAGAGTTCCTCCTCAAACTTGTCTCTCAAATGGCTCTCCTAATGCCGAGCTCTGCGCTCTGCTGATGAACACAATATTATTCACATTTAGGAGCAATAATCTTAATGCAATTAGACATCTAAAAGTCTATATGTGGTATTTAACTCTTATTTTCTCTTTTCCATAGGAAACAGCCTAAAACAGAGAAACGAAGCAGATTCAGGATGGTACACAGGAAATTGCAGATCATCAGTCGACTGGTCCATTACAACAGGCGACTACCCAGAGAAGTTGATTGTCAACAGCTGACTTGGATGATCAATTATAAAATCTTCAGAAGTCTCGACACAGTCGACTGGTTCGAAGACAAGTCGACTGGTAGGCGGCAGAGTTAAAAGATAAGATATTTGAAGATTCGTCCAAATCTAATCCAAATCAGAACAGAAAAGGAAGAATAGAAGAAAAGAGAAAGAAATAATACGCAGAGCAACGAGGGAGGAAATAAATAAAAGAGAAGGACTTTTCTATAAAAAGAAAAGTGCAAACCCTAATTCTCTAGACGTGTTCTATAAATACCAACCAAGAAGCATTATTCGGAGGAGACAATTTTCCACGTTCCTGAATCACCGAATCGCAGAGTTCCAGAGTCATCAACAAGAAGCACTTTTATCAGCATCAAAGAAGGAGAAAGGAGATCAAGCATTAAGAAAAGAACGGCCGGTCGACTGTGTGACAGCCAGCCGACCTATCTGACCGAACTACATCAGTTTATTCCTTCCCTTCTATTTCTTTTATGTTGCTCATGTATTTGAACTTGTTGATTAATAAAAGTATTATTATGTGGAACTAATTTCATAGTTGGGTGATTGAAACCGTAGTTATGTAGTGCTATATTCTTCTGAATCCTTCTATTTTACTTATTGATTGAATCTGATTGAATTGATATAGATTTATGATAATCAAACTTGTTCTCGAAGCTCTGAGAGCAGTCGACTGAGGTGAGAGCCAGTCGACTGACATACAGAACTTGAGAATATCAAGTTTGCATTACCATCTATCTGAATCTGTTATATGAGCATATTGAGACGACCCGTATCTCGTGTTCATAACTTGTAACAAGGGAATCCTTAGGGGTTCTTGGTTTGATCAACTTAAGGGATCTAGATCTGATACCAATTTCTAGAACCTTGAGTGTTTGTTCGTTTCCACTGTTCTTATGTTTTCTTTAAGTGCAACTTAGTAGATACCATGCTAAATACTTGATGAAAGAAACGAATTAGAGTAGATACCATGCCTAATTCTTGGCTTAGGGAAACAGTACTTTAAGGAGTATATACCATGCCCTTGAAGGGAACAAACATGAGTAATAAGAAGAAGTTTAGAAGGTGACTCAGCATTATTGACTATTGGTGGAAATCTAAACCCAACTACTTAATAGATATTTGTGATTCAACACTTCTTAATTTAGTTTTAATCTTTTTATTTCTTTTAGATCTTTAAAACAACTCTTTATGATTCTTATTCTTTTTATTGATTAGTAAGTTGAAGTCTACAATCTCTGTGGGATCGACCCTTGCTATTGCTACGCTTCTATAAACGATTCGTGCACTTGCGAGGTTTTAATTTGTGTCTAGTTTTATCTATTTATTTATGTATCTAGATTGCACAACAAGTTTTTGGCGCCGTTGCCGGGGATTGTCTAGTATTTTAACTTACAGATCAGTAGAAAGTTTTTATTTTTCTTTCTTTCTTTTAATTTTATTATTAAGTATTTTTCCTTTAGGTTACAGGATTTTGGTGGATGCACGGAAGGAGATCACTTCGTCCAGAGCTACTACCAATTGACGCAGAAACAGAACGCACTTTGCAAAGATTAGGTCGACTGACTGCGACCAACCAGTCGACTGCTGCACGAAACCAGTCGACTGCTCAGAGACTCAATTCACGAGTAATAATGGCAGAAGAAATAACCAATCGAGTGCCAATGCAGGACAAGTTCACACCTAAGAATATCGAGCAACCTTCCTGCATTGCGTATCAACCTAATGTCACAGGGAACATGCATCTATCTCCTCAGTTACTTAGTATGGTTCCCCACTTTAGTGGCAAACCAGATGAAGAGCCTCATCTCCATCTGCAAGACTTCTTTGATCTTTGCAGGACACAAAGCGTTCAAGGGCTCACCCCTGAACAAATCAGGTTAATATTGTTCCCTTTTTCTTTGAAACTTAATGCTAAACTATGGTATAATTCTTTGGAACCAGGATCAATTAATTCATGGGAGCAATTGGCCACGAAATTTTTGAAAGAATTCTTCCCAGCCCAAAAGACCAAACAGCTGAAAAGAGAGATTCAACTCTTCCAACAAAGGGATGGAGATTTATTCTTCGAAGCATGGAAAGATTTCAAGAACAAACTTCTCAAATGCCCTACGCACAATATGCCTAAGGATGACCAGGTACAATCATTTTATGAGGGTTTAAATGATGCTAATAAAGCAATTGTAGATGCAGGTTGCAATGGAATGTTGATGAGGAAGAGTGCTGAGGAGGCCATAGAGTTATTTGAAGAACTCAGCGAGAACTCACAACAATTCTCAACTAGGAGGGGTTTTTCGAAAAAACAGGGAGTATATGAAATTTCTGATAATAATAACATGCAATTAGAAATGGAAACCATGAACAAAAAGATTGATATGCTTGTAAATTCAACGTTGGGTGGCGTAAAAAACCAACCAAAAGAAATTTGTGCAAATTGTTTTCAATCTAACCATACAACTAATTCATGTCCCATGTTTTCTTTCGCAGATCAGGAGCACACAAACTACGAAGAACAAGGAATGTACCCGCCCCAGAACAATTTTTTTTCAAACACGTATAACCCAGGGTGGCAAAACCATCAAGGCAATCAATTCACACCAGGACATACGCAGCAATTCCAGGGTGGGAACGGGTATGATAGGCCAGCACAAGAACAGACGAAGTTGGATTTCGAAACCACCATTCTTCAACTACTCCAACAGCAACAACAAACAAGCGATCAACAAGGGCAGGCCCTTCAAAAATTGGAATTTCAAATTGGTCAAATTGCTACGGAGTTAAGTGAACGAAAGGCAGGAGAATTCCCATCACAAACCATACCCAACCCTAGAGGACAAGAACAGCTCCAATCAAGGACAACACTAGAGGAAGTGATTGAGTTTAAAATGTTTGATGCACCACAATTTCCACATGATGATCATAAATGTTATAATGTTGATGTGGTTCAGGAAATTGGTGACCAAACATTTCAGGAACATAGTGTTGATCCATTACAAGAAACAATTACACACCCTCTAATATTAGCTCATGTTGAACAGGAATATGACGACTGGAGAATTGCAGAGACAGTACATCACCTTGAAACTCCAAAGTCATACTCAGGTAAGCTTGCACCTGCATTTGAAAAGTTGGTATCTGATAACACTTGTGTTTTCCAGGATAAGTCGACTGGTGATCAGGACAAGTCGACTGATGAACAGGACAAGTCGACTGGCGAATGGAATAAGTCGACTGCTACTAGGCAACCAGACGTGGAGCTGAAGCCACTACACGAATATTTGGGGGAAAACCATACATTACCTGTGACAGCTATTGAAAAATTAAGCATGCATGAAGAAGCAAGGCTACAGGGAGTCTTGCAAGAACACAACGGTGCACTAAGGTGGACCATTGCGGCTTATGTCAAGATGGTACGGTCCAGACATTGTTGCAGAGGTTTCCCCACATAGAGCGTTGACGAAAAATCAAACGTTCAAGGTGAATGGGCAGAGGGGGAAGCCTTATAATAAGATGAGTTGTGAGCCGCAACCCATTCAATACATTGCACAAACTCATCCAGTCTAGCTGCAGACAAGAAACATAGCGCTTATTGGGAGGCAACCCAATTTTTCAGGGGAGTATTTACACTCTCTTCCTTTATTCGTTTCTTTAGTCATTTCTTTATTTCTTTATTTCATTTTCTTCAAACTAGGTGGTAACACATGCCTATTTATTTTAAATTTTTGTGCGAACATTGAGGACAATGTTCCATCTAAGTTTGGGGGTATTTAGTTATTTGGAGTCTTTTGATAAACAAGTTCTTATAAAGTAAGACTAAGAATACTTATTTACTTTAGGATTGTTGAGTTTCATAATGCCTTACAAAATTGTATGAGTCATGCGATTATACATAATAAACAAATGTGATGCTTTTTCATGTGATTATCCCTTTTGATCTAGTCCTAAATTGAGTTTAAGTAAATAGAGTGATAAATCATACATATATATATATTTGAATAAAGTCAAGCTACTCCAATGTTTTGAGTGCTCAGTAACTAGGGGTATTCATCACCAATGTTTACCTTTACGTCAAACGGCAACTTGGAATATGAGTATGCAAAGCACTTTAAAGTTTGTGACTTGTTGAGTAACCGGGTGGATTCATCACAAATATTTTGCATTCGCGTCAAAAGGCAAGTGACAATTTTAGAGAAGAGACTATAAAAAAAAAAAAAAAAAAAAAAAAAAAAAAAAAAAAAAAAAAAAAACTCTAGTTTGCTACTCGGTTTGTAGTAGAGAAAAGGGATAATCACAGAATTGAGCAGTTGCATACAATAACTAAAATTAATGGCATGACAAGTATGGTTGAGTTGGGGATTATGACTAAACATTCGCACTGGAGAAAGTGGGTATACTTGTTTTACTTTATTTGAAATTGTTTATTTTGAAATTTTGATGCTTGCATAATAAAAATTCTTGGTGGTTGAATATTATTATTATTCTCCTTGTTCATAATTCTAGTTTGCTTGAGGACAAGCAAAAGCTAAGCTTGGGGGTATTTGATGAACACAATATTATTCACATTTAGGAGCAATAATCTTAATGCAATTAGACATCTAAAATCTCTATATGTGGTATTTAACTCTTATTTTCTCTTTTCCATAGGAAACAGCCTAAAATAGAGAAACGAAGCAGATTCAGGATGGTACACAGGAAATTGCAGATCATCAGTCGACTGGTCCATTACAACAGGCGACTGCCCAGAGAAGTTGATTGTCAACAGCTGACTTGGATGATCAATTATAAAATCTTCAGAAGTCTCGACACAGTCGACTGGTTCGAAGACAAGTCGACTGGTAGGCGGCAGAGTTAAAAGATAAGATATTTGAAGATTCGTCCAAATCTAATCCAAATCAGAACAGAAAAGGAAGAATAGAAGAAAAGAGAAAGAAATAATACGCAGAGCAACGAGGGAGGAAATAAATAAAAGAGAAGGACTTTTCTATAAAAAGAAAAGTGCAAACCCTAATTCTCTAGCCGTGTTCTATAAATACCAACCAAGAAGCATTATTCGGAGGAGACAATTTTCCACGTTCCTGAATCACCGAATCACAGAGTTCCAGAGTCATCAACAAGAAGCACTTTTATCAGCATCAAAGAAGGAGAAAGGAGATCAAGCATTAAGAAAAGAACGGCCGGTCGACTGTGTGACAGCCAGCCGACCTATCTGACCGAACTACATCAGTTTATTCCTTCCCTTCTATTTCTTTTATGTTGCTCATGTATTTGAACTTGTTGATTAATAAAAGTATTATTATGTGGAACTAATTTCATAGTTGGGTGATTGAAACCGTAGTTATGTAGTGCTATATTCTTCTGAATCCTTCTATTTTACTTATTGATTGAATCTGATTGAATTGATATAGATTTATGATAATCAAACTTGTTCTCGAAGCTCTGAGAGCAGTCGACTGAGGTGAGAGCCAGTCGACTGACATACAGAACTTGAGAATATCAAGTTTGCATTACCATCTATCTGAATCTGTTATATGAGCATATTGAGACGACCCGTATCTCGTGTTCATAACTTGTAACAAGGGAATCCTTAGGGGTTCTTGGTTTGATCAACTTAAGGGATCTAGATCTGATACCAATTTCTAGAACCTTGAGTGTTTGTTCGTTTCCACTGTTCTTATGTTTTCTTTAAGTGCAACTTAGTAGATACCATGCTAAATACTTGATGAAAGAAACGAATTAGAGTAGATACCATGCCTAATTCTTGGCTTAGGAAAACAGTACTTTAAGGAGTATATACCATGCCCTTGAAGGGAACAAACATGAGTAATAAGAAGAAGTTTAGAAGGTGACTCAGCATTATTGACTATTGGTGGAAATCTAAACCCAACTACTTAATAGATATTTGTGATTCAACACTTCTTAATTTAGTTTTAATCTTTTTATTTCTTTTAGATCTTTAAAACAACTCTTTATGATTCTTATTCTTTTTATTGATTAGTAAGTTAAAGTCTACAATCTCTGTGGGATCGACCCTTGCTATTGCTACGCTTCTATAAACGATTCGTGCACTTGCGAGGTTTTAATTTGTGTCTAGTTTTATCTATTTATTTAGGTATCTAGATTGCACAACATCTGCTCGCCTCTAAAGCGGACTTCTTCTCAACGAGTTCGGAGCTCACAACTCTCCCCTAGAGTTGCTCCTCAAACTCGTCTTCCAAATGGCTCTCTCCCAGAGCCGAGCTCTTTGCTCCGCTCACCTCCAAGGCGGACCTCTTCTCAAATGAGTTCGGAGCTAAAACTTTCTCTTAGAGTTGCTACTCAAACTCGTCTTCCAGATCGCTCTCTCCCAGAACCGAGCTCTTCACTCCGCTCGCCTCCAAAGCGGAGATCTTCTCAAACAAGGTCGGAGCACAACTCTCTCCTAGAGTTCCTCCTCAAACCTGTCTCTCAAATGGCTCTTCAAATGCCGAGCTCTTCACTCCGCTCGCCTCCAAAGCGGAGATCTTCTCAAACAAGGTCGGAGCACAACTCTTTCCTAGAGTTGCTCCTCAAACTCGTCTGCTAGATGGCTCTCTTAGAGCCGAGCTCTTCACTCCGCTCGCCTCCAAAGCGGAGCTCTTCTCGACGAGTTCGGAGCACAACTCTCTCCTAGAGTTCCTCCTCAAAACTCTCCCATAGAGTTGCTCCTTGCACTAACTTCAAAGAACGGGTCTTCCCATGGCTCTTACGAGGACCTTCCTAGCACCTATTCTCCACCCCTAGGAGTGGAGCTCCTCTTCAAAAATCTCCAAAACCAAACAGAGCATCGCCTCTTCCATATGCTGACCCATCCCCTTCATCAACTCGCCGAGCTTCTCCTCACGCTCGAGCCGTCCGAACTCCGAGCTCCACTACACTGAGCTACTATGGGTAGAGGGTGAACTACCGAGTTACTGAGCCGAGCGGACGAGGTACCGACCTCCACATATGGAGAAAAATTCTGCCGATCCTATCTCACCGTCAGATTGTCTCAAAAAATGTGCTAGAACATGATGAACGGCTTAGATCATGCCACGTCTCCACAAAACGACAAGATAACGTTTTCTCGAAATGTGAGCCTCTTGTCTTGTGATTCGCGCCACGATCGTGATCAACCGTCCAGATGGAGCCACGTTGCTCGGATCTGAAATCCGATCTACCGAACTGCAAAGTGGCAAAAATGCACCTCAAAATTCGTGCTCGGATGTGCCGAAGAAGACGCATCTCCCGAGCAGCAAAGCAGATGAAGAGGAAGAAAGAAAAAGAGGCTAACGGGTCGGGGTCGGATCCGATACCCATGGTCCGACCCATACCCTTCTTAGCTCCTTCATTCTTCTCCTTCTTCTTCAATCTTCCCGCCAAAAGTATCCAACACTTCTCCTCTTCTTCACTGTGCGAAAGAACAAGGCAGAGGAGAGAACCCAAATGCCTCTCCTCCCCTTCTTCTTTCTTCTCAGGGCCGAGCTGCCGAGCCGAAGGGACGAGGTACCGACCTCCACATATGGAGAAAAATTCTGCCGATCCTATCTCACCGTCGGATCGTCTCAAAATTCATGCTAGAACATGATGAACGGCTCAAATCTCGCCACGTCACCACAAAACGACAAGATAGCGTTTTCTCGAAATTTGAGCATCTTGTCTCGTGATTCGCGCCACGATCGTGATCAACCGTCCAGATTGAGCCACGTAGCTCGGATCTCACATCCGAGCTACCAAACTACCGAACTGCAAAGTGACAAAAATGCACCTCATAATCCGTGCTCGGATCTACCGAACAAGTCGCATTTGCCGAGCATCAAGGAGGAGAGGAGAGAAAAAAAAATAAAATAAAAGAAGGGTCGGGTCGGACCCGTTAGGGTCCCAAACCTGAACCCTTCCCTTCTTCTTCCCTACACTCTCCCGCCAAAACCAACAGAAGAAAAACCCAAAAAAACACCTCGTCACCTTCAAGCTCTACGCCGAACCACTTCCGCCGAGCTCCCAACTACGCTGAGCTCCAACATGCCGAGCTCCACTTCCAACGAGCTC